>CM076579.1:382576649-382970828 GCA_034641835.2 Pinus albicaulis | reverse complement strand
AAAGCAGGGAGAAATAATGGCTGCCAAATTAATAAGCGTTTCTTTGGGAAAAATTTAAATCTTGTATTGGGTGATGAAGATAATAGAGGGTATTGAATCTTGATTCTTGACATCTAGAGAGAACCATACAGCCTAACACAATCCGATAGAATTGACCAAAAAAACCCAAATAGAGTCAACCCTACTATAGGAGGAAGGGCCTGCAGTAAGAACTTACCATTTTACGGGCGGGGCGAATGTTGTTAAGAGGCGAGAGGCGGGCGAGAGCGAATGTTACCGCGGGGCGGGGCGAACGGCGGGGGCGAGGTGCGAGGGCAGAGGCTATTACGCGCGGGCGGCGAATGCGGGCGAATCTTTGTTCCCGAAGAGGGCGAGAGCGAATCCGGGCGAATGCGTTGCCACGCCGAGAGCTCGGGGCGGGTGCGGGGGCGAATGCGCACATTTACACGCGGAAGCTCGGGGCGTGCGGCGAATGCTGTGCACGGGGCGGGGGCGAGATGCGGGCGAATGGTGTTCTGCAAGAGCGGAGGGCGAATGCGCGCGTGATATCGGACGTTAATGTAGCACACATGTACATTTGAACACTAATATATTTTTGTAGTTGAAATGCAATGCTTGTTTTCATTTAAATGTAGGGTTTTTAAAGCAGGGAGAAACAATGGCTGCCAAATTAATAAGCGTTTCTTTGGGAAAAATTTAAATCTTGTATTGGGTGATGAAGATAATAGAGGTACTGAATCTTGATTCTTGACATCTAGAGAGAACCCTACAGCCTAACACAATCTAATGGAATTGACCAAAAAAACCCAAATAGAGTCAACCCTACTATAGGAGGAAGGGCCTGCAGTAAGAACTTACCATTTTGCAAGAGTTGAGGGCAAATGCTGTTCTGCAAGAGCTGAGGGCGAACGCTGAGGGCGAATGCTGAGGGAAAATGCTGTTCTGCAAGAGCTGAGTGCGAATGCTGAGGGCAAATGATGTTCTGCAAGAGCAGAGAGCGAATGCGCGCGTGATATCAAACGTAGCTATTGCGACAAATACGAAACATTTTTATGTAGTGCGCATATAAGTTTCGAATTTTTATGTAGGGCCCATATAAGTTTGGTATTTTTATGTAGCGCGAAAATAACTGTCGCTATACCGACGGCGGAAAAGGCGTCGCTATTAGAACGGTGCCTCCAAACGTCGCAATGGCGACACCTAGACATTGTGTCGCAGTTGCGACGTTTAGAGTCGTCTCAATAGCGACGCTTTGGGCCATGGTGTCGCAATTGCGACGTCTTCCTTTAAACGTCGCAATTGCGACACTAGTTTAAGTGTTGGTATTGCGACACTTTTCTATAGACGTCGGTATAGCGACGGTTTCGGGCGGGATGGAAAAAATTTGGGAAAAATTTTGACAGGCGCAGTCCAAAACGTCGAAAACGGAGTGTCGGAACTGTAATCTTATTTGTGTGTTGGTAGACAAGAAGGATGGATCATGGCGAATGTGTCCGGATTATAGGGAGCTCAATAAGCTCACCATTAAAGACAAATTTCCCATTCCTGTGATTGATGAATTATTGGATGAATTACATGGAGCAATTTATTTTACCAAGTTGGATCTTCGTTCAGGATATCATCAAATTAGAATGAAGACTGAAGATATTCCAAAAACAGCGTTTGGAACTCATGAGGGTCATTATGAATTTTTGGTCATGCCTTTTGGCCTTACCAATGCACCTTCTACATTTCAAGGGTTGATGAATTCCATTTTCAAACCCTTCCTAAGAAAATTTGTGCTAGTATTTTTTGATGATATACTAATCTACAACAGGTCTTGGAAGGATCATGTTCAACATGTTGACAGGGTGCTCAAACTATTGCAGGAGAAACAATTATATTCAAAAACATCCAAATGTTTCTTTGGAGTACAAGAGGTGGAATATCTGGGTCATATTGTATCTCACGAGGGTGTTAAGGTAGACACTAACAAAATTAAATCCATTAAGGAATGGAAAGTCCCCACAACCATAAAGCAGTTGCGAGGATTTCTCGGGTTAACAGGGTATTATCGCAAGTTTGTTAAGAATTATGGGAGAATAGCAGCACCTCTAACAACATTATTGAAGAAAGATGCATTTTCATGGACTCCTGAAGCAACTAAGGCCTTTGAACATCTTAAAGAGGCAATGTGCCTAGCACCGGTCTTAGCTATGCCAGAATTCACAAAAACATTTATTGTGGAATGTGATGCCTCAGGAAATGGAATTGGTGCAGTTTTAATGCAGGAAGGAAGACCCATTGCTTTTGAAAGTCGTCCAATCAAAGGAAAGTATTTACAGAAACCTATTTATGAGAAGGAAATGTTAGCAATACTGCATGCACTAAAGAAATGGTGACTTACCTAATGGGAAGACACTTCAAGGTAAAGATTGATCATGATAGTCTTAAACACTTTTTGGAACAAGGACTATCTTCGGAAAATGAAAAATGGGTCACAAAATCATTGTTCTGGAGTTACGGCAAATAATCTACAAGGAAGCTAAATACTTGCGGATGCACTCTCGAAATAATGAAGAGGTGACTTATTGCTTTAAATGCGATTTCTATTATCCAACCAGATTGGATAATCGAAGCAAGAGATGAATGGAAGAAGGACGAAGAAGTGTGGACACTCATTCAAAATTTGCAGCAAGATCCTAGTACATACGATACATTTAGTTGGAAAAATGATTCCTTATGGTACAAATAGTGCTTATATCTTTGTAAGAATTCCCAACTAAAACAAAAGATTCTTTTGGAATTGCACACTTCTCCTTTAGGAGGACACTCAGGATTTTTAAAAACTTACCACAGGGTGAAGAAAGAATTTTTTTGGGATGGCCTTAAATCTGATATTCAAAAGTTTGTGGCGGAATTTTTGGTTTTCCAGCAGAATAAAGTGGAAACAATTAAGACCCCGGGACTTCTACAACCTTTATCCATTCCAAGTCAACGTTGGGAGGAGATTTCAATGGATTTTATCACAGGTTTACCTAAGTCCGAAGGAAAGAGTGTCATCATGGTGGTAGTTGATAGACTTACCAAGTATGCACACTTTTGTGCATTATATCATCCATTTAAAGCAAGTACAGTTGCTACTACATTTATGGACAGAATTCAAAAGCTACATGGAAGCCCAAGGGTTATTGTGAGCGACAGAGATCCCATTTTTAGTGGAAATTTTTGGACGGAGTTATTTTCTTGTTTGGGTACTCAATTAGCTCATAGCTCATCTTATCATCCTCAATCTAATGGTCAAACTGAGATAGTAAATAAATGTTTGGAAGGATATCTTCGTTGTTTTGTATTTGATAAACAAACACAATGGGTCAAGTGGTTACCTCTCGCTGAATGGTGGTATAACACTTCCTTCCATACTGCAGCAAAAATGACCCCATTTATGGAATTTTATGGATATCATCCACCATCCATCACATCATCTTTAAGGGAAAATTTGAAGGTTCAAGTAGTGGAAGATCACATCGAGCATCAGAAAGAAGTTCTCCAACTCTTAAAGGATAACTTCAATTTGGCACAAAATCGAATGAAACAACGGGCAGATCAACATCGCAGCGAGAGAAGTTTTGATGTAGGAGATTGGGTACTTTTACGGCTACAACCATACAAACAAATGTCCCTCAAGCAAGCTAATAAGGATAATAAATTATCGCCAAAGTACTATGGTCCTTACAAGGTGTTGCAAAAGATTGGTACTATGGCATACAAATTGGAGCTTCCTTCTTCTTCGTGAGTGCATCCAATTTTCCATGTTTCATGCTTAAAGAAGGTTATAGGTGAAAATATTCCAGTTCAAACAATATTGCTCGAACTTGATGAGGAAGGAAAAATCATATCGGAACTTTGAGGCGGTCATGGAAACAAGAACTCGATAGCTATGAAATCGATCAATTTCATAGTATCTCATCAAGTGGAAGAACTTACCCACTGAAGATTCTACATGGGAGGATGAGAATTTTATACAAAAGCACCCAGAGCTACTCAAGCATTCAGGACAACACTTTTTGAAGGGGAGGGGCATGTTAGGTCCCTATATTACTGTATAGTCCCTTATTATTGTTAGTGTAACCACCTTATTGTTATTATTGTACCCCTTTAACCCCCATATTGTTATTATTGTGCCCTTAAATTATTATTGTTAGGTTGGCTAGGATTACATTGTGGCCCCACCCGGGATTACATTGTGGCCCCATGGACTCTTATATAAGAAAGGAGGTTTTGTAACTTGTATCATCCAAGAATTGTTCATTCATGTAATGTATTGGAGGTTTCCCCCTCGAAGTGGCTTATTTCTAAGGCGTTGATATCACTTTTCTTCTATTTTTGGAGCTGGTTTCACAACACAATGTTAAATTGGACCATGGTTGACCATGGTTATTTTAATGTGACGTTGGACCAAGAGACAATATTTGTCATAATGTGACCATGATTATTGAAAATGTTTAACCATGATTGACCATGGTTGATTTTCATATTGAGACAATATTTGTCACAATACTAAAATCCCAAGGGATTATAAACCCAATGGAATAATATTAAACCCATGGTATATAAACCTAAGATAAATATTATAAACCCTAAAATAAACATGGTTGACCATCGTTGACCATAGTTGATATCCATACTGATACAATATTTGTCACAATGCAAAGTTGTATCATGGTTGAAGATGATTAATTATAAATCCCAGGGTTTTATATTAAACCCTAGGATTAATATTATAAACCCAATTGATAATACTGTATTGTAGGAATATGAACCCTTATATTATAAACCCAAGGGATTGATATCATAAACTCATGGCACCAATAAACACAAGGGATAATAGATTTATAAACCCAAAGCATATATATATATATATATATATATATATATATATATATGTTCTTCTCCACAAACTTGGCTCAGGAATAACCTTGCTTAAACCACTCATCTTCAACTATTTCTTGTTGATTTTTTGGGTTGCATCAAATGTTCTCTGGCTCCGAAATTTTGTGGAGGGACTAGAACACATGTTATCTCCAAGACCCAAAAATCGTTTGGAGAAATTACACCTGCAGCTTAAGTTATTCAAATAATTAATTATTTTAAATGGAGCCTAAGTTAAAACTTAGGGAATTTAAATAATTAAAGTGAATTAATTTAACATGTGGGTGAGAATATTCTAAGTGAAAAGGATCAAGTCTAATTTGTCTTAGTCATTTATTAGAGATTAGATCACAACCATTGATTGTTGAATAGGAAAAGTATTAAAGGAAGGCTTGGGGTCAGTTGGAGAACACACACAAAGTAGTAGCACTTGAGCTAAGTTGAAATTCTGGGGCACGATTTGCTAAGAATTTTAGAGTGAGCTTGCAGTGCAGTGAGGGGTAGTTTGGCAGTGGGATGTTTCATCCAAGGCCGAGAATACAATAACAGAGAGGCAGATCAGCACCAGAGAGGCAACACAGGCCAAGGAGGGGTGACGCAGAGCTGACAAGGCTCATGCAGAGGGTCGTAGAGCCAGAGAGGGTGACACAGTCACTCAAAGAGTTGCAATGGGGTTTATGTGGGGAAGATCAGGCAGCTATCCATCGTTTTATTTCTGAGCCGAGAAGGCTCAAGGATATGGTGATGCAACCACTAAGAGAGGTCACATAGTCCAGCTTGTTGTAGCCATCACTCAACAACACTTGGAGACTGCGCAAACACTTTTGGGGTTTCTTCATCCAGTTGTTGGATTCACCATAACATCTATCTCTCAATAGAGGTACTTATGCCGAGGATTTTATTTGTTGGGTGAGACAGTTTTTGCACCCTAGTTTGTATTCAAAAATATTCTTTATAATAAAACCCTCAATAGTTGTTGCACTGGTTTTCCCGCATTGGTTTTTTTCGAGGACATTTGTCTAAATTTTTGTGTGTACTTTGTCTGAATGATTTCTTATTCTTCAGTAGTTGATCTGTATAATTGTGTAGGCTGCAGTGTATTTACTTTGATTTTTTCATGAATTATCCAGAAAACAACTTGTTAAGTTAAGATAAAAAAGTAGGAGAAGTAAATCACATTTAGTGTAGTAGGAATTATGGTGTAGATTTATAAATTTTCACATGGTATCAAAGGATTTTCAGATCAAGAAGAGCTGAAGCCATCAACAGAAGATCGAAGAAAATTTACTACAAGAAGGTAGTTGTCCTGTGTGACAATGTAGATCCAGAGAGAGACAAGGAGGGGTTACACAATCACCTATGGGGCTAACGCAAAGCCTGCGTCAGCCAGGAGGGGTGACATTGTAGCTGCAGCAGTGTTTTCTCTACCAACGTAGGGGTTTAGAGCCTCTGTCTTTCCATTTGCTATGGCTAGAAGGGTAGAGAATTTTTCTTCAGTAGTTTTTGGTGGGGCATTGTCTCTATTGGTGTAGAACAATGTCTAGCGGGGCGTGGAAAAGTAGGGGAAGAAGTTCCTTAATAAAATTATTGCCAAGAAGTATAGATCCAGTGTTGATCAACAATAAAGAGTGATTGGATAGGGCTGATTCGACATTAGTTAGTGGAGGATTTCCAGGAGGAAAATCGTTTTTCAAAGGGAGTGGGTTCCTTAGTGGGTTTCTAGCGCCACAAAACTCATATCCAAGTTTGCTAGGGAAACAAAAAAAGAAGGAGAAGAGAACCAGTTCGACATCTTCAGTTCAGAAGATATGGTCGCACATGGGCTGAGGGATTAGGACAGGTTGGATGGAGCATCCAACTTCGTCATCTGGAAGGCCAAGATCCTATCTATCTTGGATGAGTATCGTATTGAGCATATTTCCGTGAGCGCAATTGTTGTTCCTATTGATGTTGATCCGTTGAAGAAGTATGAGGAAGCTAAAGCGAAATAAAAACACTTGATATTGGATGGGGTTATGGATCATGTGGTCCCCCACACTGCTGAGAAAAATACAACAAATGAGATGTCGATGACTTTGACCACATTAGATAACTAGCTTCGATTATTTCATATGCATAAGGGATAATAAATTGAACCCTTCCTCACTAGATTGGAGGAGATTCGTGATCAGCTGGTTGCCATGGGGGCCACTCCTGATGAAGGTGTTATGGTAAGGAATTACCTGGATGTAATTTCTGATGTGTGGGAGAACTTTGTCCAAGGAATTTTGGGTAGAACATCACTTCCACATTGGGAAAACATGTGGGAAACTCTTAGACAAGAAGAGATTGGGAGAATGTCCAAGACGAGTATCAGCAGTGGAGGGATTAAGGTCAAGAAGGAGGAGGAGGAAGATGTGGCTCTCGCATCCAAGGGACAACATATGCAGCAAATGAGGAAGAAGAAGGACCTTTCAAAGGTCAGGTGCTTCATTTGTGGTGAACTAGGACATTTTGCCACACATAGATCTGTAGTTCTCTTGAAATTCATATGTGGGGCAGGATCCTTAAGGTGTCCCAAACTCTTGGATCACATACGAGCTACCAGAGCCCTTAATTAAAGTAGCAGGATGACTGGAGTTAGTTGGTGAGGAGGATTATGGAGAAGAATTGGCAGAGCTAGGACACTGAAGTCTGAAGCAGCTAAGAGCAGAGGGAGTAGCAGCGTAGAAGCAACAATGTAGAGGTTGATGGTATTTCAATAGCGCATAGGAAGTTCTTACGTAGTTCAGAGCAGCAATAGGACAGAGCTTTAAAGGGTCAGTACATATTAGCAGTAGAGGGTGCTTCAGTATCGAGGTACACCCAGACTGACTTGTACGTCAAGTCTTTGGGATTGTTCAGTTTCTTAACTCTCAGGAACTGAGTTGTAGTGCAGCAGTTAGTAGTGGTAGTGCTATGGGCAGCATGATGCAACATTTGAGAGGGAGCTGCAATAAAGATGAGGCAATGACTATGGTAGAGTCATGGGAATCAGTACATAAGGTAACAACGCAGTGGATGTGGGGCAGTAGCTAAGCATCAGCAGTGCAAGGGACCAATGTTGTGGATCACGGTGATGCTTATGGGTTGAAGTATTGTTAGAGAACATTCCTCACTAAGAGGGAGTGTTGATTTTTGGGGTAGCATCGGATCTACCCTAGCTGTGAAATTTTGTGGAGGGGCTAGAACACATGAGATCTCCAAGAGCCAGAAATTGTTTGGATAAATTCCATCTAGATCTTAAGTTATCCAAAACATTAATTATTTTAAATGGAGCCTAAGTTAAAACATATGGAATTTAAATAATTAATGTGAATTAATTTAACATGTGGGTGAGAATATTCTAAGTGATGAGGATCAAGTCTAATTTAATCTTAGCCGTCGATTATAGATTAGATAATGGATGTTGATTGTTCAACAGGAAAAGTATTAAAGGAAGGCTTGGGGTCAGTTGGAGAACACACACACACTGTAGCAGCGCTTGAGCTAAGTCGAAATTCTGGGGCGCGGTTTGCTGAGAATTTCAGAGTGAGTTTATGGTGTAGTGAGGGCCAGTTTGGCAGTGGGATTTTTCATCCAAGACTGAGAATACAATAGCAAAGAGACAACACAGGCCAAAGTGGGATGACGTAGAGCCAGTAGGGCTCACGTAGAGGGACATAGAGCTAGAGAGGGTGACGCAGTCACTCAATGAGATGCGTTAGGGTTTCTGTGGGGCAGGTTGGGTAGCTATTCATCGTTTTGATTTCTGGGCCAAGAATGATCAAGGAGAGGGTGACGCAATCACTCCAAGAGTTGCGCTAGGGTTTTTGTGGGGAAGATTGGGTAGCTATCCATCGTTTTGATTTCTAGGCCAAGAATGCTCAAGGAGAGGGTGACGCAACCACTAGGATATGTGACGCAGTCTAGCTTGTTTTAGCCCTTGCTCATCAACACTTGGAGATTCTGCATACACATATGGAGTTTCTTCATCCAGTTACTAGATCTGCCATAACATTTCTCTCTGGATAGAGGTACTTCTATCGAGTAGTTTCACTGTTGGGTGAGATGGTTTTAGCACCCTAGTTTGTATTTAGAAATATGCTTTATAATAAAAACCTCAAGAGTTGTTGCATCAGTTTTTCCGCATTTGGATTTTCCGGGGACATTTGTACGAAAAAATTGTGTGTCCTTCATTAGGGGAATTTTGGGGTCTAAAATGGGCCTCCAAAGAAAATTACAAAATAATAGTGGAAATAATAAAATAATATTTCATTAAATCATCAAATTTTAGAGGGAAAAAAGAAAAAACTATTTTTTCAACTCATATTTTCAACTTATCTCCCTATGGGCTTACTAAAATTTCGAACGTAAACACTTGTTGGATGCATAATTTTATTTCCCATCAAAGGAGTACCCATATTGCATACATTCGATGGACATTGTTACATGAAAAATGAGAAATACATGAAAAACGTGATTGTAAACATGTTTTTTCATGTATTTCTCATTTTTCATGTAGCAGGGTCCATCGAAAGTTTGCAACATGCATACTCCTTGGATGAAGAATTAAATTTTGGATCCAATGAGTACTCTCGCTCAAAATTTGAGTAAAAAATTAGAAAGATAAGTTGAAAAGTAGTTTTATTATTTTTTTTTTTTTTTTTAATTTTTACTTTTTTCCTTCAAAAATGGTGAATCATCTGCCATGGTTGACATAATCATCTTGAATCCTATTGGTTCTTATAAAGTTTATTTTTGTTGTACATTTTTCTTATGAGGTCCATTTTAGACCTCAAAATTCCCCTAATGGATTCTCACTTCTTTCATCAATTTGCGCATATTCCTTCTCAACAGAACTACACAATTATACATAACTTAAAGAATTATGATTTTAAATGGACAATAACCATTTGAATTGAGAGATAATCTCTAGACATTGGGTACACTATGAGTAAACATTTATTTGGTGTTTTACATGCACACATGCTTGGAAGAAACCAACAAAAGTCAAGTTGTAGGTTGTGTGATAATTAACATAGTATACTTGGAACTTATTTATTTTTTCTCTTCTTGAAAAGCTATAGCTCAATGAGTTGGTACATAGTGTGAATTGGAAATAGAAGAAAGTATTGTGATTTGGTACACAATCTGAATTGGAAATAGAAGAAAGATTGATAACTCCAAGATTGAGGTAACTAGAGATGTGCTTTCCTTTTCACAATATCAGTAATGTTTCCTTTATACATTCATGTTCACCTCCTGAACAAGTACAAGCATCACACATTTTTTACGTGATAAGCAGTTATCATAATCATAGTTTTTCATTACATGATAAATCACTTTAGCATAGTAATGGTCTTTTGACCAATGTTTAAACTCTTTGAAGATTATTTTGTCACCTCTTTTATTTTATTATTTATTTATTTATTTATTTTGCATATTTGGTGTTATTTCCAAATGGATTTTGATTGGATGCTCAGCAATCAACTCAATGTAACTCTTTCAACCCACTTCTAACTGAAGATTAGCCTCTTCAGTTAGAAGTGGTTTGAAAGAGTTACATTGAGTTGATTGATGAGCAGCCAATCAAGATCAATTTGGTGATAACATTTGGTATATTTTTAAATAAGTAAAATTTGTTAAAAGAGTTTTTGAAAGTATAAATTTCAGCTATAATATTTTAATATTCATAATTTTTAATTTTAATTTTCTTTAACTTGTTTGATTCAAAATTCTATTTTTTAATATTTTATTTTTTTAATTAAAGTACATTTTAAATAATTAAAATATTCATAATTTTAATTTTAATTTCTTTAACTCTTTTTATTCAAAATTCTATTTTTTAATATTTTATTTATTTTTAATAAAAGTACATTTTAAATAATTAAATCATAACATAAAATTTCAAATAGTTAAACTATTTTATCATAGTTTAATTATTCAAATCTTTTGATTGTTTATTTTATTTATTTTTCTAACATCTTTTTCTCTTTCTTGTCTCAGCAACCACTCTTTGGAATGATAAGTTTCTACAATGTAAATTTATTAATCCTAATGCTATTGGGATTTTCATTGAACTAATTCTATTTTTCATTGAAGAATGCATTTTAAATAACAAAAAATCAAAATCTAAGAAAAAAACCTTATAGATAGATGTTTCCTAAAAGTAAAAATAAAAAATTATATCTTCAATATTACATAAAAAAGGTTAATAAGTATTTTATTATTGTTTTAATATAAAATATATTGAGTGCTAATGTATGAGAAAAATTAAGAGGCTTTATTAAAATATATTGAGTGCCACTCTATGAGCAAAATTAAGGGGCTTGTTGAAGTTTTGATTTCTTACATAGCATATAGACTCTAAAAAAATACAACTCTTTTATCATTTCATGGAAGTAAGTCAAAATTTTTGATATGTAATGTAATAGAAACTAAATATCATGGAATCATAGGTAACTAAATATCATGCAATCACAGGTAACATAGTAGCATAGTTGATACTGAAATTCTTAATTCATAAGAAACATAATTGATTTTTTAGTTTTTAATTTGCAAGAAATATAAGTGGAATGCAGAAAACAAATATACAAAAACTAAACCTTTGAATGACACAACAAAGTAATCATTTTTACATAATACTTTTCTTCATGGATCTTGGTGCAAAAATTTGGATTGCATGCTTCATTAGGTTATCATAATAATTTTATTAGCAATTATTATATCACCCATGATTCAAGATCATTTAGTTTTTTGTAAATAGACTACGCAAAATCATTAAGATAAGGTTATAAAGTTTCAATTCATATAAACTCATACATAAATTGAATTAAATTAATATGTAATCAATTGGTTTAGGCTAATACTTAAGTAATATATTTTTATAATTTTTTGTGTCATGGAATACACCACCATGCAATCCTTGTTAATTTTATAATATAAATGGATTAATAAGTCATTTGTGTGATGTATATTAGGATTTTTAGTGTTTATAACACTTAATTTATCTCAAAAAAATAATTTTTTTTTTTTTTTTTGGCTATCAAAGATTTTTTGAGGGGAAAATTTCTTAATAAACTATAGTTGTGAAAAAATTTTCGGTAAAAATCACATTAGAATAATTTTGGTCGGCCGTTTCAAACTGACCGATTATGGTTCATCATCAGGACAAGATGAAGAATCTACAGTTAGATAACCCAATTAAATAGATAAGAAAATCTTCAACTAGCCAAATTTATGGATCACGAAGCCAAATTCTAATTATAGTTTTTTCACTTGGTTAAAAAAATAACGATTTACTTTTCTTTTATAACATATCAACCTTCTATTCTCTTCCATTTTCCCTTCCCCACTTTGGGGTATGCTAGATGATAATAGTATTGGAAAGTTTTTATAGAAATGTCATTTTAATATTTTTTATTCTCAAATACCAATCTTTAAGGTAAAAATTATCATTTATGGAGCATAAGAATATAAATATAAATTTAAGAAAAACTTAAGTTTTTTGAAGCATAAAAATTAAATTTTGTTTTTTTTGGTTGGAATTATGAGATTTATTGGAAAATGGTTATATATAACCTGTTGATGTTCAAGTTTTTTCTAATTAGACATGGGAAATCAATCAAAGAAAAATAGAAAAATGAGAGAAATTTTTTATTTTAATTTTTTTTTTTTTAAAGTAGTGTATGAATTTATTTTTCTAGGACTTATTATAGCAACAAAATTGAAGGAGACATGAAATGCATTACAACCAACATAGATCCATCTTAACTTCGGATCTACAAACTACAAAGAAGGATCAAATCTCTTAAGAGGAAAACTTGCTTTTGAGTGCAAAACTTGAGGAAATATTTGGACCTAGACAGATTTGATTCCTCTTTGTACTCAATAGATACGGATTTAAGATATATATATATATATATATATGTGTGTGTGTGTGTGTGTGTGTGTGTGTGGATTATCAATAATATATTTATATTTATATAACTTTCACTACATCTATATATCTAAATATTATTATTTTTTATTTTATTAAATCCAGGATAATACATATAGGTACATGTTTTAAAATGATTTAAAATTAATTTTTTAATGTGATATGCATAACATTGACTATCTATCTATCTATCTATCTATCTATCTATATATATAACTTAGGGAAAACAATTATTCTAAATTTTTAATTTTTATATATGAATAATTATTTTAGTTTATAAACTCAAGTGGATCTCTTTCTCCCATATATTAAATTTATTTTTATATTTTATATTATTTCAATTTAAGTTAATGTGATATGAATATCATGTTTTTTTCATGAAAATTTTTTCTTGTAAATTTATTAATAAAAATAAAATTACAAAATTATTTTTTAATTGATTCAACATTATGCTTTATTATTATTATTCTTATTATTGATTTAATGTTTCATTGTATTACACTACAACATCTATCCCATATTAAGTCTACATTTAAATGTTTATACCCATTTAGAACTACTACAACGTCTCTCTCTCTCAACATTTCAATGTTTACACAAAACATCTGCCCCATACTCGGTTGTAGAGCAGCTATAGGGACAACAAACATATTAAGGGATAAATAAGGAAAATGTTAATAAATTTTAATATCTTAGAAGAGAGCATGAGATTATTTACATGCATAATTCATAATCTATAAATTATTTTTCACTAGAATTATGGAAATACTAAATCAAATCATATTATAGGGAAACAATTTAACGAATCAAAAATTTGTTGAAATTTTTGTCTATGGGCCTATGGAATACCTTCAATCTTGTGAGCAAAGGATGAATAGATTTGTTGAAAAATACTTGAAAAGGCCAATATCAAGAGAGATAAATTTTGAAGTTTTCAACAAGAAACAGTGAAAGTGGCATCTAGAAACACTATCCTTGATCCTAGTGAAAAATCAAGACCTACACTAGGTGGGGCCCACACAGGCTATTTTTGGGTGTAAGAATGGTGAGCATATTCTAAAGTTAGCAGGATGCTGATTCCATAAGGTTGAGAAAATTATATCTTTGGATGAATTTCTATTTTTAGAGATATGGGTGAAGTCTATTTATAGATCGCATATCTAAAAATAGAATGCATGTCGATTATTATTAGCCCTTAATAATAATCAGACAATAAATAATAACTTATTCTCTTGAAGCACTTAATCTTAGTAAACAGATTTGGCATATCAGTGTGCTGAAGGAATTACGCAATTCCTAGGGTGGTTGGTGAGTCACGCATGGTGAACTTCATTTTAACTGACTGTAGCAAAGTTGTAACAGAGTTGGAAGAGTAGTTATGGGAGTTGTTATTTAGTTTAACTCAGTTGTGCTAGTTGTAACTCATGATACACTAGTGAGAGATGAGTGAATTAATTATTTAATTAATTCACAAGAAGTGTCTCACATGCAACTGAAGAAATAGAGCAGTTAACTACTTGCATGTCAGATCCAGTGGAGGCCCAGTGGAGAGATAGGTGAAAGGGTGTGATGGACTATCAGTTGTGATGATAGTGATGCATTCAATGCATCTACAAACACATTGGAGATGCTTATGAGGATTTTGCGGTCAATGCAGGAGGTAATCATTCATTCATAGGTTCTTCTTCAGCAGGGATTGTACAATGGAGGAAGGTTGTAAGGGTGCAGTAAATTGGTGCATGGAGGTGCAAATTTCTACACGACAGTGCCAGATGATTGTATATTGTACTAGGAGCTCTATGAGCTAATATTTGTATGAGATGTATGAGATTGTTTCATGTTCCATTGATATACATAATATATGATAGTTTGGGTTTTTAGCTTTAAGCTTTCCCAATAAAACATCTTGTTATGTGCGATTGATTTTTTTCTTCATGTGTTTGTAATTGGCGATTTAATTTCCACAAAGAATTAAGTGGAAGGATTATGTATTTAACAGTGGATTAAAATTGTTAGATCAGGAGAATCCAGTAATATACATGCATTGTATAATATCTACATGGTATCGGAGCAGTGTTAATCATTGAAGATTGCAATAGTGAAGCGGTGTTGAGTTGTGTTGGTAGAATTCGAATTTGCTGCAAGAGTTTCTTGGTGCGACAGTTGAGTATACATCAAAATGGCTTTCAATGGTTTGCGGTTGGAGTATGCACTCGAGGGCATCTCGAACTACATATCCTGGAAGGATAGGATGGAGGTGATGCTTAAAGATAATGGCTTGATAGAATTCATCGAGAGAGATGTTCCTAAGCCCACTTCAATAGATGCTGTAGTACTTGACGCATGGCAAAAGAAAGTAGCAAGGGTGAGGAGGATTCTGTTGGAAGGTGTGAGAGATCATATTGTCTCAAGCCTTCATGGGAAATCCACTCCATATGCTATGTGGAAGGCTTTGATGGATATTTTCCAAAGTAGTAGTGACCATAGGAAATTGGTGCTGAAGGATAAACTTAGAAAGATCAAGATGGAGAAGAACGACACTGTTCTGGTACACTTAACAAAGTTTTTCCAATGAAGGGATGAGCTTGGGAGTGTAGGAGTAAGTGTTGCTAATGATGATTTGGTGAGCTTGGCTCTCCTTTGAATTCCGAAGAGTTGGCACAGTTATGAAGACTCTGTCAATGGACTGGAAAAACTACTGGATTGGGAGCGACTTTGGTCGGATCTAGTGCAGTAGGAGATAAGGTGAAACACCAAGGATGGATCTTCATAAAAGCATGATGATGAAGAGGACTGTGCTTTCGCTTCCAAGGCGAAGAAGAAGAAGGGGAAGAAATTCCATTCTAGATCTGAGGCCGGTGAAGATGGCAAGGAGAAAAACATGTCCAAAGTGAAGTGTTTTCACTATCACGAATTTGGACATATTGCCACAAATTATCCACATAAGAAGAAGAACAAGATGGCTGTTGGAGTTGCAACTGGTGAGGCTTTTGCCTCACAATTTGAGCTTGACTTCTCATTGATCTCATGCATGGTGTCTAGTGCATTGGGATCAAGGTGGTACTTTGATAGTGGTGCTTCCTTTCACATGACGAGAGATGAGAAAATTTTTAGTGACTTAGTGGAGAAAGATCTCCAGATGCATGTTGAGTTGGGTGACGATGGATGATACAATGCGACCAACATTGGTACCATTACCTTTCAGAGGGCGTCAGGTAAACTCTTTATTTTAAAAGATGTTGTGCATGTTCCAAGTTTAAAGAAGAATTTAATATCAGTCGCAATGTTAGAGGATAGAGGCTATGATGTTGTCTTTAGTGAAGGAAAAGTTTTCCTACAACACAAAGCAACAGAGCAAGCCAAGAAGGTTGGGATTCAAGTTAAGAATCTCTACAGACTTTAAGTAGATGGGATTTCTATGGAGCTTCCTACTGTTGGGAAGTGCGAGAAAGCCATGCAGTTGAAGCTTGAGAGGGAGCTAGATTTGCATGCAGGTAAGAGTGAACCTCAGGATGTGGATTAGCCACAAGATGAGGATCATGGAGTGAGAGCAACCACTCATGCAAAGAAATTTCATGCCAGATGGGTAGAGGGAGTGCATGCAACTATACCACCAGGTGAGAGGTGGGGCAACATGCATGAATAATCCTAAGAATAAATTTCTAGGTAGGATTCATTAAGATGGTGTGGATTTCATGAATTGAACCTAGCTAAGAGGTGCCCATAGAGCAACAGTAGCATGATCAGTTGGATTGATGCAGTCAGATCAAAGTGACAGTGTCGGATACTGGAGCACGGATCAGAGTTGATAGCAAGTGCAGGGTGCATGGGTGCAGAGTTCAATAATGCAGTGGTTCCTGAAGACATGTTCAGTAGCTAAGCAGAAGTCAGAAGACATTGATGATAGATGCATTATACTGATTCAATTGTTTGGAGGCTATTCAGTTTCGGAAGTGTTGCATGCAAAGGTTGTAGGGCGAATGCATGGAGTTGCATTTTGCATGTAAAGACAATCCTTTCTTGTTGAGAGGGAGTGTTGAAGTTTGAAATAATAAATAGTGAAAGTGGCATCCGAAAACATCATCCTTGATCCTAGTGAAAAATCATCATCTACACTAGGTGGGGCCCACACAAGCTATTTTTAGGTGTATGTCTATTTTTAGAATGGTGAGCATATTCTAAAGTTAGCAGGATGTTGATTCTAGATGGTTGAGAAAATTCTATTTTTGGATGAATTTCTATTTTTAGAGATATGGGCGAAGTCTATTTATAGATCGCATATCTAAAAATAGAATGCATGTCAATTATTATTAGCCCTTAATAATAATTAGACAATAAATAATAACTTATTCTCTTGGAGCACTTGATCTCAGTGAACAGATTTGGAAAATTAGTGACCTGAAGGAATTATACAATTCCTAGGGTGGTTGGTGAGTCATGCATGGTGGACTTCGTTATAACTGACTGTGGCAGATTTGTAACAGAGTTGGAAGAGTAGTTATGGGAGTTGTTATTTAGTTTCACTCAGTCAAGTGAGTTAAACTCAGTTGTGCTAGTTGTAACTCATGATACACTTGTGAGAGATGAGTGAATTAATTATTTAATTAATTCACAAGTAGTGTCTCACACACAACTGAAGAAATACAACAGTTAACTAATTGTATGTCAGATCCAGTGGAGGCCCAGTGGAGAGATAAGTGAAAGGGTGTGATGGACTATCAGTTGTGACTATAGTGATGCATTTAATGCATCTACACACACATTGGAGATGCTTATGAGGATTGAACAGTCAAGGAAGGAGGTAATCATTCATTCATAGGTTCTTCTTCAGCAGGGATTGCGCAGTGGAGGCAGGTTGTCAGGGTGCAGTAAATTGGTGCATGGAGGTGCAAATTTCTACATGACAGTGTGAGACGATTGTATATTGTACTGAGAGCTCTATGAGCTGAGCTTTGTATGAGATGTATGAGATTGTTTCATGTTCCATTTATATACATAATATATGATAGTTGGGGTTTTTAGCTTTAAGATTTCCCAGTAAAACATCTTGTTATGTGCGATTTATTTTTTTCTTCATGTTTTTGAAATTGGCGATTTAATTTCCGCAAAGAATTAAGTGTAAGGATTATGTATTTAATAGTAGATTAAAATTGTTAGATCAGGATAATACATTAATATACATTCGTTGTATAATTTCTACAATAAAAGTCATGAAGCTAAAAATGTCTTCTATAAAGAAATTTTGGGAACTCATGGAGGTGTGAACCAGGGGAGAAAATAGAGGATGGAAGGTTTTTATACAAATAACAAGGTGTGAAATAATGAAAGTAATGATGGATGTAAAAAAATATGGAAAACCCTAAGCTCAATTTTTTTATTGTAAAATATTTTCCCATTATGAATATAGCCGTGGGGAAAAAATGAGAGCTACAAGCTAATTGTTTTGGAGAAACATGAGATGTGGGCACTTTATTTTTGGTTTGCTATTAATCTATTAGGGTTTCAATGGAGCTATGGCTTTTGGATAATTTATACAACAACCACATGAATGGAAGTAGAGATATATTTATGAATATATAATCTAAAAATTATAAACTACTCTTGGGAGATGATACATGATGATAATCAGACTGGGACAGCTGATAAAAAAAAAAAAACACATATCAAACTAATTACAAACTCAAGAAAAGCAAGGGACACAAAATACATTTCATGCGAAAATTTTATTAATTGATCAATCCTTGGGTGTTGCAATTATTGTACAAAAAGGCTCTTATATAACCATAGATTACCATAAAAATCTCCTCAATATCTCCATAACTATCTCCTATTATCTCTCCATTTACTCCTCAAATCCTTCCATGAATCTCTCAATAAATCTTCATCCCTATTTTCACTTATTCCTCCTCATATCTCATAGACATGCAAAATTAGTTTACCCATCATCATATTATTTGTTTATTTATCAATCATTACAAACATAGGAATTGATCATTCATGGCCCCTTCTTCATGTTTTTTCTTTTACCCCTATCTTTAATCTTCTTCATTTTTTTTTTCTAGATCTTCTTCTTGCACCTGCAAATAATAAACAATGTTGAAGTGTTGGACACCTAATTCGTTAAAGTTATGATGCATTACGTAATAAATTACTAAAGCCTAAAAAAACTTGAAAAATGAATCCAATTGTTTCAACATTGTATTATTCTTAGTATGAATATAATTCATTTTCCAATAAATGATTCCAATAGTGGTATTAGAGTAGTGGTTTATTTTTCCTGTCAAATAGCTTATGCCACTAGTTTTTTGGCTTTCCTTGGTGCTCCTTTCTCAAATTCAATCCAGAGTAAAAAATATTGTAGGTTAAGCATAAAATTGGAATCTGGAGAAGATCAAGATTTATGGGGAAACAAAGAACTTGCAAGTGAAGTTGCAGAGAGATTCAAGCCTTTTCAAGGAAATTGATTTATGAAGTGAAAGTTGCAAGGATGATATCAGTCACATAAATGGATATTACCAACGGCATTGTATGTGTTTGAATTGTGTGAATGCGACCATCGTTGTGTTAGAAAAAATTAAAAACATAATCACAATCAGTTAGAGCATTTTATTTTTGTTTACATGGTATTCTATTTACTATATATCTTCGACCATTGTGCTCCAATAAAGTGGAATAATTATAATTATTTTTTTCTTATTCTAGGAAAAGTGTGATGTGAACATAGGCTAACAAAGTTTTCTCATTTCAATTTTCGAAATCCATCCAAGTTTATTTTTTTGTGAAGTAGATAAATTCAATAATCAACTTTCAAAGTATTTACATGCAAATGAAATTTGTGTGTTGTTGGATAATTATATAATTCCAAGTTATTTTTGTTTTTTTTTTAAATTTGAGGTGTTGTGCCTCTGATGGATTGTATGTTTCATAGTATTTTGTGTCGTGATGTGAAGTTAAATGTCTGGAAAGCTGTGCGATTTCTGGATCAAGGTCCGATTCCACAATTTCAAATATGTTGAGCACATTTCAATTATGTCCTTCCTTCTCTAGCGATGGAAATGGCTACGATAATGCCATCGATTTTGTAAGCGATGTCAATTTCGAGGGGCCAGATTTGTTAATAGACCATTTGCAAATACTCCCTACAAACACTGACAATTGGTTGTAATAACAAACTAAACAGCTAAAGGAATTGGACCTAGCAGCTTTGAGTGTTTTGTCATTTACATGGGGTAATTTTTTCTCCACCTCATCAAATCCCACGAAGAGAGTCTTGTTAAGAACAATGATAACTGAAAGATGGTTGTTAACAAGGTAAGAAAATTATTGAGACTTGAAGATGTGGAGGCGTTGAGTTCCTGCATGTGAAAATTACACCATTTATTCATTATTTGTCATTTCCTGAGATAGACAGAGAAGGAAAAGTTGCTTGCATTCCACTGAAATTGTTAATTAATTACTTCTAGCATTTTATTCAAGCCCACCTACTTTATTTTGGGAATTTTTCTACTATTTCAATGATCCAAAATTAAAATTAAAGGTTTTAATGATCAATTTGTAGGTTAGTTTATGTATCTTTGTGCAATGGACCAATATTATGAAAAAACACAAACTTGTGTTAATTTGCATAAGTTTTAAACCAAAAGGAGGACAAAAATGCAGCATAAGATAAATGAAAATTGATAATGGATTTCACCCATCTTGGGCTACGTCTTCGAGTCCAACTTCCAATGGTGACCGCTTTATTACGATGCTAAAAAGCTCAATACATCAAAATAAAATATTCAAAATGTAAAAATAGTACTCCCATGTTGTCCAAAATTCTCAAAAACCCCTATATAGGCTTGCCCCGTTTACCAAACTGTCTGCAAACTGGTCTACAAACTAGTATGGTTCTACAAAAGTTTCAAAAAAATGGTTGTAGTCCAATTGGTTTGGCATGCTATTTTACATATTGTAAGTTACAGGTTTGATTCACATATTCCGTCGGTGGTCGCATTATTTTTTTAACATATTAAATATTTTTTTCTCCCACAGTGGTCGTATGGCCGCATATAGCCATGGGTCACAGGCTATGGGTCATGCGCTTTCCCACATTCCTTGTTGTTGTTCATATCATAATAATAAATTCATGGGTCAGGCTAATCATGTGTGTCCATTGGCCCACCCATTATCCACAATCTTCGGGCCTGGAAACTTTAAATAATGTCGTCGTCTTTTGATTATCAAACAACACTAGTGGTGCGTTAATAGGGCATTGATTTAGTAGTTGAGAGGTTGCGTGTTAGATTCCTAAGGAGTTTCATTTAGTCGATTAATACAAAATTTGGCACCAATTGCAAGGCCACTTGGAAGCCTCTCATAGGGCCACATAACGCCCTCTAATTGGCCCACATGGTGGCCTATGATAGGTCCACCCAAAAAATTGTATGCCGAGTCATATGCCAAGTTAGTTGCCACGTGCCCTCATATGATTCATCCACCTGATTTTTCATAAACCCAGTCAGACATGCCTTGTCAATGTATTTACTACCACATCAACAGTGATACCCTACATAGTCAACCCTGCAAGTTGACTTCTTCTTTTTTGTCTTCAAAACTTCATAAAATCATAACTTTGTCATATGGTGTCGGTTTAATGAAATTCAAGTATCGTTGGAGTCAGAATTATGAGCTTTACGGCTTGGATTTGTCTTTAATATATTTTGAGAATTTTTATTTTTTATCATTTTCCATATCCGCTAGATCATTCCTCCCCATTGGAAGCTTTTGGACCACCAAAAGTTTGGTTTTACTCAGCAAGTAAGTGGGGGTATAACTCCCTCACTTTCTCAATATCTATCCACCTTTATTTACTTGGATTAGTAACTTTTAGCTCCACATGAAGATACTCCACATTGCCTCTATGTGAAGTCCTTATTATTTGTCAAGAGTAATGTCTTCCTACAATTATTCAAGTATTCAGGAGAAAAAAATTCTATAGATGGAATCTAAACATTATCCTCTTGATCAACGATTATAGGAGGCTCATATAATCTCAATTTTTCCACATTCTCAATAGAGTAAATTTTCATATAAGGTGGAAAATCTAATCAGAAAGAATTATTACCATTCTTTTCCAAAATTTTGGAAGGACCATATATGATTGGTTTGAGATTTTTAACTTCACCTTGTAATATTTCCTTGCTGATGTACAACCAAACTTGATCTCACACATGGAAATCATGATCAACCCAATGATTATCATACCTTTCCTTGTACTTGGCTTGGATTTTCTCTAGTTGTTCTTGTACCCTTTGATTCACTAACTAGATTTGTTCAATGAAATGCTTGCCTTTGTCCACATCATTATGTCCACCCACTGCAATGTATTTACCAAAGATTAAATCCAAAGGGACTTTGGAAAATAACCCAAACAAGCTTCAAATGGCGATACTTGTGTAGATGAATTCTTAGAATGATTGTAGGAAACTTAAATGTAATGTAAATGTTCATCCCAAGGCTTAGGATTTTTACCACAATAACCTCGAAGGAGATGCACTATTGTTATATTCACTACCTCTGTTTGACCATTGAATTGTGGATGAAATGTTATGCTCTTATTTGACTTGGTGTCCATCGGTTCCCATAAAATTAACCAAAAATTCCCAATAAATCAAGAATCTTAATAAAAAAAAATATAAGTGGGTAACCCAAAATGAACCCATACATTCTAAAAGAACATATGTGCAATTTGTTTAGTTGTTAGCTATTTCTTACAAGGTGTTATCAAAAAATTAGACCTGATAGGCTATTAATCAAATCAATCTCATGTAACTGTTTCAAACCAATCTTTTGATTGAGGCATAGTCTCCTCAACCTGAGAGGGCTCCCTCAAGGGTTAATGATTTTTTATAGAAATATAGATGGCTAACTCTATGTGGGGTAATAAGCAGAAAAATGATTGATATTGGTTGCAAATCACATCAGCAAGTGCACATTGGGCTTATGGAGTTTAAATAGCTTCAGAAAAACCAAACAGTCTACTTAGCATGGAAATTGAGGCATATCAGAGTTCTAGTTAAAAGATACACATGTGAAACTGTAAAACACACAGTCAGTTTGCTTATATAGGAATTCAAAGCATCATAGATGAATTTTGAGTAACATAGACAAACACCACTGCAATAGGATAGTAAAAAGATGCAAAGTAGAACAAAAACACACTAGAAATCTTTCTGAATCTCAAGTTGGCTAAGTAGAAATCTCTGTATTAAGCTGAAAACCAGTCACTTACAATAAACACATTCTCTTGCTAAAAATGTCCAACCCTTAGCATATTCAACTTCTTGATATTTTATAGATCATTTACAACATAAGATAACCTTATCCTGAGCTAGATACATCGAACTCCTGACTCTTGACACCTTGCCTAACCATATGACAAGGTATTTATTACAAAAAGACAGCTGCAAATATAATAACAATCCTATTACAAATAGGATTCAAACTCCTTATCTCTACTCATAAAAACCTTATCTAAACTAAATTACATCATTTTCCAAGTTTATTTACATATGGTCAAATCCGGATGATAAGCTTCAACACTTTATAACCATAACACTGATCTCCATCAAAGTAGGAAACTGTCCCCTGTTTTCTAGGCATAGGATCCTTTGTTTTCTTGAGACACTCTGACCATCATGAACCCATCACTTTCAGGTTTTTTGCTGTTAAAAAATATATTAACACATTCCCAAAAACCTCCCTAAGTCCCAGTTGTCCAAAACCATCATCAAATTATTCAAAATGAGTTGAAATAAAATGTGCTACGAAAACAACACAGTTTCATAGTGCTTTTCGTAGCACACCTCATTTACCCTTTTTTCTCCAAAATTTTGATTTCTTTCCTCTAGGATTATCTTCAATAACATTTATTACATCCTCCCCATCAACTTCAGGTCATAATTCACACTTTTTCCCTTCAAAAATTTATGGGAAAGAGAGAAAAAAGTTGCTACATCAGTTTCGTAGCGCTTTTCACTCTTTTTACACTGTTTGCGCTATGAAACTACTGAGTGAGCAGTTTTGTCAAATTTTTTTCAAAATGAAAACCAAAAGTGTACCAAAACTTAAAATAACACTGGTTTCATCAAATCAAAAGGTCATATGAATTGAAAAACACAATTTTCATGAGGTTCCTTCTTAATTTTCACTTGATTTAGCTTTTGACTTTTTAATGATTGTCATTCTGCACCTTTGTTCTTTAACTCATCCTGAGTCAATTTTAGCTGCTACTCCAAGTCCTCCACTTGATATCTAAGTCTTTTATTACTGTCTCTCAAGTGAGTATTGATTACTCTGACAAATTTAGCTTCCTTGATGGCTGGAACTGTCCATGTGAAAAATTGTTCTGCACTGCTTGGGGTTTCAGAAATAGAACTATTTTGACCCTCCCACAATGCCTTCATTCTTTTGAATTCTGCTTTTTCAATACTATGCTTCCTAGCCCTCTTTCTCATCATAGAAATTTCTTGGTTTTCTAATCTCAATTTCTCCTCAAGATGTTAACACTCTGTCATTTCTTCTTTTCCCTTCATTGTTCTACTGGCTGCATGTTCTACTGTTGGTGATGAGAGGTTAACCACTTCTTCAAGGAGTTTAGCTATTTCAATAGGTTCTTGGACTTCCTTTTTTCCTTCCTTGAGTTTCTTAGCATGCCTAGTTAAATTTTTCCTTGCTTGAAAGATAAAGGCTGCATTTTCACCCTCAAATTCAAGCTTCTTTGCAGACTTAACCTTTCTCTGTTTGTGTTCATCTACTCCAATGAATTCAACTTGCACAATGGGTGTCTCCTCTATGTCAATAGCATAAAGGATGTCATCTAAATTTCCCTTAATTACTGGGCTATCCTCTGAGAATGAAACAACTGTCTTTCCTTTTGATGCCACTGCTTGGCTTCTTGTCACTCTTGTGCTTTCCTGCTTGCTAAAATCCTTTTTCTGTTTTTCCTCTTTGACATTCTTTGACCTCTGTTTTGTAGGTGATGGAGTTGGTGAAATAAGCACTTGTGTCTGCTCTATCCTTTTCTCAACTTGTTTCCTTGGTTTCAGTTTTTCAAATTCCTTTGGTTTTACAACCATAGGCTGACTAGACTCTGCTACTGGTGGTCAAGGATTTCCTTTAGTTTTAGGGTTTCTAGTTGGGGTTAGGGTTTCCAGCTCAAAACCATTGATAAACAAAAAGGAAGACCAATCCCTGCCTATCTTCTGAAGCTCATTCAAAATCAATAACTTCATCAAACCATGATGAAACAAAGATGTTTCAAAACCATTAGATTTGGCTTATACCTTATTAGTCATTTTGGCAAGACCGCTATGCATATAAAAGGGACAATTGAGTGAGATCTTACCAGTGAAATGCAGAAGCAGCTTGAAATGATATGTGTAGACCTTATGGTATCTACCTTCACATGTAAAGTATATTTGAATGTTAAACAACGACTTTGCATAGGTGTTTTAAATGTAGCTTCTAGGTATTGCATTATTGAGGTCCATATCTGCATACTCAAGTTTCATGAATTCCTTGCATGGCTCCATGTCAAATTTAAAACCTTTGAATCAAGTTTCTTGCCCCCTTGGTATTTCTGTTACATAAGGAATAATCTCTGGTGTAATTGGCACATTTAGCATCCAAAACTTGGTATTTGTTCCATTGAAGTGCAAAGAAAATTCTTTAGACACCTGTGTGTGGCAACCCTACAAATTTTCACAAAATCGGAGACAACCTACTCTGTTGAATGCCTCCATCACTATTTGGTCTTCAATTATGGCCTTCATATTTTCAGGCTCATATCTTAAGCAGTGTCCCCCTCTGTGGACTTTCTTTTCCTCTACCATGCTTCTCAAAAAAACCTGTCATCCTCGCTTGAATATATGAAACAACCTCGCTTGATTAGGATATATCTGCCTCACTTGACTAGGATGAAGATAACCTTTGTATAGAACAACCAAAGGTTTGGCTTGACTACTTCAGAGCTCAGACACTCGAATGGAGGCAAATGAAATGAGAATGACAAAATTAGGCAAGATTTTGAATTTGGAATGTCATCTCATAACTGAATGATGCCTCATTCATACCCTATCATGAC
The DNA here is from genome assembly GCA_034641835.2 of Pinus albicaulis. Taxonomy (NCBI): domain Eukaryota; kingdom Viridiplantae; phylum Streptophyta; class Pinopsida; order Pinales; family Pinaceae; genus Pinus; species Pinus albicaulis. The sequence goes on along the minus strand of CM076579.1, from coordinate 382,944,852 downwards.
AATGATGACTATAGGATGGGTAAGTAGATTGAATCTCATCACTAATTGACTCATCATACTACTAACCTATCTTTTCCCAACGGATTCTGACAAATATCAGCTCAATTGACAAGACAGTTAAGAAACGCGCTTTCGTAGCGCCCACAGTGTATTTTTCCCAATTTGCGCTACGAAACTATTAGCGCTTTCATAGCGCAAATCAAATTTTTTGAACTAACGACGCTACGAAAATGTGGATTCTTGGCTAATTGCATAGTTTTGACCCGAAACCTTATGGAATGACTTCTAAATGGAAAATATGAGTATTTGACCATGAATGGACCTTTAAAAGACTTTATTTGTACTTAATGATGACCTTCGAACTTGTGAAAATATAACCTACCCTGAACCAAATCCTAAAATGATTTTTAAACCTATTTTGAAATCATGATAAAAAACAGAGTTAACCCAATAATTTTTGAAACTTTTTGGGTGATAATGCAAGGAATCAAAATACACATTTTGTTGAAATGATCCACTACAACATACAGATAATCATGACCTTTTATAGAGATAGGTAGTCCCCCTAAAAAATCAATAGAAACACTTTCCCAAGGACAAGAAGGAATAGGAAGTGGAGTGTACAAACCCAATTTTATTTTACTTCGCTTACTAGTAGCACACATTGAACATACTCTTACATATCATGATATAGTTTCATTCATACGAGGGCAATAAAAATAGCTCTGCAATTGAGCAATTGTTTTTCCTACACCAAAGTGACCAACAATAAGAGAAGTATGGGATTCCCTCATGACATTAACTCTGTCACCCTGTGGAATACACAACTTTCCAGGATGATACAAAAAATTGTTATGAACATGATAATCCAATTCTTCAACATGATTTGCTTACTTAAAGTTGCATAAACATATTTAAAATATTCATCTTGATCATATTGTTCAATATAAATTTCATGCATGACTAAGTTATGCTTAAGAATGAAAAATGAATTAACAATAAGCCTTGACAACATATTTTCAACTTTTTTGTAAACACCTTAATTATACCTGATGACCAAATGAAATTACCACAAAAATCTCATCCATATAAAATGTCTAGTTTGTTGTAGCTTGGTTTGCGATTGAAGATATTGCAAAGGTCGATGGTTAGTATGAATAATCATTTCTATACCGATAAAATAATGCTTAAATTTCTTTGTTGGCAATATGATGTAATATGTTGTCCTTGATGGCAACCTACTTGATGAAGTTGTCCTTGATGGAAACCTACTTGATAAGTTGCCTCTGATAAGAAACCTATGTGTTAAAGATGTAAGAATGATGTATCTATAGATCAGTTCAGATGTGGCAGAGAAATAATTCCAGCAAGTGTCAGAGAAATGATAAATATAATATGTCACAATGTATACGTGGGTTTGTAAAGGCCAAGTTGCATATGCACGCAGATACGTACATCCCAAGTTGCGTATGCCTGTTTGTGCTCCAAAATTATATTACCAAGGGGCATTACCATGGTATTGGCACATAGTATTGAGCGCTGTATTTTATATTTGATTCCATCCAAGAATACCATCGGAAGATGTGTGGTTTTGGCTCATGGTATTGGTAAAAGATAAAACTATATAAGGGGAAGAAGATCATAGTGAAAGGGTGTGCATGTGTAAGGGTTGTTGATGAATAAATTTCTCTAAGGAATATCTGCATGGATGAACTCTGTTCTTAATTGATAGATCTAAATCTATGATGCACCCATGGATATAATGATGGTTAAAGATTTCTAGATCTGATGATGATGAATCTCTAGAATGACCTACTGAAGGAATGATAAAGTACTAGTGCAAGTCTGCTGAAGGAAATGAGTAAATCTGGGTAAGTTTTATAGATCTGGTCTGTTCTGCAAAATTTATTTTTTACAGATCTATACGCTAGTTGGTTTCAACAAAAGAGCGTATATACACGGGTTCGCTTCATGAAAAGCGCGTATGGCAGTTAGGGTTTTCTGAAAAATAAAATACACAGAAGAATATGCAGGTTGATGTACAGGAAAGTGCGTATGTACGCGGCTTCAGTGAAGCAAAGTAACATATGCTATTTGAATCAATGACTATTTAGGGTTGAGTTTTTATCTGCATATCTATTCTGAAGTCAGGGTTATTTCTGAAGTTCTGGTCACAGTGTTTTCACTGTTCTAATTGAAGTGTTGGGAAAAGTTTATGATTGTTGATAAAGGGCTGTGTTGAAGCTGTTTGATCCAGCATGAAAATTGATGAAACGTGGTCTACATTGGGTCTGAGGGTTGAAGCCTTCAATATGGAAGTATAAGCTTCCTGCCAGTAGAAGCTGGTGTTATGTTCAGGGGGTTGAAACTCCCTTCCAGGAGTGGCTGGTAAACGCGATTAGGGGGTTGGATCTCCCTTCCAGTAGCAACTGGTAAACAAGTGAAGGTTGCAGCATTCTGTAGGTAGAAGCCTGCATACTGATATAAGTCTGCATCATTACAATGTTGTAAACAGTTTTCCATATAATAAATATTGAAGACAGAGATGATAGCAGCGGTGGTTTTCTCCTGAATTGGGTTTCCACCTTAAATATTGGTGTTCATGTGTGTTCCACTTGTGTGATGTTTTATACTACTGTTACTGCAAATATTTCATGTTTATCTAACCTGATGCATAACTAGTAAATCTATTTTAAAGTCTGCTTCTGAGATACTTTATAAACTAGAAATTTATATCAGTATACGCGAGTTTCTTTCAGCATATCTACGTGTATACGCGAGTTCGGTTCATAAAAGCCGTGTATGGATTTCTGCAAAAGAAAAAGTTAAAGTCAAGTTATAAGCTCTATATACTGATTCACCCCCCCCCCCCCCCCCCCCCCCTCTCAGTATTTTTCCCAACAATTGGTATCAAAGCAGGTCCTTCTGAAGAAGCTTAACCGTTAGAAGGAAGATCAGCCAAGATGAGAAATCACGATGAGACAACATCTATCAGGCCTGCACTTTTCAACAAAAACAATTTAATCTTCTGGAAAACATGGACAAGATCCGATCTTCAGTCTCTTGGAGCAGATGTATGGGCTATTGTTGAAGGAGGTTATCAATATCCAGCCTCAGTTCCAACAGATGTAATGACAAGAAAGAACTATGAAACAAATGCAAAAGCGGTCAATGCACTATTGGGGAGTCTGACTGAATCAAAATTTCTCAAGGTCATGCAGTTGAATACAACAAAGGAAATATGGGAAAAAATCATTCTAAGCTATGAAGGTGATACAAAGGTAAAAAGTGATAAACTCCAAACTCTCAGAATTCAATATGAAAATCTAAAGATGCATAATGAGGAGAGAATTTCCAGTTTCTTTTTACGTCTAGATGATATTGTAAATCGTATGAGAAACTTGGGTGAAACCATAACTGACACTACTCTGGTTGAAAATTTTTTAAGATCTCTAACTTCAAAATTTGAGTCAAAAGTGTCTGCTATTGAAGAAAAACAGGATCTTCAAAGTCTTACTATTGTCCAACTTCATGGGATTATAACTGCATGTGAAATGAGAAAAGGAGGATCTTCTGATGTCAAAGAAGCCATCTTTAGATCCTCTACAAAAGGAAAATAAGTACAAGAAATAGAAGGATCACGGTATGTTTCACAAGAATATGAGGTAAATTTTGTAAAGAAGCTCCAACTTGGCACTGGAAGGTTCAGAGGTAAGCTTACTATCAAATGTTTTTCTTGTGGAAGAGTTGGTAATTATGCTGCTAAGTGTCCTCATAAAGAAACACATGAAAAAGGAAAAGAAGTAGCAAGAAGAAATAAGAATCGGTTTAGCACTAGAAAAAATTATTATACTCATGAATATAGTGATGGGTTATTAGATAGTGAGGAAGAATCTGATCAAGATCTTGGACTTCTCATGCCATTTGAAAAAGAGTCTAGAGAAGAAAAGGATACTTTTATGGATGCTCTAGAAGACAATAATTTTTTTGAAGAAATCAATCAGCTAAAAATATGTTTGTAAGAAAAAAAAATATCCATAGAAACTCTAAAAAAATCAGACTGAAGAAAAGGAGAAACACAATGAGAAATTAGAATGTGAACTAGTAAGTCTAAGAAAATAAATTGAGAAATTAAAGACTTTGAATCTTATATTTGCTAAAGGATCTGAAACCTTAGATGAAATTATCAAGGTACAATGTTCTCCTCTTATAAAGAAAGGTCTTGGATATGTCGGAGAATCTTCTTAGTCTTCAGCACCAAACTATCTAAAAGTAGCTACAGCCAGCCTACAAAATTATGCCACTCAGCAAGGAAACAAAGAAACTTTACAAGTAAAGCATGACCACCTCAATACAAAGAACACTAACAGGAATACCTTTCAGAGAAATACCAACCAACAAGTAAACATGAATAGAAGGTTCAATGATCGCAGAAATTTCTTCTTCAATGGACAATTTTTCTCATGTCATAATTTTGGTCATAATGTTGTTCAATGTGTTGCATACAAAACCATCATGATTAGAGAAGCAAGAAAGAAAAGAATTGATACTGGAATAAAGAAGAATACATATAACAATTTTTCTCTTCTTCAAAATGAAATTGAATGTGCTTATTGCAATAATTTTGGTCATGAAGAATCTGAATGCAGGAGCAAACTTCAGCTAAAAGAGCATATACCATCAACCTCCAAAGTATGGAGAAAGAAGGAATTACAGGTTGAGAACTGTGGCATAGATTTATTTGCAGAAGGAGAAGAAAATCAATGGTACATTGATAGTGGATGCTCAAAACACATGACAGGTGACTGAAATAAACTTCTTGCATACAATGCTCTAGAAAGAGAAAAGAATGTTACTTTTGGAAATGATACTCCTGCTATCATTAAGGGAAAAGGTTCTGTTTTTCTAAAAGAAAAGGTGAAAGCTAACAATGTTATGTATGTGTATGGATTAAAGCATAGTCTGTTAAGTGTAAGTCAAATGTGCGATCAAGGAACTGAAGTTTTTTTTAGCTCAAAATAATGTATGGTACGTGATCTGGATACAGGAAAAACAATCATAAAAGGAAATAGAACACTAAGCAATTTGTATGTATTGAAAAGCTATAAAGAACAATGCTACTTGGGTAAATCTTCAGAAAATTGGTTATGGCATAGACGAATGGGGAATTTGAGCTTCTCTCAAATCAACAAATCTAGCAGACTCAAAGTTGTTCATGATCTTCCCAATATTTCTCTGCCTGAAAGTACCATATGCAAATCTTACCAATTCGGTAAGCAAACCAGAGTGCAATTTAATGCCAAAGAAGGATCATGAAGTAAGCCTCTTGAACTCATTCATACTGATATATGGGGACTCATGAGAAAAAGGTCACCTCGTGGAGAACAATACTATATTTTTTTTATTGATGATTTCTCTAGAATGTGTTGGATTGGGTTGCTAAAGCACAAATATGAAGCATTTGAAAAATTTCAGATCTTCAAAGCATTGGTTTAAAATGAATTAGATCTAAAATTCAAGTACCTTAGATCTGATCGTGGAGGTGAATATATATCAGATGAATTATTTAATTTTTGTGAACAACACAGCATAAAAAGACAGTTTTCTGTAGCTGGTACCCTACAACAAAATGGAGTAGCAGAAAGAATGAATAGAACATTTCAACAAATGGCTCAGGCTATGCTTGATGATTCAGGAACACCTGACGCATTTTGGGGAGAAGCAGCACATACTGCGATAAATATTCTTAACAAAGCACATGTTCGTGTAAACAGTGATAAAACTCCATATGAGCTTTGGTATGGTAATCTTCCCACTGTAAAGCATTTTAATGTTTTTGGAAGAAAATTTTTTATCAAGAACAATGATGAAAATCTTGGCAAGTTTGAACCTAGAGTAGATGAAAGAATATTTATTGGCTACTCTTCTAGAAGTAAAGCATACAAATGTTACAATAAAAGACTTCGGAATATTGTTGAATGCATTGACGTTGTAATTGATGAATCCCTCTCAGCTCCAAAAGGGAAATTCAAAAATCAAATGAAGATGATGATGATGTATATCTTCCTGCATATAATAGAGATAATATAGAAGGTGAACCAAACAAAGCAGCAGAAGAAGATCTATCTGAAAAGGCTCCATCTAGGTATGTTCAAAAGAATCATCCAGAATCTCAAATTTTGGGAGAAAAGGGATCAGGTGTCCAAACAAGAAGAACTCTTGTAGGGTCTACTAGCTATCTAGCATTTTTATCCACTATTGTACCACATAATGTCAATCAAGCTAGAAAAAATGAATGTTGGATTCAAACCATGAATGAAGAACTTGATCAAATTGAAAAGAATCATACTTGGGAACTAGTTCGAAGACCTTATGATAAAAATGTTATTGGAACAAAATGGATATTCAAAAACAAGTTAAATGAAAATGGAGATGTTATTCAAAACAAGGTTAGACTTATCTGTAAAGGGTATGCTCAACAAGAAGGTATAGACTTTGAAGAAACATTTGTTCCTGCAGCTAGACTTGAAGCCATCAGAATGTTTCTTGCTTTTTCAAGTTTTCAACAAATCAAAGTTTATCAAATGGATGTTAAATCTGCTTTCATCAATGGTGATCTAGAAGAAGAAGTTTATATCAAACAACCAGAAGGATTCATTTTGGGCAATGATGACAAACTTGTTTATAAACTTAAAAAGGCTTTATATGGTCTCAAACAAGCTCCAAGGGCATGGTATTATCGTCTGGACAATAATATTCATCAACAAGGATTTTCAAAAGGTTCTGCTGATACCAACTTATACACAAAAAATTAAAATGGTAAACTACTGATTGTGGTTGTATATGTTGACGATATCATTTTTGTAAGTAATGAAGAGTCCATGAGTTAGAAATTTGCTTATGTTATGCAACAAGAATTTGAAATGTCTTTAATTAGGAAAATAACATTTTTTCTTAGCTTACAAGCGCAACAAGAAACCAATGGCATATTTTTATCTCAACCAAAATACCTCAAGAAAATTTTGAAGAAGTATGGGATGGAAGATTGCAAACCTGTAAGTACACCAATGATAACTGGGTGTGACCTTAGTTCTCATGATGATTCTTCTGCAGTGAATCAACCAGAATACAAATCCATGATTGGAAGTCTACTTTATCTAACCGGGACAAGACCAGACATTATGCATGCAGTTAGGATTGTTGGACGATTCCAAGCTAATCCAAAAGAGTCTCACCTTCAGGCTGTCAAAATAATATTCAAATATCTACAAGGAACTCAAGACTTTGGACTATGGTATCCAAAGAATACTAATCTCACTCTTCATGCTTAGACAGGTGCATATTGGGTTGGAAATATTGATGATTGGAAGAGCACTAGTGGTGGTGCATTCCATATGGGGCCCCAATTAGTATCTTGGTTCAGCAAAAAGCAGAGCTCTATTGCCTTATCCATAGCAGAAGCAGAATATGTGGTTGCCGCATCATGCTGCACAAAACTTCTTTGGATGATGCATACCTTATAAGACATTCAAATCACATGTTCACCTCCCATATCTATTATGTGTGATAATACAACTCCCATTAGTATCTCAAAGAATTCTGTTATGCATTCTAAGACCAAGCACATTCCTATCAAGTATCACTTCTTATGTGAACAGGTGCTTGAACAAAAGGTGAAATTGGAGTATGTACCCTCTAAAGAACAAGTTGCTGATATATTTACTAAACCTCTTCCCAGGGAAGCCTTCGAATATCTCAAACAAAATTTGGGAATTATCTCTGCCGCTCAGAAGATTAGATCTGCTTAAATTCAGAAGATTAAATTGGATACACAGATTTCATGAAGGATATTTGCATATATACATGAGTTTATATACGTAAAGCCGCGTATGGGTTTTTGCTAACATTATTTTCTGGGTCAGCAATTTCAGAACGGTCACAGTGCAGTTAGGTATCTATGGTGATGTTCCAGTTCGTACATTTCTGTTTCATTCTCTAATTTTTTGAAGATGCCTTGATGATTTGCTATTAAAAGTGTTCAGGATGCACAATCTAAGGGGGAGCACTTTTTCTGTGGGAAAGGATGCATTGTTGGCATTCTGAGTAATTGCTATGGTCTGATCTCATGATTGAGATTCATTGGTCTTAGTTATATCTGTAATTTGATGAAAAGGTCAAGTTGAGACCTATGATGTAAAATTATTATATTCAGTCATGTAAGGACTTGGTCAAAAAATTTTAAACCCAATTGGTTGGGTAGTTCTGTCAAAAATGTAATTCCACTTGGTTGGATCATTGATGTAAGTATGAGTCCTTAGTGATAGGAAAAGTCATACTTGGTTGAGTTATAGAGTCATGTACTTCATTGAAAAATTTGCCGAAATATTCAGCATGAACTCAGGGGGAGCATGGTAAATTCAGTACACTTCAAATCTACAGACCTCATCTTTCTATAAGGGAAGAGAAACCTTGTTTTGAATTGATATGCCCTTTGCCCTTGATGTCAAAGGGGGAGAGTATCATGGTGTTTGAATAATGGTTATGATTAATGTATCTATCTCTTGTGGTGATCAAACACCATTGTGGTTGCCATCAAGTCCAAAGGAGGAGATTATTGACAATATGATGTAATGTGTTGTTCTTGATGGCAACCTACTTGATGAAGTTGTTCTTGATGGAAACCTACTTGATGAAGTTGTTCTTGATGGAAACCTACTTGATGAGTTGCCTATAATAAGCAACGTATGTGTTAAAGATGTAAGAAAGATGTATCTACAGATCATTTCAGATGTGCCAGAGAAAATAATACTAGTAAGTTTCAGAGAAATGATAAATATAATATGTCAGAATGTATACGCAGGTTTGTAAAGGCCAAGTTGCGTATGCACACGGATAAGTACGTCCCAAGTCACGTATGCCTTTTGGACTCCAAAATTATAATACCGAGGGGCATTACCATGGTATTGGCACATAGTATTGAGCGTTGTATGGTTTATTTGATTCCGTTCAATAATACCATCGGAATTTGTGTGGTTTTGGCTCATGGTATTGATAAAGGCTAAAAATATATAAGGATAAGAAGATCATAGTGAAAGAGTGTGCATGTGTAAGGGTTGTTAATGAATAAATTTCTCTAAGGAATATCTACATGGATGAACTCTGTTCTTAATTGATAGATCTGAATCTATGATGCACCCATGGATATAATGATGGTTCAAGATCTCTAGATCTGATGATGATGAATCTCTAAAATGACCTACTGAAGGAATGATAAAGAACTGGCGCAAGTCTGCTGAAGAAAATGAATAAATCTGGGTAAGTTTTATAGATCTAGTCTGTTCTGCAAAATTTATTTTTACAGATCTATATGCTAGTTGATTTCAACAAAAGCGTGTATATACGCTGGTTCACTTCATGAAAAGTGCATATGGAAGTTAGGAATTTCTGAAGAATAAAATACATAGAAGTATACGTGGGTTGATGTGTAGGAAAGCGTGCATGTACGCAGCTTCAATGATGCAAAGTAGCGTATGCTATTTGAATCAATGATTGTTCTGGGTTGAGTTTGTATCTGTATATCTATTCTGAAGTCTGGGTTATTTTTGAAGTTCTGGTCACAGTGTTTCCACTGTTCTAATTGAAGTGTTGGGAAAAGTTTATGATTGTTGATAAAGGGTTGTGTTGAAGCTGTTTGATCCAGTATGAAAATTGATGAAACGTGGTCTGCAGTGGGTCTGAGGGTTGAAGCCTTCAGTATGGAAGTTGAAGCTTCCTACCAGTAGAAACTGGTGTTATGTTAAGGAGGTTGAAGCTCCCTTCCAGGAGTGGCTGGTAAACGAGATCAGGGGGTTGGAGCTTCCTTCTAGTAGCAGCTGGTAAATGAGTGAAGGTTGCAACCTTCTGCAGGTAGAAGCCTGCGTACTGATATGAGTCTGCATCAGTAAAATGTTGTAACCAGTTTTCCATATAATAAATATTGAAGACAGAGATGAAATCAACGGTGGTTTTCTCCCGAATTGGGTTTCCACCTTAAATACTGGTGTTCATGTGTGTTCCACTTGTGTGATGTTTTATACTGCTGTTACTGCACATGTTTCATGTTTATCTAACCTGATGCATAACTGGTAAATCTGTTTTAAAGTCTATTTCTGAGATACTTTATAAACTAGATATTTACATCAGTATATGCGAGTTTTTTTCAGCATATCTGCGTGTATACACAAGTTCAGTTCACAAAAGCCGCGTATGCAATTTTGCAAAAGAAAAAGTTAAAATCAAGATATAAGCTCTAAATACTTATTCACGCCCCTCACCCACCCCCACCCTCTTAGTGTTTTTCCCAACAAGAAGCCCCTTACTCATTCTACAAATCACTATTTATAATTTGCAAAATGAATTCCAAATAGGAGATTTGTTGAAGAGTAATTCCGCTCCAAAAAAATTTCATTGATCTAAGTTCCTATTCTTCAATTGCTAGAGCAATCCCATTTATTAAAATCTTATTTTCATCATCTCTTCAATTGTTTTCCTGTCAAAACCAATCAAAATTTAATTAAAATGAAAATGAAAATAAAAAAATATCAAATATGGAAAATAAAACATCTTCCAATAAAAAAAAGGAAATCTAAGTTTTTCATTGATCCCTGTAAAGTTCTAATTGGTCAAGGAGAACATAGTTGAATGGATTTCCACTCAATAGAGGCTAGAAGCAAATGAAAATGGAGAAAATTAAACTTAAAAAATTAATTTTGTTTAAAAATTCATAGATTTATCTTATACTTAATTTTAGACTCATTAAATGATCAAAACTGATTATTCAACCACTTCAGAAATATTCTCCATAATTTATTTATCCAAGAAGCCGTCTTGGGCCTCATTTGGTTAAATAAAGCTCAACTTATGAACTTACAAAGTTGAAGAATAAAAACTGCAAAAATTCAAAAAAAATTGTTGCCTTTGCCAAAAACAGAATTTTTTTTAATTAAAATATAATTCTAAATTAAAATATGATTATTTCTTAATAAAAATTAATTTAATTGTAATTATAATATTGAACTAAATCCATTATAAACTAATTATATATAATAAAATAAATTTAAAAGTTAATTAAAAATAATATATATATAACAATACTAACCAAAACTCAAAACAAAAACCTTTACATGGATTTGGATATATACATGGATCGAATAAATGTGGAAGAGTTAACGTGTGAGGTGGAGAGCATATGGAGAAGAAAATTTATATTGAGTTAAAATGGTTACGGTACAAAAACCAATATAAGAGGTTGGAGGCCAATACCTATTAGAGGTTGAAGGCCGATACATATTGGAAGTTTTAAAATGCGTATAAGCAAAACATTAAGATACGACGATATTCTGATATAGGGATATTAGAGCTTTTGAATATAAGAAGAATTAAATTAGAAGTTCTAAATTTCAGAAAAATTATTTTGAAGTTTTTAAATTTCAGAAGTTTTATATTGGAAGGGAGGTGGTGAGGTGAAGTGCCGATACATATTGGAAGTTTTAAAATGCGTACAAGCAAAACATGTCGATACGACGATATTCCGATATAGGGATGTTAGAGCTTTTGAATATAAGAAGAATTAAATTAGAAGTTCTAAATTTTGGAGTTTTTAAATTTCAGAAGTTTTATATTGGAAGGGAGGTGGTGAGGTGAAGTGGGTCCCACTTGGAGCGGAATTAAAAATTTTACAAAATGAATTATAACTATTTTCCAATTTTGATAATTTGGGTACCATAATGCTTTTAAAATTAATAATTAGAATAAATTACTAAGATCCCGAAAGCACATTTTTTAACTGTTTCACAATTTCGCTGGGTGATTTTGTGAGACCGGTAGTGAAAGTTTAATAAATTATCGGAAATTGACTAAGAGTTAATATTTATAACCAATCACTAATTTATTTACAAAAATTAAAATAATATACATTTTGTAATATTTTTAAGCCATGCGACAAAATGATCAAACTTCGGAGGAGTGCCATTTGCAAACCGGATAACTAAATAAGGCAAAACAAGTATCGATGGAAAGGTTGCTAAAATTCGAACTCAATGAAACAATCAAAATATAAATGTGAAGAAAATAAAAAAATGGCAAAATTGTAGGATAGTTAACCTAAAGAAAATTTTAAAAAGTGATTTAGCCAAAACATTATAGAAAGGGTCCCCATTATTTGAAGTAAATAAGTCAAAAATAGGGGGTGTTGAGTTTTCCCTATAACATTCCTGACAAACTGGGAAGAACCAGTTATCTCTGATTAAAGATAATGAATTTTAATTTACCCAAAGGTGAATAATAATGGAGTTCATGAAATCGTCTAACAATAAAACATTTCTATGGGTCCCAATTAAATATTTTAAGAAATATGAGTTTGAAAAGATAAGTACCCAAAAGCTAAATTGAGTAAAAAACATGAGTCCAAATTTGAGAAAAATATTTTAAAATTACCTCGTATGAGAAATAGAAGAACGTATGGATATGAGTTTTTTGATAAAGCATATATCCATTGTTATGAATGGTCTCTGAAGTTTTTTTTATGCCATAGAGCCTAGCCCCGATGTGTTTACTTTTATTTCTCATACTTCCTCTTTTAATCACCCTTTTGAGAAGAGCATTTGGAAGCTTTTAGTTTATTATGTACCTGAGTGAAAGAGGTGGGATGGTAATAGAGACTTATGCTGATGGATATAATACTTTCATAATGTTGACTACAAAAATATTTCCTCACGATTATCAATCAAAATTTTTATAAAATAGAGGGGTGGAAGGGGTCCATTGATTTAAACTCAAATCAATTCTTTCCTTGAAAAAGTAAACCCTATCACTTAGAAAGGATATGTTTTTCTCCATGAAAATATTTAAAGCAAGAGGGTTTTATGATTTCATAAAGATATATCTTTAATGATAAATGAAATGCATTGATATAGATAGAGTAAATATTTCCTATGTATGCCAACCATTGTTAGGTGAGGAAAATACCTTCCACATGAATCATGGCGGAGTTACCAAAACCGAAAGAAAAAGAAAAATAACTCTAAACTGAAGTAGAAAAAGAAATCATCAAATTTTAAAAATGTAAAAATGAAGAAAGTGAAAGCTGAAAGAAAAATCCAAATTTAAATAACCAACTCCAACAAGTCTTACCTATAAAGTGTCTCAACAAACGAAGAAAAGAAGAAAATTATATGTGTGTTCGTCTTATGTTGATAATCTGGTAAATTATATCTTATGGAGTTATAAATGATTAATCTTCTGAATAACAGTGATGAGAAATAATAAGCTAAATGAGAAGTCTTTTCCCGTTGCAAATTTTCTTGTTTCAAAGAAATTCCTACATAAAAGCATCTTAACCATTTTGTAATAAAAGTAATGCTTAAGAAATAGACTAAACATTTTGAAACTTCTTAGTTTAGTAGATTCGATGAGGATCATTACTTCTTCTCCCAAAAAATTGAAAGAAAACCAGACAAAAGAGAATGAGCTCCAATTTTGATTTGGTAGAGGTGTGAAAATTTTATGGAGAGATGCAAAAACAAAGTTTAAGATCAGCAAAAGCTATAAAAAAAAACTGAAACCAAAAGAGAACGAATGAAAGTGGGCATATGAAACTTACCATTGGAAGAATTCCATTTAAAACTTTCATTGAAAGATATGGATTTTATCCAATGAAGGATAACCTCTTCTTTCAATTAGAATTAAAATCATGAAGGAGTTGAACTCTTTTGAAATCTCATTGACCCAGAATCATTATTTATTGAATCTAACCAATGCAAGCAGTAAACTAGAAGAAAACAATGTTTCACGTCTACAAAATTTGAAATAAACCACATCCACAGAAATAAGAATGAAGCGATGTTTATTTATGACTCACAACGAAGATTGCTCTCATAATATTACAAGTTTCATATCCACTCTATGATTCTCATAAATTGTCTAAATCAACAGCAAGTCCAAAACAATGTAATACATATGTGTAGAGGGAGGGGTCTTGAAATTTTGTATGCTAAATATAGAGTGATATATCAAAACTCAAATATAAGAGAACTCAAATATGATTTAACCATGTTCCATTACCTTTTCATGTTCCAAATTCATTACCGATTGTTGCATTACCAAAGTGATTGCTCAAGTGTGCCTTGAAAAGAAAATGAAGATGCTCACTAAAAGATAATTGAGCTAATAAAATATGCATCCAATAATGAGTCAAAGGAAAAAACGTAAACGAACCACAGGTGATGAAATTTCTCATTAGTCAAGTAGATTTCCGAGAAGTGTAAAGAGGCTTATGTGCATACACTATGAAGAATGTATATCCCTATAATTGCAAAGTCATCCTGATGAATGAATACTTGGATTTGAAAAAATTATGATTAAAATATATCTAGGATCCAAACACCATGATAACATGAAATAAACATATATATACAAAGATAATCAAACGAGACTTCATGTGAACTAGTGAAAGATCAGAATTATTGATGAGAGACTTATGACGATTCTTAACCCGATATTCTGAAGCTTTGAGTTTTTGAGACAATCAAAGTGAAAGGTAAGAGCTAAAGTTTTCCAAAAATATTTAATGAGAAAAAATCTGAAAAAAAAAATCCTTTCTTCATAATGTTTTCGACGACATTTGTTTTTGGAAGTTTAATTAAATTTCACTTGTGATACAACAAGTCTCAGTATTTATAATTTTAAAGGAAAGCAAGATCTTGGAAAAAAAAGTTTTTGTGTAGCTTTTACAAACAAAACTTACGATATTGATCATCCCCGATAATGAATGCTTGTTAAATTTATAATGTAAGAACATTGTATTTCTAGTACATCAAACATTCACACATTAGAAGTAAAAGTTTTATAAGTGTTTATAAATTAGTTCCAATGACTTTCATTCCAATAATGGGGTAATTTGAAGTTTTGCAAAAATGATTGCAAGAGCACTTACACTTACTTGTAAAATAAACTTCTAAAGAAAGGATTCCAAGATTTAATAAATATGAGAAAAAATCAAGTGTCAAATATCTATAAAACATTTTTGAAGCCAAAATAAACTTACAAAACTATGAGACCACAAAATTCCAGTGAAGACAATGAAATATGTGTCATTTCCTTTACTAAGTATAATAGATATGATAGTGAAAGAAAAAAAATGTGGATATCGGAGAGGTAAATCTCAGAATTCGTTTTAAATTATTCTGATATAATACAAACCCAAGAGTCCAATAAGCCAGCAAATCTGAAATTCTGAGGAAATATCTCAGAAAAATGCAAAGCAGAGGATTGGGATTCCAAAATTCACTAATTTAGAGGCTTTGAGTCCCTTTGGAAGAAAGGAATATGACTAAAGGGAAAATATTTAGCGATTGCAATGTAATGGTTCAACTCATATTGGAAATTTTAATATTTGTAACAAGCATATAAAAAATGATAGATAAGATCATTCACTGTAAGATTTTTGTGTGAATTTTTCTCTATTTGTAGAAAATCTGAGAAATAAAGAGTGTAAGAGTTTCATTTCAGCTCCATCGATGAGAGGCAAAATATGATTATTGACTCATCTTTCTAAGTGTAAAACATTAATTCACGTGGGTCTACACACATGAGCACATCATAAGAAAAATATTGGAGAGATCTTATGGTTGTATATTTGAAACATGCGATATTCTTACATTCCAATAAGCTTTTATTATTAAAACGTAACAACTAAAAATATAAGCAAGAAGGGATATCTGAGGTCTTTTATCAGAGATTTGATATCGGGGGTTGAAAAGAGTGACAAACGATAGGAAGTTCTGATATGGATAGGATGGGTATATCGGAGAATCAGAGGACTAGGAATATCAGAGATCGACAATATCATGATATCGGAGGATCAAAGGATCGGGATATCAGAGTATTTTGAGTGATGCTTATATGAAAAGTTTTGATATTCAGAAACTCTGATAATGCTACGTGGAAATCCTGTGGGGTGAGACCTATTATTATTATATTTGCAAAGAATCACTTAACTCAACTCTACTTTTTAACAAAACCCCTTTAATAATTATATTAACTATCAGAAATATTTGATCAGAAAATTATTTTAACGAAACTTTCTTATGATGATAGTTAAAATATTATAATAATATCATATGAATATCCTGATAATGTATTAAAGGCCTATTGGGGCTTTAATGAATAAAATAAAAACTAAATAATACCCAAATTCTGACGAAACAACAAATACCTCCCTGAAGATGTTGCGGATTTAGAAGTGGTTGGCTGCTTGCTTATCTCAAGTCTCCAAAATAAATTCAATGAAGATATGATTAAAAAAAAGGACCTATGAATAAGAGAAACTAACAACAGATGAATATGAATTTGTTAATACATCCCTGGAAGACTATTGACTTTAGGTTTACCTCATGAATCTTCAAGTTCTCTCATGCATTTTTCAAAATTCTCATATGTTCAAAATCATCTACTTATTCAATAAAAAATTCAAAGTAATAAACTTTCAAATTGCATCCTCCTCAAATTTACATCATAAGACAAGAGTGGTGAAAATTAGCCTTTTTAGAAATACCTATGAATCAAAAAAATTCCAAGTCGTAGAAAATCCTTGGAATTTCTACTTATAACATTTTTTAACAATGTGATGAAGTTTTGCAAAAACAAGACAATCAAGTGTTTTCACAAGTGTGTATGATCTGACTATATAAGAACTCTAATATGTTCTAAGCCACTTTGCCAGAAAATGAAAAGGGATGCTAAGAAAAACTTGGATTCATTACTTGCTTCTTAAAAATATGAAATAATAAAATAATGCAAACAACAAAATAATATAAATGTACATTAATATATTCCTATTACTAACTGAATGAAAAGGAAACATGATTAGGTATATTCATACTTCTAATGTAACCATGCAAGCATTTTGTTTCCTGCATGTATGTACAAATCAAATACTAGCAACAAAAATACAAATATAATTAAATTAAGAGAACTAAATCTGAATGTAGAGTGTACATTTATTGTTAACTTATTTACAGAAAACAACTGATTTACAATCACCTTCTCTTGAAATGTCCTTTACAACTAAATTTCAATTGGATCATAGAAATCTGGATGGATTTCCATTAATGATTGGAAGAGGTTCAAAATAGGGGATAACAGGCCAAATTGTGAAAATGAATTTTTAGATACAATGACCTGCAAAAATTTGTCAGTCTTATGTGCATATGTTAAATGATTAATAATATTTTGTGAAGAGAAACTTTCCAAATGTCTTTCAAATGGGTAAATGGAGTATGGATGGAAGTTCAGTAGTTTCAAGAGAAGATCATTAATTCAATTAGATTTTTGGTCATATTGTGAAAATACACTCTTGAGTCTCTTGTTGGCACTCCTTTTGAGAAGAAAGAAGTAAGTGATAAGAGATGAACATCAAATTAAATTGGAAGAGTAATAGCTCTTGATGTTCATGACTGTGATTTGAAGCTTCATTTTCTCATTTAGGCAATGCATTAATTGAGTGTTCAATACTAAACCACTCAATATGTTAGCATAAGGTATTGAAAATTTGAAAAATAAAAACAAAAAGTAAATTGGAAATAAAACAAATTAAATTAAAGGACAATGACGAAATCAAATCATAGTTTACACTATTGTTAAAAATAATGTTACAACATAATTAGGACTATTTTAAAACAATTTCATTTTCACAAGAATTGGCCATAACAATGGAATTAGAATGATCACCAATACCAATTTGTGAATTAGAGAGAGGGTCGGGATTATGAATAGGAGTGAGAATTCGATCATCATTGATGTAGGGGCATGAGGCTTAGAGACAAAGGCTTCATTAATTATTCCAAAAATCCAAAAAAATGTTACAAGCAAAGGTGTTAGTGCCTTTAGTTGTCAATTTACAGTTGTAATAGATAGGGTTGAACTAGTATTTAGGAGGATTGGACAGTTTTAGATTTGTTTCAGCATATTTAGCTTCAGTTGATAGAATTTAAGAGGGTATGATGTAATTAGGATTTTGTCTAAAATAGAAGAATTCGATCCTCAAGAAGAGGTCAATTTTTATGTAAGAACCTATAAATTGTAACCTCTGAAGAAGAGGAATTCGGAATTGGCCGTAGAAGAATTGATTGTGAGGGTTTGATCTTTGTTTTTAATAAAATTGCAGAGTTTATTTATTTGTGTTATACTTGAAAAATCCCCGAAGGGTTCAACTCTTCGAATTCATTGAATTTATCCATTTTGTGTAGAATTTTGAATATATTTTCTTATGTGTAATAAATTTGGAAGAAATTGAAGAGATTATGGTTCTTTGGTTGGGCTTGAATAGTCAACCAATGATCTATATTTATTAAGCTATTAATCCCTGTAATAAAATGTTTGGAGGAAATTTGGAGCTCGGGTTTATTTGTTTTAAGATCGGGCAGTGATATAGATTGACGTGTATTGAGGTTGCATTAGAAGAAGGAAGGGTTCAAGAGAAGCGAAGTTAGAAGATAAAACCGAAATCCGGTGGAAAATCATGCTAAACGCGGTTAAAACACATTTTTGAAGAAAAGTGGTTTTTGAGAAACCACTTACACTCTTGTCATGTCGCTTTTGGCATAGGAGTGGTTTCCATTCATTCTAACGGGATCAAATAAAAATTTGACACGTCACAGTAACAATACCGCCCATTTCGCGTTGCATTTGATTGATAAGGTTCGGGGGTCGATAGAATGCGACTATCATCTGATCATGATCGGTGGATATCCTAAGGTAATTGCGTTGAAAGCTGCATGGGAGTTAATCCAAGGTATGGACCTGAAAATTTATGAAGTGGAATTGTATTAAAATTTTGAGATCCGGAACCATTTCCGAAAGGTCTAACTTCCGAAGGTTTGAATGTTAATTCAATAGAGTTTTATTAAAAGGTGAAGTCCGGATATATGAATAGAAAGGGTTTATACATTTTCAAAAGGTTTTAAAATTGTTTCTGAAGGTTTATTAAACAGAGTTTTATCAAGTATTTTAGGTCCGGATTTAATTCTGAAATATTTAAAGCACAGTTTTAAAAGGTCTATTATGACATTCCGAAGGGATTTTAAACATTGGAAAAGTGGGTTATGATGTTTCTGAAGTGCTGTCAACATTGTTTAGAAAGTTTTAATATTGTTTAAAGGATAAAGGGACTTTTAGCTTCCAATGTGCATTTTATTAATTCTATCAACAAAATTGATAAATTTTGATGACTGAGATTGAAAAGAGAGACCAAGATCAGATTCCTCCAAAACTAGAGAACATTGTAACCAAGTTTGAACAACTCTCCTTAAGGCCTGCACCCACACTGCCATCATTTGTGATATCAGAGCAGTCTTCAGAGAATTTTTCAGACACTGAATAAGCTTCCAAAATTCAGAAAAGTAAATTTAGCATGGCTGTCAGAATTGGTAGAGATGGTGCTGGTAGAGGAAGAGGTAGACTAGTTGCAAATGCAGAAGTACTGGAGACTATGCAGCAGATTCAAGCCAAATTGGAAGCAATAGAAGTAGGACACCAGAGAGATCCTGAAGATGTCAGTGAACCTGAAGCTGAAGAAGAAGAAGAAAATGTTGAGCTTACTGCTGATATGAGATTCTTTGAATCAGTTTTAGGATCTACATCTAGGCCTAGACTTGAAGTATCAACTTTTGCAGGAGGATTGAAACGAGAAGAGTTGATAGACTGAATCAATGAAATGAATAAATAATTTGATTATGAAGAGATGGGTGAAGAAAAGAGAGTTAAGTTTGATTTCACAAGGTTGAAAGGACATGCAACACTTTGGTGGGATGGAGTGCAAGCAGAAAGAAGGAGAGTTGGTAAGAAGCCAATCAAGAATTGGAACAGAATGGTGGCAAAGCTGAGAGGTAAGTTTTTTCCTAGTGATTATCAGTTTTCATTACTTAGACAAATGCAGAATCTTAGACAGAGATTAATGACGGTAAAAGAATACACATAAGAATTTTACAAAGTGAGCATAAGAGCAGGACAAATTCAAGACACAACAAAGAATATTTCCAGGTACATAAATGGTCTCAGAAAGGAGATTCAAGATGAGATAAGTATATTGTCTCCTAAAACAGTAGAAGAGGCTTACCAGATGGCCTTAAAAGTTGAAGAAAAACTCCTAAGAAGGCAACCTGCCAAAGGAAGAGGAATTCAAGGTGGTAGAGGAAGATCTACAACACCAAGAGATGGAGCTAGTAGCAGCTCAGCTCAGTATGCACCCACAGAAGGTGATACAAGTGGCAGAAGGAGTTCTTACAGAGGAATAGGAGGCAGAAACAGAAGAAGAGAAGTGAGATGTTACAAATGTAACAAATTAGGACATAGAGCCTATGAGTGTCTAGAGAAAGAGAATGTGGGGACAAACCAGAGAAATGCAATTGTTGCTCAGACTGGAGAAGAAGAAATAAAGTTGCCTGAAACAGAGAAAGAAATTGTGCTAGAGAAAGGAGAATCTTTGGTGGTTAACAAGGTTTTTTTAAAACAAACAAAGCAAGTTGTTGAACCAATACAGAGAAAGAATTTGTTTAGAAGTGTGTGCAAATTTCAAGGGAAATTTTTTCAATTGGTAATTGATAGTGGCAGTATAGATAATTTGGTCTCTACAGAGGTGATAGAGAAATTGAAATTGAAGACAAGGGAACATCCAACACCCTACAAGGTGTCATGGATTTAGAAGAGACATCAGCTGATTGTAAAGGAACAATGTGAAATATAATTTAAAATGGGTAGTTACAAAGATAAAATCATGTGTGATGTGACTCCTATGGATGTGTGTCACATATTGCTGGGTAGACCTTGGTAGTATGACAGAGCAGCAGTATATGATGGGAAGAGAAACACTTACAAGTTTTTCAAAGATGGTATGAATCAAACATTCTTACCTATGGAAGAAGGAGATGCATCAAGTAAAAATTTTGATCCAAAGGCTTTATTGTTTAGTGGAAAAGAATACTTGCAACAGATTGAAGATGATGAGGTAAATTTTGCTTTAGTTTTCAAACCTAAGGTAGTATTTACTTCTACTAAAATTTCTGATTTTCCAATTAAAATTCAAGAAATGTTGGATAACTATTGTGACATTATTGTGGATGATTTTCTTGATGAATTACCACCTGTAAAAAGAATCAACCATCAGATAGATTTTATTCCAGGATCAAATTTTCCTAACAAAGCAGCTTACAAAATGACTCTTACAGAAAATGAAGAAATCAGAAAGCAAGTGCAGGAATTGGTTGACAAAGGTTTGATCAGAGAAATTTTGAGTCCTTGTGCAGTACCTACAGTATTAAGTCCAAAGAAATATGGAAGTTGGAGAATGTGTACTGATTCAAGAGCAATCAATAGGATAAAAATCAGGTATAGATTTCCTTTACCTAGAATTGAAGATTTTATGGATTGTTTGAGTGGAGCAAGATATTTTTCAAAACTAGACTCGAAAAGTGGGTATCATCAGATTAGGATAAGGGAAGGTGATGAATGGAAAACAACCTTTAAAACAAATGAGGGATTATATGAATGGACGGTAATG
Source organism: Pinus albicaulis (assembly GCA_034641835.2). Taxonomy (NCBI): domain Eukaryota; kingdom Viridiplantae; phylum Streptophyta; class Pinopsida; order Pinales; family Pinaceae; genus Pinus; species Pinus albicaulis. The sequence continues at coordinate 382,923,260 of CM076579.1, read as the reverse complement.
CCTTTTGGTTTATCAATTGCACCTAGCACATTTATGAGGCTTATGAATGAAGTATTAAAGGAATTTATTAGTAAATTTTCAATAGCATATCTAGATGATATATTAATTTACGGAAAAACAAAAGAAGAACACCTAAGACATCTTAATTATGTCTTAAGGAAGTTACATCAAGAGAAGTTACTGATAAATTTAAATAAATTCTCATTCATGATAGAAGAATTGGTATATCTGGGTTTTGTTGTTTCTGCTGAAGGATTAAAAATGGATCCAGAGAAGATAAAGGCAATTGTGGAGTGGCCTTCACCAAAAAGTGTTTTTGAGGTAAGAATTTTCCATGGAATTGCTAGTTTTTATAGAAAATTCATAAGGAATTTTAGTAAGATCAATGCACCTATCATTGAAACCATAAAGAAGGACAAACAACCATTCAAGTGGACTTTTGAAGCTGAAAATAATTTTTAGTTTTTGAAGCAAAGGATAACTGAGAAACTTGTCTTAGTTTTGCCTAATTTTAACAAACCATTTCAAGTAAAATGTGATGCCAGTGGGAAGCTATTGGAGCTGTATTAAGCCAAGAAGACAGACCTGTAGCATATTTTAGTGAGAATTCGAATGAAACAAGGAGGAAGTACTCTTCTTATGACAAGGAATTTTATGCAATTGTACAGTCATTGAAGAAGTGGAGACATTATTTAATGTCTAAAGAATTTGCGCAATATTCAGATAATCATGCTTTATAGTATATTATGCAACGACCTAAATTGAATCAAAAACATGCAAAATGGGTTGAATATCTTCAAAGTTTTAACTTTGTATTGAAGCATATAAGTGGTCAAGCAAATAAGGTAGCTGATGCCTTGAGTAGAAAAAACATTCTTGTTCAAGAAAGTCAAATTGAAGTGGTAGGTTTTGATTTTCTTAAAGAACTCTATAAAATATATTTGGATTTCAAAGAAGCATTTGAAGCATGTTGTGATCCTGTTTTGATAGACAGAAGTCAGTGGTTAGATTATTTCATGTAAGAGGGTTTATTGTTCAAAATAAATCAGTTGTGCATACCAAATTGTTCTATGAGAGATAATTTAATCAAGGAAAATCATAGTGGTGGACTTGCTGGACATTTTGGTGTTGATGAGACTTATGAGCAATTAAGTTATTTTTATTTTTGGCCAAAGATGAGATCTGAAGTGGAAAATTATGTGAAGAATTGTAAAGTTTGTCAATATGCTAAAGGGAAAAGTCAAAATGCAGGTTTTTACATTCCATTACATATTCCAGACAGACCTTGGGATATGGTAAGTATGGATTTTGTTTTAGGATTTCCTAAGACATAGAGAGAAAATGATGCAATTTATGTTGTAGTTGGCAGATTTTCAAAAATGGCACATTTTATTCCATGTTATAAAACCAGTGATGCTACTCATGTTGCCAATTTATTTTTCAAGGAAATTGTCAGATTACATGGGTTACCTAAAAGTATTGTTTCTGATAGAGATACCAGATTTGTTGGTCATTTTTGGAGGACATTGTGGAATAATATTGGTACTAAACTGAGTTTTAGCTCAGCTTATCACCCTCAGACTGATGGGCAGACTGAAGTAGTGAACAAAAGTTTGGGTAATCTTTTGAGAAGTCTTGCAGGAGAACATCCTAAACAGTGGGAGCATATTTTACCATAGGCAGAATATGCATATAATGATTCACCTAACAGAAGTATAGGACATAGCCCATTCCATATATTTTATGGAATGCACCCAAGAGGAGTATCTGAATTGAGGAACTTGGGAAAAGCAGAAATGAGAAGTGTTGAAGGAGAGGAGTTTGCTTCAGAGATTCAAGCAATACATGAACAGGTAAATCAACAACTATAAGACAACAGAATCAAGTATAAGAACAGAGCAGATTTGAGCAAAAGAGAAGTTAATTTTGAAGTTGGTGATTTGGTTTTGGCACACTTAAGAAAATAAAGATTTCCAAAGTAGTATAACAAGTTAAAATTCAAAAATATGGGACCATGCAGGATATTGAGAAAGTTTTCTACAAATTCCTATGACATTGAATTGCCTTCTGATATTGGAATATCTCCAATATTCAATGTTGTTGATTTGTACAGATATGAAGATGGTGGCACAAATGACAGACCAAAAGACAGAGAAAAGATTGACTGGGTAAAAAAGTTACCCACAACAGAGCCATTACAACCAGAGAGGATCTTAGACAAGAAAGTGTTTAAGAAAACCAGGGGGCGGGAGTATTTTCAATATTTGATCAAGTGAAAGGATCAGCCAATTGAGGATGCTACCTGGATGACAGAAACCATGCTACAGAAACTGGGTAGTTCTGTGGAAGAGCTCATGGACAGGAGCCCATGAAGATTTTTGTCCTCAGGAGTCTGATGCAGGGGCATGAGGCTTACAGACAAACGCTTCATTAATTATTCCAAAAATCCAAAAAAATGTTACAAGCAAAGGTGTTAGTGCCTTTAGCTGTCAATTTACAGTTGTACTAGATAGGGTTGAACTAGTATTTAGGAGGATTGGACAGTTTTAGATTTGTTTCAGCATATTTAGCTTCAGTTGATAGAATTTAGGAGGATATGATGTAATTAGGATTTTGTCTAAAATAGAAGAATTCTATCCTCAAGAAGAGGTCGATTGTTAATTAAGAACCTGTAAATTGTAACCTCTGAAGAAGAGGAATTAAGAATTGGCCGTAGAAGAATTGATTGTGAGGGTTTGATCTCCATTTTTAATAAAATTGCAGAGTTTATTTATTTGTGTTATACTTGGCAAATCCTCGAAGGGTTCAACTCTTCGAATTCATTGAATTTATCCATTCTGTGTATAATTTTGAATATATTTTCTTTTGTGTAAGAAATTTGGAAGAAATTGAAGAGATTATGGTTCTTTGGTTGGGCTTGAATAGTCGACCAATGGTCTATGTTTATTGAGCTATTAATCCCTGTAATAAAAGGTTTGGAGAAAATTTGGAGCTCGGGCATTGATATAGATTGACGTGTATTGAGGTTGCATCGGAAGTAGGAAGGGTTCAAGAGAAGCAAAGTTAGAAGCTAAAACCGAAATCCGGAGGAAAATCGTGTTAAATGCAGTTAAAACACATTTTTGAAGAAAATAGGTTTTCAAGAAATCACTTACACTGTTGTCGTGCCGCTTTTGGCATAGGAGCGATTTCCATCCATTCGAACGCGATCAAATAAAAATTTGACACGTGTGGTAATAATACCGCCCATTTCGCGTGCATTTGATTGATAAGGTTCGAGGGTCGATTGAATGTGACTGTCGTCCGATCAGGATCGGTGGAGATCCAACGATAATCACGCTGAAAGCTGCATGGGAGTTAATCCAAGTTATGGACCCGAAATGTTATGAAGTGGAGTTGTATTAAAAGTTTGAGATCCAGAACCATTTCCAAAAGGTCTAACTTCCGAAGGTTTGAATGTTAATTCAATATAGTTTTATTAAAAGGTGAAGTCCAGATATATGAATAGAAATGGTTTATACATTGTCAAAGGGTTTTAACACTGTTTTCAAAGGTTTATTAAATAGAGTTTTATCAAGTATGTGAGGTTCGGCTTTAATTCCGAAAGATTGAAAGCACAGTTTTAAAAGGTCTATTATGATATTCCGAAGGGATTTTAAACATTGTAAAAGTGGGTTATGATGTTTCTGAAGGGATGTCAACATTGTTTACAAAGTTTTAATATTTTTTAAAGGATAAAGGAACTTTTAGCTTCCAATGTGAATTTTATTAATTCTATCAACAAAATTGATAAATTTTGATGACCGAGAGTGAAAAGAGAGATCAGGATCAGATTCCTCCTAAAATAAAGAACATTGTAACCAAGTTTGAACAACTTTCCTTAAGGCCTGCAGCCACACTGCCATCATTTGTGGTATCAGAGCAGTCTTCAGAGCATTTTTCAAACACTGAACAAGCTTCCAAAAGTCAGAAAAAGAAATCTAGCATGGCTGTCAAAATTGGTAGAGGTAGTGCTGGTAGAAGAAGAGGTAGACCAATTGCAAATGCAGAAGTACTGGAGACTATGCAACAGATTCAAGCCAGATTGGAAGCAATAGAAGTAGGACACCAGAGAGATCCTGAAGATTTCAGTGAACCTGAAGCTGAAGAAGAAGAAGAAAATGTTGAGCTTACTCCTGATATGAGATTCTTTAAATCAGTTTTAGGATCTACATCCAGGCCTAGACTTGAAGTATCAGCTTTTGCAGGAGGATTGAATCCAGAAGAGTTGATAGACTGGATCAATGAAATGAATAAATTCTTTGATTATGAAGAGATGGGTGAAGAAAAGAGAGTTAAGTTTGTTGTCACAAGGTTGAAATGACATGCAGCACTTTGGTGGGATGGAGTGCAAGTAGAAATAAGGAGAGTTGGTAATTATTTTCCAAGGAGAGTTGAAGAGTAATTCTTTTCCAACAATTTTCATTGGTCCAAGTTCCTATTCTTCTATTGTTGGAGAAACAAAAATGTTTATGTGGCTTTGGATATATACATGGATCGAATAAATATGGAGGAGTTAACATGTGAGGTGGAGAGGATATGGAGGAGAAAATTTATATTAAGTTAAAATATTCATGGTAAAAAATCCAATATTGGAGGTCGGAGGCCGATATATATTGGAAGTTTTAAAATTAGCACAAACAAAAAACATCAATGTTCTGATATCAAGATATCAGAGTGTTTAAATTTTGGAAGAATTATTTCAGAGCTTTTAAATTTTCAAAGTTTTTATATAAAGGGAGTTGGTAAGGTGAAGTGGGTCCACTTGGAGTGGAATTAAAAATTCTACAAAATGAAATATAACAACTTTGAAATTTTGATAATTTGGGTTTCGTAATTTCTTTTAAAATTAGGAATTGGAACAAATTACTCAGATCCCGAAAGCACATTTTTTAACTGTTTTATAATTTAGCTAGGTGATTTTGTAGGACCATTAGTGAAAATGTAGAAATTAGTGAAAATTGACTAAGAGTTATTATTTAAAATCAATTATAAAATTATTTACAAAAATTAAAATAATATCCATTTTGTATATTTTTTTAACCCGATGGACAAAATGATCAAACTTCAGAGGAGTTTCATTTGCAAACTAGTTATGAGATGAAACAAGTATCAATAGAAAGCTTACTAAAAGTCAAACGCGATGAAGAAATCAAAATATAAATTTGACGAAAATGAAAATTTTTCAAAATTGTAGGACGTTTAACCTAAAGAAATTTTTAAATGGCGATTTAGCCAAAATTTTATGGAAAAAGTCCCCATTATTTGAAGTAAATAAGTCAAAAATGGGGGGTGTTGGTTTTTCCCTACAACAAGGCCTTAGGCAATACCACAAGTCAAACCCATAGTAAGGCCGATGGTATTCCTGGATGAGATCAAATATCCATTGACGTTCTCATTACTATGGGCTAATACCATGGTAAAGACCCTTGGTATTTAGGATATCATAGTGTGGAAATTGTACACGCTTTTGCTTCTCCATACTTGTGTATGTACGTATATTTACTTCACAGAATCGACGTGTATTTCTCAAAACATCACCTTCATTATTCCTTTGTCTATAAAGTGCTATGTATTTTTTCCAAACTCTCTGTCGCATGTGTAATAGATTGTAAAATCATCTTGTTATCATTCACGTTGACATCTTCATCAAGTAGGTTTCCATCAAGGACAACTCATAAAGTAGGTTTCCATCAAGGACAACACATTAGTCATAATGGAAACAATTGTTTCCCCTTTCAATAAATTATAGTCAACGGTGGACACTTGAAACGGTGACATACACATATTTATTATTATTTTTCTATAAATAAATTTAAATTTGATAATTCCTTAAACATTTAAAATTGTAGTGAAATTTTTGTGTTAAAATAAAAAGATCTAAAATTTCTTTGTAATCTTACCTACATTTGACTTTGAATTAGAGAAATCGAAATGTAGAGATCACATAGCTACCACACTCCGCACTATGCATTCATTTTCCCACACCAACTATAATTGATAAAATAAAAAGGAGTACCGAGGGAGAGGTGTGCAATACTTCCCATGTGTGGAAAGCTCCACATAAGAAAATCTCCACACGCCTACCCTCTCCCTCAGAACTTCTACCATCTTTTCATTAAAATATTATTTTCTTTTGCTTATGTAGAGCTTTAATATTGTGTTTTAATATTGTTATAGAAACACGTGGCACCTTGAATGGTTTCATTATAATCCATATAACTTATTAGACTATTCACAAAATGGGTGGAATGATATGAACATAGCACATTGTAAGGCTACAACGTAGGCATGATATGAACATATACGCATAAACACGTGACATGATATGAACATACCACATTGGGTGGCCATGGACCTTTGAAAAAATCATAAATAATAGACGAATCGATCACCGAGGCTTCGCATATAATGAAAATATATCCATATAACTTTGATGTGGACTCGAGGAGGAGACGAGGTGATATGGAACAGACCACTGAAGAACGACATGCTGATTGCTGAAGATATTTATGGGAAACTTGTCTCCAATCGTGCCCAGGAGAATGAGTACAAAATTTACATGGGGATTTGGGAGAACAGTGGACAATTAAAAATTAAATTGTTCTTATGGTTAGTGCTGATGAATAAAAACTTAACCTGGGACAACATGAGGAGAAAAGGAAAAATCGGCCCTGGTGTGTGCAGACTCTGTATGAATGCAGGTGAAGATAACCAACGCCTTTTTTATGACTACTCTTTCGCTAGAAATTTCTTACAGGTAATTTTCAAAATTTTCAGAATGGGCATTCCAAGTTTGGAGAACACCTCTGATTTCATTTTATGGGGTCTTAAAAGAAGTCAAAACCTGAGAAGTGTTCCGGTTTTGTTCCACTGGTTCATCTGGACCAGCCGGAACAGATGGATATTTGATGAGATCAGTAGCAGTCCCGAGGGGACTTCTCAACAAATCCTTCAATATTGGGACATGATTAAAATTTCTCAGAGGCCTCTGGATGACCTCTCCAAGCACATGAAGCCATTTGAAATTAAATATCCTGCTGGCTTCTTTGACAGTGCTTCGCAACACTCTAGGTGCGAGTGCGGAGTTTGGTTGAGGATTTCGCCTCTATGCCACTATAAGTTTTATTGGTATGGGGGAGATGGGACTAACACGAGGGCGAAAGTTCTTGCACTGTGGGGCTTGCTATGGTTTGCTTCACAGTTGAGAATTGAAGACCTCTGGATGTTTGGGGATTCGAAGGTTCTGATCGATCATCTTAACAAGGGATCAAACTTCTCTCCTGGACATTTGACTTCTTGGCTGGCACGCATCAAGTTGTTGAAGAATTCCTTCAATGATCTTAATTTGCAGCACATATTCAGGGAAAAAAATGCACAGGCAGAAAGAATATCAAAACAGAGATTGAACGGTGCTTTTGGGATTATGAATTATGAACTGTTGGACTCTGGCGGACTTGGCGCTATCGGCTCGGTCAATTTTATCTAATCTCTATTCTCACTTCCATCTTTTGCAGCATTTACATCGTTCTATCTATCATCTTTTTTGGGACTGGTTTTTTGTTTTTTGTTGATCATCACACTGTTCTCGAAGTGATCGTATACTGATCATGATAAGCTTCTGTTTGGCTTTAGAAAGCTATGGGTATACAGGTATCTGTTGGTTTTCTTATGTTTAGCCGTTTTTTTTTTCATAGGGATGTCGTTTATCTTCATCTACGAATGGAAGGGTTTTTCTTAGGATAGAATGACATGTTTTGTTTCTGGATCATAAAAGATGATTCCTGAATGTCTATAGACAATTTTGAAAATTTTAAGCTTCTAATTTTGAACTGCCACATAATACTTTTGATTTTTACATAAATGTATATATATATATATATATATATATATATATATATATATATATATATATATATATATATATATATATATATATATATATATATATATATGTTGCCTATGTTACGATCTCCACACACAAGATTGAACACTTTACAGTTTAGCCTAGGGAAAATTTTGAATGTTCCATAATGAGTTGGCTCGTTTAAATCTATTTTCATTGTAAAAAGAGAATTCGTTGACAAAAAGATTTATTATATTTTTGGTAATGCTTTATCTTTAAAATTTTAAAGATTAAATTGTGTAAATAAATTAGTTTTTCATATTTTTAAAAATTGAGATTTTTAGTTTTTTCCTCATGAAATTATTTTATTTAAAATTTAAAATATTATTAAATATTTTATAATTTTCATATTACGAATTCATGAAACTTATCAAAGCTTGTAAACATCAAGGTAAATTTTTATTCTTAAAGGATTTTTTGGTAGATTTTTTTTGTCAACTTGATCTAAATTTTAATTAGAAATTGCGAAAAAACTAATTTAAGTTGTTAAATCTTTACAAATGTTATTCCAAATGTGAATAGAAATCGAGAGAAAATTAATTTTTAAATTGTTGAATCCACACAATTCAAATACTATAAAGTGAGTCCGCACAATCTAAGTGCCCAAGAGGTTTTCCAAGACCCTAAATCTACTTCTACGTTTAAAAACACAACTTAATATATTCTTATATTTAAAAACAAAATTTGGTGAAAAGACCAAAAAGGCAGCTACTATGTCATATTTTTGTGGTTAATTGTCTCTTACAACTAATAAACTTGTCTTTTACCATATATATACATAAGAGAGATAAAAAATATATTTTAAAACACTAATTTTCTTTTCGAATAGATTCATAAGTTTATATATTACTTCTCTTGATAAATACTATGAAAACTAATTATGTTGGACATGCATGTCTATTTTGGAATAGAGTTTCTTTAAGTTTAATGTAATTATCATAAATTATTATGTCGATGGTAGGGATTTAACCTTCGTCGAATATTCTAAAATATTCTTAGTAATGAACCTAAATCAAATGTTGATATTTATTTTCAAAGTAGTTATGTATTTTTTTCTCTTTTAATTAATTCATTAATTGCATTGACAGACGTATTTTACAGCTAGGTATGAAGGGGTTGTGTAATTTTGTTTGTGCTCAATGTGGAGTTAGCATGCGTCCTTGTTAGAATAAAAATAAAATATTTTTAAATTGAAACACAATGTCGTCTAATTAGTTTTAATTAAAAACATTAGAATATATCAATAATCCCAAAGTCACTACGGTCACTCAATTTGTTGTTGATATTACAACCCAATGTGGTAAAAATATTTTACTCACTCTGTCATAACATAAAACATTTCAATGTCCACATGACATAATATAATTTCATATCAACTTTAAAAATACATAAATTTATCAAAAGTTAAAAAAATTGTGAGTGTGATGTTTAATTCTTATACTTTTGAAAACTATTTCAACACATGATTTAAATAAACTATTCGAAGATCTATGTTAACTAATTTATGTTGAATTTCTCCTTTTGGTAACATTTTAATCCCATTTTTTTTCCATGATTAACCTAGTCACTCCAGTGCTTTGCGTTGCGGGCCTCCCTCGCGGCTCGACTGCCTACTGATGCACTCCTACCTATCCTCCTCTCCCCTTCAACCCCCCTCCCATCCCTTTCGTTTCCTCTAAGTTTCCTTCATACCCCTCCTCGGATTTAGCCAGATAACCCAATGGTAGCACTGGCCCAAAACAAAGGCATGGATGCTGATATTGTCTCATTCAATTCTCTGGTGGTGGCTGCTACATGGTTTCAGAAGAACAGAATTTCCTAGTTCGTTAAAAAATAAGAAGTTATACCAAATATTACCATCAGTTCCCTGCAAGCCCGCTCAAGATATTTTCAAGCCGCAGATCATGGTCTTATTGGGAATTTCATGGGTCTTTGGCCCTCACCCCGCTCCTTGAATTCTTGGTTGGATAAGAATTGGAAGCCCCTCATTCAAGGTGAGGTTATGTCTACCTTATGTGGGAAAGGCTTCTACACTTTATTTTTCGAAAATAGACTTGACATAGACCTAGTGTTTCGAAGTTGCCCTTATTTTATGGGGGCCCAAGGGTAGTATCTTTACCAATGGAGTCCCAGTTTCAACCTGAAGTGTGATATTCCTACTTTATTCTGGTTTGGTTCAAGCTCCCCTTCCTACCGCTTCAGGGTTGGAATGACGCTACATTCCGTCTAATAGGGAATGCTCTTGGGAAATATATAGACTATGCAGAACCAAAAGAGGGACTCTTCTCTTGTGCACAGATCTGTGTAGAGGTCTACCTTGAAAAAGGACTCCCTGTGGAAGTTAACCTTTGTATGGATAATTTGCCACACGTCTAGGAGGTGGACTATGACCAACTCCCCTTCAAGTTTAAAATTTTTCATGAGTATGGGAATTTGCAAAAGGACACCCCAAGCAAAAGGAAAATACTGAACAACATGGAGAATAAAATGAGCAATGGAAAAATGTCAAAAGGAAAAAAAGGAACAAAAAATCAAGTAATGGAATGGGGAACGTTGTAGCTACAAATACTAATATGGATGGTTAGGCCCAAATTGAACCTCCTCCTCCTCCTCCTCCTCCTCCTCCTCCCCTGGGTTTTGTATCCCAAGGATTATCATATGGATCAAACCAGAATGAGTTCGCTTCCCTTTTCTCGATGCAAGATGCTGGTGGGAAAATTATTGGGAAGGAGTCCTCCCTCCCTCCCTCAACATCGCATCATACCCTGACCCTGCCCATGAGCCTTGATTATTCTATAAATTTTAATAATCCTTCAAATATGAGGATGTTGAAGAAGGATTTGTGTCCTCCAAAGAAACAACAGTAATATCATTGCCAGCAAGCTCGAAAAAATAAAAATCATACGGAGCACGAGTAAGGAATAAAGAAAGAAATACAAGATGATCAGGGTGGAAAAAAATAAAGAAATAAGAAAGGAAAAGACAGAGAAGGATAAAGAACTTGGATTCCAACATATAATCCCAAGACATTTAGCAAACCTAGGAATTAAAGGAGGAAAGAAAGGGAACACAGTTGGCCCAATAAAAGGGGAAACAACCTCCAAAGGTAAATAATGAAGGTCATCTCCTAGAACTGTAGGGGTCTTAGTTATAGAAAGAAATAAATGGAATTTAAGTCATTAATTCAAAAAAAAAAACTAGACGTTGCTATGATCCAGGAGACTAAATTGGCCCAAGAAAAACATCTCTTCTATTCACACTTCTCTTTGGGACTTCAGTAAAATTGAAGCTAAAATTTTGAGAGGAGCTTCAGGAGGCCTTTGCACAATATGGAATCCCACAAAATAACAATGGGTAAGTTCCTAGAAAAACACTCACTGAATTGCTATCATTTTCAAGAGTCTATAATTAAATCAAAATGTTGCAATTATAAATATATATATGCCAGTACACAACAAAGAGAATTTAGAATGCTGGAAATCTCTTCAGCGGTTAAAAGACACATAATATGGGGTCAACTATATCTTTAGGGGAAATTTCAATACCACACTTGGGAAAAATTATAAAGAGGAGGTTTTGTAGTTAGAGATGCCTCCCAAGAAGACATGGAAGACATAATCCTGAATCTTTACCTCTTTGATGTAAAACCTCATAAATTCCTCTATACCTGGAATAATAAGTGCATCGATCTTGGTCATTTTACTGCGAGACTTGACTGATTTTTTGGCTCAGATGACTTACTTTTGCAAAATATATGTATTAAATCCTCCATTCCCCCTTGGTGCGGGTCAAATCACCACCCAATTTTCCTTGTTTATTCCTCTTCCATTAACCTTGGACCTATTCCTTTTAAATTCTGCCCAATTTGTCTTGACTCTGTTGATTTATCCCCTATGGTTTCGAACTCCTGGGTGGTTAGATTGATGGCAATCCCACTACAATTTGGGAAGCTAAAATTAAAAGGATAAAAATAGACATCAAAGCTTGGTTAAAAGAAAACAAGTACAAAAGACAATTTTCCATCATTGATATAGAAAACAAGTTGGCCTTCCTTCAAGGTTAGATGGAGTTGGCCCAGGTTGGTCCATCTAATATGCTAAAAGAGGCTGAGACATTTAAATCTCTTTATATCCATTTGAGAAGAGAGGAAGAGTATTGGCATCTTAAGTCCAGAAACAGCTGGCTAAAGGCGGGAGATATAAATACCAAGTTTTTTCATAAACAAGAAAGATACAAGGAAAGAAAAAAAAATATAGTACAAATCTATCATCAGGGAAAGATGATAACTAACATTGATGAAATAAAAATTATAGCAGTGGAACATTATAAAGGACTATATCAGGCAGACCCCCTGTGTGGCCAAACCTATGAGGAATTTTTTTTGAACTCTTTTTTTGAGTCTGTCTCTCTAGAAATTAATAAGACCCTCACCTTCCCCTATCCTCTGAGGATATTAAGTTCATGGTTTTATCCCTATCCCCGAATAAATCCCCTAGCCCGGATGGCTTTTTAGCAAGTTTCTATCAATCCTTTTGAGAGGTTATCCAACAATATTTTTTCAGAATGATGGGCTATTCCTTTAATAACTTCATTATAGGAGGTAGCATCAACTCTTCCTTTCTGTCCCTTGTTCCCAAAGAGTCGATTCCTTCCTCTTTTGCTAGATACAAACCATTCTCTCTCTGCAACGTGTCCTAGAAGGTGATCTCAAAAATTTTGGCTACTAGAATTAAATTCCTTCTTCCTAATATGAGCTCTATTAATTAAGGGCGCTTTGTGTTGGGCCGTCAAAATTTTGACAATATAATTTTAATCCAAGAAGCTATATATTATAGCTGGAGAAGAGGAGACCAAGGCATGATAATTAAGTTAGACATGGCGAATGCTTTTGACAGAGTTTGACATGGATTTCTTTACAAAGTTATGGGGAAAATGGGATTTTATAATAAATTTATAAGATGGATTTCTCTATGTATCTCCTCTTCATGGATATCTCCTTGTATAAACGGTAGGGCAGGGAGGTTCATCAAGGCCTCTAGGAGGTTGCGTCAAGGGTTCCCCCTCTCCCCCTTCTTGTACATCATAATGGGGGATGCTCTAAGTGGCCTTTTGGAAATGGACCATCTCTCTCAGCTTCTCCCAGGTATCAAATACAAAGAAGTAATTAAAAGCATAAACCATGGCCAATTTGTGGACGTCACTATATTTATTGTGGGGGCCTCCCAGGTAATTTCCAGGCACTTCAAAGTAAACTTGGATAAATTCCAACAAGCCTTTGGAGGGGGCACAAATGATAATAAGAGTCAAGTTTATAAATGGAACATTTTGCCCCAAAAAGTGAAAAATATATAATAGATCCTGGGCTTTAAAATGTTAAATGAATGGAAATAATTTAACTACCTAGGGGTCCCCATTTTCCTTAGAATACCAAGGCTAAATGCATGGAAAAATATCCTTGACAAAATAAAAATAAAAATAAAAAACTAAAGCAAAATCTGGTTGAATATATCGGGGAGGACAATTCTACTGAAGTCAATGATAATTACTATGGGAAGGAGGAAAGCAAGATAATAAAAATTTCATCTAATAAATTGGAAAACAATTAGAATGCCCAAGCTACATGGTGGTCTTGGAATTCAAGATTTGACTCTCACCAAGTTGGAAATGGGAGCTAAATTATGGTGGATAATGGAAACAAATAGGGACAAATGGTGGTTCCAAGTCATTAGAGAAAAATATATAAACAGAAAGGATGACAGGGAAGTCCCTATAGCGGCATCACAAGGCTCCTCCATTTGGAGGCTTTTGAAGGCATCCTCCAGTCTAATCAAGGGTAATCTATGTGAAATACCTGGAAATGGAGTTTTGGTAAATATATGGAAGGATCCAATTCTTGATAATACATCTCTCAATGTGGATCTCGCTATATCTTTGCTTGATGACTTCCTGGCCCAAAGTGGAGTGGAATTTTCATCTCAAATATCAGTGTGGATTCCCTTGGTAACTAGGAAGGATGGAGGATGGATAGCATACCAAAGAATATTAATCAAGAAAATGAAACATGTATGGAAAAATTTAAAGGACGTGCTTTGGGTGGAAGAACTATATCTTCAATTTAAAAGCGGGATATGAGAAACTTTTATTTGAGGATAAAATCCCCCCAAAATCCTCTATTTGGAATAAAATATGGACACCCAACGCTATTCCTAAAGTAAAAAATTTCATCTGGTTGTTGGCTCAAAAACAAATATTAACAACAAGGAATATTCAAAGGCAAGGTTACATTGGGCCCTCTAGGTTCCCTCTGTGTGAAGCCTCGGAAGAAAGCATCCCCCATTTATTCCTCCAATTCAATTTCTCCAAGATGGTGTGGTGAGTGGCCTTTAGCCCTCTCTTTCAGAGAGAAAGATGGCCTTTTGATCTCCTGATATTTTTTGACTGATGGGCAAAGTTCTACGAGGGCTCCCTTCAGTGCAAAGCTTCACTCCAAGTCCTTTGGATGACCTTACCTAAATATATATGTTAGCATATTTGGCTATCTATAAACAAAGCCATTTTCAAAATGAAACACCCTTAACCTCAAAATACTGCTCTTAAAGCCCTCTCTTCCTACTTTTAGTTTCACAAACCTATCTTGGAGCACTATTGGGACCCTCTAGAATATACCCAGACTCACTCATGGGCCTTGCCTAAGAGCCTTCCTTCCTGAAAAAATAGCCAGAAAACCAAACTAATTTGGCTCCTTTTCTTGTCTCAAGAAGATATGGAAAAGTGGAACATCAAAGAATATAAATGGACTCTGAAATTTGATGGAGCTTCCAAAGGAAATCCTCGGGTGGTAGGCAGAGGAGGGGTTCTTATAAAACATTATGGAAAAATAGTAGATTGGTGTGTTTTGGGATTAGGCAAGAAAACAAATAATCAAGAAGAGGCATATGGTCTTCTCTTTGGCTTTATTGTTGCACAGCAAAGAGGGATTAGGATCATGAACATTATGGGGGACGCCCTCCTTATAATAAAGCATATGTTCATCAATAGTGTGTCTAAGAAATCTGAGTTGAACCAAGTCATGGAAATAAATAAAGTTCTGTGCAATTACTTTGAAAATTTTTACTTCCACCACATCCTAAGAAAATTGAATGGGGAGGACGACATTCAAGCAAACCAAGCATGTCAAATAGAAGAAAACATGAGCCTAATCAATGGAAGGAATGGCACTACCTCATCCCCTAGTCGCTATGTTTGAAAGGAATGAGAATATGGTTAGGATCATCTCTCTTTTCAAAGAAAAAAACACCTATAAAGGGAACAAAAGGACTAATCTGGACTTTTGTGATCTTAGGCATTGGAACAACGCTTGTTATTTGGTCCACCCCCCCCCCCCCCTCAATTTCCCCTCCCTCTTATTTTGGCTCATCCGCATTTGCTCGCATTCCATCTTCTCTTCTCCTTCACTCCATTTCTTCCCCTTCCCTTCTCTCATCCCCTTAAACCTTCATCCCCCCCTTCCCTATCATATTCCTTCCAACCTCATGATTCATCCTTGATCCTCCTTGTACTTGCGACGTTTGGCTCGTTGTGCATGGAGCAGGTGGTTGTGTATTGTAAATTTAGAAGGTTGGAGAATGTCGTGTAAAACCGTTAATGTATAACATGATATCAGTGATGAGAAGGGAAGAACATATGGCGTCTTCTTCAAATTCCACTATAAATTAAGGAGATACATACATGTTTTCAATTGTGAAAAAGTGGAGGCTCTGTAATTGGGTAGTAGGTTGCATGGCTTCGTGAGGAACTCGAGGTGGTTGTTAGTGAATTTTTGGTCTGGGCATGGGTGGAGAATGGTGGCTCTGTGGGTTGTCAAGGTATCTAAAAAGGGTGTTTTAGCTCATAGATATAGCCTTGAGTTGCAAAATACCAATGCCTAAGACATCTTAAAATCAGAGGTTAAAAGTGGACAATTGTATAAATGCCTCTGACAAAATATGGATCGAGAGAATAATGGTTTTGGTGGTTCGAGAATGGAGAAGAACATTTGAGCCTGATTCATGTGAATTCCCCAAATAGTCAGAGGGCTCAAGATGCTGTGAGGTTGATGGCTTTTAGATGGGCCAAGTATAAAACAATGAGCATAAGTTTTTTTTTAAATATGCAGAGTCGTTGAGAAAGAATGGAGAAGGAACCCACAAGAGAGAGGCTTAAGAGGATTAATAATCTGTCCCCCATGAACTCAGAGGAAGCGAATATGAATGATATATGGAAAACAACAGAGGTTCATGGAGTGCGAATTAAGGTAGTGCAGCAATCTTAATACATGAGCGTTAACACCTGAGTGTTATACAGACACGAATTCATGAACAAAATTGCAGACTACCAACAGCTACATTACACAAACCATCATAGCAGCAGAGCATGAAAGATGATTATACATAAAAAGGATATTACTGATAACATAGGAAAATAGATACATACTACTCATTGCTCCATATGGAATCCAAATAACAACGTTGTATCATATTCAATTCAAAGAACTCTCTCAAATGTACCTTAGAGCACAAGGATCACAATCATACAAAACTACAACAAAATTATTCCCTAATTCCATAACCATTCCAGAACCCTTCTCTCATCTTAGAACTCCCTACATATAGTGTCCTCCTCTAGGGTTTACGATCGTAATCATTTATGATCAACCCATACCTATGAAATCAAAATATCCTACCTAACTTGTATAACCCACATCCAACAATTACTTCTGTATGGAGAGAATTAAAACAGGAATGGGTGAAATTGAGATTTCACCATCAAAACATAGAAATCAAATAGTAAACAACACATATGTGGTTGATCATGGAGGCCAATTATGGGAGCCTTCAGAAGGTATGGTGAGGAGCGATCGTAGGTGGGTAGGCTGGCTGTTATCATATGATTCCATCTGTTTCTTGAAAGTCTCCACTCCCTTAGTCTTATGATTTCCACTTAATTCGTTGTGAAGTGGCTAGTCGTATTGCATGTGCTTGGCTCTTTAGTGGAGATTTCCTAAGCAAACTGAATAAACCATACTGCATGTTCCACCCAAAATCCCATGTTGTGTTTTGAATTGAAAACCGGATTGGGATATCGAAGGGGGGCATGGATGGTTTGTCATTTTGGCTAGGGGGGTGCGAAATCACTACAAGCTACCACATAGCATCGGAGGTGGTATTAGAAATTGGCCATTTCGAATCCCCCCCCCCCCCTGGAATTAACCTTTGGAAGGTGGAGGTGGTGCGAAATATATTATGTCGTCGGATGCATTGACGTGGAGTGAAGGTGATAGAGAGATGTGAGGGGCTTAGCGGTGATGGGATGTGCGAAGAACGGATGGAAATGGGAGAAGGAATGGTGGGGCCAATAGTATAATCACACAGCGGAAATGATTTAAATAGAAAAGAGTGGGTCAGAGGCCGAGGGATAGATTTAGATGACGTGGCAGTGATGACATGAACTTGGCCCGCATACTACACATCATAAGTTTTACAAGATAAATGCTAAGGGTTCATGTTAAAATTGCCAAAGTGTGAAGTGCAGGGAGGAGTGACGTGGCAGGACGAAGGTGGGACCACCCACAAATCGCATGTCACAAATTTTATGTGACAATAGCGAAGGGTACATGGTGAAAGGTGTGGTGTGCGAAGTGTTTGCAAGGTGACATGGCAGATGGAGGTGGGGTCGCTCGCATATCGCAAGATTTACGGGATAATTGCGAAGGGTAAGTGATAAAAAGTGAAATGTGCGATATGCGGGCACTTAAATATCGGGAAGTGCGAAAAGGGGAAAAGGTAAGGGAAAGGTGGAAACAGGGGTTTGCATGCGATTTGGTAATGCAGTAAGGTTGGATGGGTCCCACCAAATCGCATCGTCAGAAATATAGGTTTCGGCTAAGTCTTGAGAGGTAAAGGTTAAAACTTGTGGGGAGCGATGTGTGATGAGGAGGGGGATGAGTGACGTGGTAGATGGATCACGGGCTGCAAATAAAGAAATGTAGCGCAAAACTTTAGAAATGGAAAAATGAAGGGTAAAAGAGGGTAAATGAAGGTAAAGAGAAAACATGAGATGAATGAGGGCATAAATGAAGTTTTCTCACTATTATACCTTATCAGCAACACTTTCCTCTTTCTACTAAATTGAAAGGTAGATTGATTCCTTTGAAGCTCTTTGACCGTCAGGATTTCCCTTCCTTTCTCCTTTTACCTTTTGTATGCGGTCACATGCCAACATTGGCTCCATCTGGAGACAACGTGTTGTTATAAGTGCGTTAAGAACCTACAAACCTTGAATACTTGTGCTTTTTTGGGCTCATGGAGTCACAAATGCATACTGTAAGCTTGAATTGAAACTACAACTGATTTGTGCACTGCCATCTATATAAAATATTATCATTGTCACACGTTGAAAATATTAAATGCTGGAATCTGAACTGTGCTGAAAATTTAAACTGAAACACACTTGAACTGAAAACTGCAAAGCAATTTGAAACTAAACTGGAAATATGCTCATAGCACTGAGCTTATTTTCACACCTACCTACCTTAATCTACTGTAATTACATATTTTCTAAATGATACAATAATGCTAGTGTAACCAAGCAAGTAACTACTTTAATAATTTTATTCTTTCACTATTTTCCACTAGACTCAGGAACAAACTTGTTGTTGGTATTTCATAGGAGTTCCTAGCCTGGTCTTCATTGAAAGGGGCTTGGTAAAACTTAACAACAAAAAAAATGTTGAAAAGGTATGGTGGCTTTTTGAAGAATAATTTCTCAATATAGACAGCCACTGGATCAAGATACACTTGACCTATTCCTAAATATTCTGACCCAATCGATCCATCCTCACAACTTGGTACAACACATGTGTTCTCCATGTCTTCAAACAACTAGGAACATGTTTTCATTTTGTCTGATGAATTAAGGCATAAAGGTGGAGGATAATCCAACTGATTCAATTCTTCCTCTATTTTAAACTTTGCCTCTCAGTTCAACAGGTTCACCTCCACATCAACTACAATATTTGGTATTTCTTTAAGGATTGCAGTGTCTCTTTCTTTTACTTTTAATGCCACCTCTGGATTTAAGACTTCTAGGTATTGCAAGAGAGCTACTCCTAGGGGTGGCCTTATATTAGCATGCATTGAATGATACTTCTTATTTACCCTGGCTGAAAAATATTGTACTGTCTCCCTAGGTTGTCTTTTTAAATGTCCATAATCCTCTATGATAAGAAAGACATTTCCCATGATTACCCATCGACCTAGGAAAGCTTGCATGAATTGATGAAAATTGGTCATGCTATCAGCTGGAAGATTCTCAAATGAATTTTTAAATTTACCTTGTAATGAAAGAGAATTTGAGAGATGGTATTCATCATGAAAACCTAACTGGTCCTCAATCTCTGAAGGGAATGTTTCTTGTTGAGGATGTTCTTGTGGATCTAGACAATTAAGCTTTGTTACCTTCGTTTCCAGATCACCAGACTGCTATCGATTTTTAGTGTTGTCCTCTAGGAAATACTCCAACTCTTCTCCTTCTTCATGGAGGGTAATATCAACTCCCTCTTCTTCAGCATAGTCTTGGAACTGGTTTTCTACATTCGTTCCAAAAACCACCATGGGTTGTTCTTCTTGGAGATTGAAGGGTGTGGGCCCTTTTTCTGTAATGGCTTCTTTGAACTGCTCTTTAGGGGGGTTGGGCGGTTTCGAGGGTATAGATGAGGGCTTCTTATCTTTGGGAGTATCATATTATTGCTTTATGGAAGAGGATGTAGTGGACTTATGAGGGGTTGATTATTCTAATGGCTTCTTCCCTTTACTAAGAAAACTAGGAGGGGTTTGTTCTCGTGATATCGACTCTTCATTTTTTTGTTGCCCTTGGGTTCTTTTTCTGGAGGACCTGAGGACATAATTCTTGTGGAGTTGAGCCTGCATGAAATCCATGAACTGTCTGCAGTAACTGTCAATCTCTTGATCCTCTAGAGGGTCTTCCTCCTCTTCTTGTTCCTCTTTCAAGATGGGTTCATCCTCCTCATCATTAGAGTAGGCGAGGAATTTATCTTCTTGGATATTTGTGACTTCCTTGGCCTGTTGCAATAGTTGCAGAGGGGGCCTCCGATATTGAGGATTAAACCCCCGTTTAGGAATAATTTTCTTGGAACGATGAGGGAAATTATTGGTCTCTAATTCAAGCTTAACCAGTTTATTTGATAGGTTCCTGATTAGCTTATTCATCACTTCAATTCTATGCTCCTATAATTCCCTCTCTTGATTTGAGGTGGAAGCCTCTTCCCCCTTCTTTCTTCCAGCTTCATGTTCTATCTTCCCCTTGAACTTACCAGTAGAAGAAAATTTTTCTTCTACCTCAAACGCATCAGTCTGGATTTGATCCAGAGATGTGGATATTCTTTCTCTTAAGGTGAACCCAAAATTTGGCTTGAAAGCTCCTACGAAGACCACCTTAGCAGCTGCTTGGGGAGGCTTTATCTTGGCAGGGAGATTATTATAGAGCTTGTTGAACCTCTTTATAAATTTTGTTACATCCTCATTGTGTCTCTTCTTGCGAGCATTGAACTTGGTGAGAACATAGTTATGGTCCCTCTTTCCTCCCCATTTCAATGTGAAGAAAATTTCCATTTCTTCCGAAGTGTGGACTATGTTGTTGGCTAGAGACTTGAACCATTTATGGGCTTCTCCCTCCAAGTATTGGACTAAAAGCCTTAATACCACATCTAAGTGCTCTACATTTACATTCTAAGCAAAGGCGCAGAAGTTTTCAATATGTCTCTGCGCAAAATTACTATCTTCCCTGGTGACCTGAGGAAATCGCTCTAGATAGTCTTGCGTCATGTAATTTAGAGGCTGAGGGAGGGCCAAGGGGGCATACTTGTTCAAAAGGAAACTTGGCACAAACATCTGATTTAGAGGTGGAGCTAGATGTTGGATCTAAATCTGGTGTGAGTCCTAATGAAAGCCAATATTACTTCTGATTAGGAATATTTTATAGTGGAGTCGCCAAAGTGAGGAATATGCAACTCTCAACCCTTCGTGCTCACCTAATTGAAGGG
This sequence comes from Pinus albicaulis, assembly GCA_034641835.2. Lineage (NCBI taxonomy): Eukaryota > Viridiplantae > Streptophyta > Pinopsida > Pinales > Pinaceae > Pinus > Pinus albicaulis. Next base: position 382,902,216 of record CM076579.1, on the reverse strand, counting down.
TGAAGATAATTTCATATCCCAGGGAAAAGTTTGATTCATTCATGTTTCCGGAAAAAATGCCAAAAATATGTTGTATCTCCTAGAGACAGCCTTGAGTTGCAAAAGATCAGTGCCTAGGACATCTTAAAATTAGAGGTTAAAATTTGACAATTGTATAAATGTATCTGATAGAATATGGGTCAAGAGAATAATGGTTTTGGTGATTTAAGAATGGAGAAGACCATTTGAGCCTGATTCATGTGAATTCCCCAAATAGTAAGAGGGCTCAAGAGGCTGTGAGGCTGATGGCTTTTAGATGGGCCAAGTATAATACAATGAGCAGAAGATTTTTTTTTAAATATGCAGAGGCATTGAGAAGGAACGAAGAAGGAACCCACAAGAGACAGGCTTAAGAGGATCAAGAATCTGTCCCCTGTGAACTCAGAGGAAGAAAATATGAATGAGATATGGACAACAACAGAAGTTCGTGGAGCACGAATTAAGGGAGTGAAGTAAGCTTAATACATTAGCGTTAACACCTGAGCATTATACAAATACAAATTTATGAATAAAATTGCAAACTACAAGCAACTACATTACATGAAACATCATAGCAGCAGAGCATGAAATATGATTATACATAAAAAGGAGATTAGTGATAATAGAGGAAAACAGATACATACTACTCATTACTCCATTTGGAATCCAAATAATAGTGTTGTATTATATTAAGTTCAAACAAAAAAACAAATACATACTACTCATTACTCCATCTGGAATCCAAATAATAACGTTGTATTATATTAATTTCAAACAACTCTCCCAAATATGTATCTCAAAGCACAAGGAGCACAAACATACAAAACTGCAGCAAAATTCTTCCCTAATTCCAAAACCATTCTAGAACCCTTCTTTCATCTTAGAACTCACTACATATAGAGTCCTCCTCTAGGGTTTACGATCGTAATCATTTATGATCAACCCATACCTATGAAATGGGAAGGCTAGCTGTCATCATATGATTCGATATGTTGCTTGAAATTCTCCACTCCCTCAGTTTTATGATTTCCTCTTAATCCATTATGAAGTGGCCACTCGTACTGCATGTTCTTGGCTCTTTAGCAAAGGTTTCATGAGAAAACTGAATAAACCATACTGCATGTTCCACCCAAAATCCCATGCTGTGTTTTGAATTGAAAACTGGAACTAGATTTTGGAGGGGGGCATGGATGGTTTGTGGTATTGGTAGGGGGAGGGGAGGGGGGGGGTGCGAAATCACTACAAGCTTCCATGTAGCACCGGAGGTGGTATTAGAAATCGGCCATTTTGGAACCCCCCCCCCCCCCCGCATTAAACTTTGGAAGGTGGAGGTGGTGCGAAATAGATTATGAGCTTTCGGATGCATTGATGTGGATCGAAGGTGACAAAGAGATGTGAGGGGCTTAGAGGTGATGGTATGTGCGAAGAACGGATGGAAATGGCCGAAGGAATGGTGGGACCGATAGTATAATCACATGGCGGAAATGATTTAAATAGAAAAGAGTGGGTCAGAGGCCACGAGATGGCTTTACATTACGTGGCAGTGATGATAGGACCTAGCCCGCATATCACATATCGCAAGTTTTACAAGATAAATGCTAAGGGTTCATGTTCAAATCACCGAAGTGTGAAGTGCGGGGAGGATTGATGTGGCAGAACGGAGGTGGGACCGCCCGTAGATAGCATGTCGCAAATTTTATCTGATAACAATGAAGGGTACAAGGTGAAAGGTGCGATGTGCAAAGTGTGGGGACGGTGATGTGGCAGGCGGAGGTGGGGCCGCCCGTATATCACAAGATTTACAAGATAACGACAAAGGGTAAGTGATAAAAAGTGTGATGTGCGATATGCGAGCACTTAAACGTCGAGAAGTGTAAAAAGGCGAAAAGGTAAGGGAAAGGCAGAAATAGAGGTTTGCATGCGATTTGGTAATGTGGTAAGTTTGGATGGGTCCCACCAAATCGCATCAACGAAAATATAGGTTTCGGCTAAGTCTTGAGAGGTAAAAGTTAAAAATGGGGGAGAAATGTGCGATGGAAAGGGGGATGAGTGACGTGGTAGATGGATGGAAGGTTGCAAATAAAGAAATGTAGCGCGAGACTTTAGAAATGGAAAAATGAAGGGTAAAAGAGGGTAAATGAAGGTAAAGAGAAAACATGAGATGAATGAGGGTAGAAATGAAGTTTTCTCACCATTATACCTTATCAGCAACACTTTCCCCTTTCTACTAAACAAAAAGATAGATTGATTCCTTTGAAGCTCTCTAACCATCAGGATTTCCCTTCCTTTCTCCTTTTTCCCTTTGTGTACAGTCACAGGCCAACAGAGGGAAAGGGTCACTCTATCTCTAGGAGTCTTCTTCTGAGGGAAAGTGAGGGGGTTTCTTTCATTGGGAAAGGGTAAATTGGAGTTCAATGTATTTTTTGGGAACTGTGGGTCCAACTAAGATTTTTTTTTGGGGGATTATGGTCTATGACTCTGAAGAGGGCAGGGGAAACTTGTTCAATGTGATTTATTGTCTCAAGGAAAATAGGGGGGCAACTCCGTTATTAGGCTTTGAACATGGGAATTTTAGCAAGCCTTTGTTGGCTCCTTTGGGCATGGTTTAGAAATCTAATATAGAGGGCCAGGTCAGGTTCTAGGGAGACTTGTACTGGGAATTAGCACCAGAAGTTGTGGCAGAGAGAGCTAGTCTAGAAGTTGGCATTGCAAGGCAGTGGAATTCAAGGAAATTAGAGGTAAAAAACAAGAGAATTGAACCATAATTCTAGGTGGAAATAAAGAAAATAAAAATGGAGCTAGAGCACTGGGGCTCTCGTGGAAAATGCTCTGGGAGAAGGGAAAACATAATTGAATTTATCCTTCCCCTAACAATAGTCGCTCCTCACTTATGTTCTCCCTGTGAGCATGAGAACTTAGAGATAAGGAAAGACTTGGTGGAGATGAGGAAGAGTTTTCATACGTAGTAGGATGAATCATGTGCATGGAGCGAGAGAGATGCCGGGAAGAATAATAAAATATTGTTGGGTGTGGAGCCTGATTATCTTCTTTATTTTGTATCACAACGTTGGACCCTTGTTCTTAACGGGGCGTCAATGCTGCCCATAATTAAACTATGTCTAGGGATTCCAATAGGGGGCGACATTGTAAAAGTATTGTAATTTCTAGTCAATCTGGGTCATTCATGAAGCAGATGATATGATGATAGAAGTTATGTTTAATTTAGGGTTTTTTTCCCTAAAAGGAAACCCCCTCATTTTGTATGAGGGTATTTTCTTGCGTTTGTGTATTGTGTGTGTATTCTCAGAGCGAGAAACAGATAGGGAGACTATGAGAGAGAACATAGGATATTACAGCAGATCTGTTGTAGGTTGTGTCTCTTCATTTTGTTGGATAATATAAATGAAGGACTAGCTGTTCGGGGTGGAAGTAGCCCAAATTGGGTGAACCACGTATATCTGTGTCTCTATGGTATTATGTGTTTTCCGCATATTTTATGTGTTGCATTTCTCTGTAATATATAATTTTCTAACAAGTCCTCAAACTGGAGGACGAGATATTTGCACTTCAGATCTAGATCGAGGACTTAAAGATTCAACTTGCAGAGAAAACCACCACCTCTAAAGAGGAGTCGATTGGCATAGACATTAATTGGCCTACTAACCCAAATGATTAATTTGTTGTTTGTAGTTTTTAATGAATAACCATAAATGTGTTTTTCTACTCGGAAACTACTGTAGAATCTATAGTATAATGACAACAATAACGATGCTATATTTTTAAATTTTTCAGAAGTCAGTGGGTCAATTCAATACTAGAGGAGATCAATATTCCCAATCTTGGCACAACTTTGAATTGTAATCAACTGATTTTAGCCACGATCCGGGCACAGATTAATATATAATAAAAGTACTCTTTTGTGTAAAAAAAAAACAATTTATGTCGAGTCTATAATATCCCTATAGTAAGAACTCTCATAAAAATCATATATTTACAAAATAAAAATATTACAAATTTATATATATGGCTAACTATTCCATCAAGAATGGGTTGTAAATAAGTTTGTAACTAATTAATTTGTTTCTTGCCTTATCATTTTCATTTTCCTTTCTTGGTGGATACGATGTGTGGTTTGCAAGAATCATGGTTCTTGGTCACCACCGAATCTCATTCCTACTCACGGGAGATATCTGTTCGGAAAGAAGAAGGTGTTGATTGAATTTGTCGGTAGGGTTGATAGTTCTTTGTCACATCTATGCCTACAACTACATTGATAATTGTAACCATTGGTGTTTCTTTTGCCGTGGACTTGGGAATTTTTCTGGTTTTGATTTCTCTCCAAAGGGATGAATGTTTGGAAATTTTTTTAATTAGTGTTAATACAACGCATTTATTTTCCCCAACTGGAGTTGTATACTTGTGTTGTTTATAATGATATATTTGGAGATAGTATTTATTTTATCTTGCACTATACTGGTGGAAAATATGGATACAAAGGCCTTCGAAAAATACATTGTAAGTTTTGTGTGTATTTGAGGAGTCTAAGTGGCTGTGACAATTGGTTTCATCCCATCAGAGTAGTGGAAAAGAAAACTATAGGAAGTAGTTCACACCACCATCAACTTCAATAGGTGGTAGTGGCAATGAGACACTTTGTTGAAGTTTGTGTTCAAAGAAGAAGCTGCATTGAAAAATATAAGTAACTATAATAATTTATAGAAGAAATGAAGATTTGTTTTTGTGCTCAAGAATATTGGCTGTTATTTTAGTTTTTGTAGCATCAGACATGTTTTCTAGTCTCAGTTTGTGTCAAATAGGCTAAGAATGTGAGATTCAAAACCCAGAAAAGGTTTCATGAGATAATCTTGCAAATGCATTACTTAAATTAATTAACCATCATTTAAATATTTCCTAAGTCTAACTTAGGAAAATTGGTTAATTAATAGCAATTAATTAAGGAAAGGTGAGAATGCTCTACAAAATCACACTAATTGAATTTGAGTTGATCTTAACTATTGATAATGATTTAATCATGGTCATTGGTGAACCAATGAGATATTATAAGAGTGAGAGGATGGGGAAGGAGATAAAGACAATATGAGAGCGAGTTCCTTGGCAGATCGAGCTATCCAACTGCATAAGTGAAGCAAGGAAGAAGAGTTTGAGCCAGAAGGAAGTAAAAGTGAGAGTGGGAAATAAAAAATATTCTGGTGGAGTTTTACATTTCTAGAGAGTCAACAACAAGAGGGTTGAGATTTCCTTAGTGAGGCTATGCAGGGGCTGTGCTGGAAACTTTAGAGGGAGTTTGATTCAGATTATTGAGAGGATGATTCAGTTGCTGGAGGCTGGGAAAAAAAATCCATAAGGCCAAGCGAGTCATTTGCAGAGGTTGTGGTGGGAAGAAATACAACATTATAGAAATTCCACAGGTAGTACGAATTGGCCTGTAGAGAAGAATCATAGAGGCTAACACAGGGGTGTTCGAGCAACCAATTTGAAATAGTTTCAGAGATGAGATTAGTATTGGGTGATACAAGAATTTTCTTACTAATTTTTAGCTAGTTTGTTTTACTAAATATTTCCAGTCATGCATCCATATTTTTGTACTCAACTTTCACTATTACATAATAATAATAAAATCCTCATCTACTGCACCAATTTTCCCACACTGGTTTTTTTCGAGAAATTTTGACCAAAAACAACGGTGTTGATTTCAATGTATGTGTGCATATATTTTCTCTATTCCATTTTATTTTCCAAAACATATTTATTGTTAAGAAACTGCAGTGTGATTTATTTGTTATTTTCCCATAACAAAATAAAATGCATAATTCATTAGTTAGAAGAGTAAATTCAAAGGAATATTCACATGGTATTAGAGACTTGGAGATCAGATTGGAGGCTCAGTAATTAGAGGGATAAATTTCACAATTTCAAATGGAGTTCTAAGCATCATTTCTCATATCTATGTAGACCACTTGGAATTGTGAATTGCAGATTCGTAGACTTCAATTTTTAGTTGCATCTAGTAGAAAAATCCAATCAGCCTCATAAGAATAAATTTACAGGTGTGGATTATTTGTCGGATAGAGGGTTTCAGTGAGCAGAACAGTCAGTTAAATATGGGAACAATTGGTTTGCAGCTAGTCTAGTAGTACCAGATCAGCGCTATGTGGGAGATAAAATAACACACAAAGGAATTTCATAGAAGGTTTTTAGATTCATTTGTCAGGAGGATATTCATGATTTCTAGTTGTAGTAGGTCGTATATATTTTTCCTAGTCAGTCAATGTGAGATTCAAGAGATATAGATCATGTGTCGGATTATGGAGAAGGACTTCCTGAAGGTTGAGCGAGTTTCCCAGTTGAGGTAGTAGGCAGTGTGAGTGTTGGATAAGGACTTTAGAAGGTAGAAAATTGCATATATGAGAATTCCAAAAGGAAGTACAAGTAGTAGAGAGAGAGGTCAAGCAGGAAAGGGAGGATATTCCCTTTTATTTTCCCAGTTTTGAGTTTTGAAAAAATGGCCTCAACAGGACTTCAAGATTAGGATTGGATTGTTGGAACCTCTAACTATTGTATCTGGAAAGTGAGGATGACTTTCTTGCTAAATGAGCATGGTATGAAGATGTATGCAGAAAGATTTATATCAATACCTACATACCCACAATAACTAGAGAACTACAATTAGGAGATGGCCAAAGTGAAGAGGAGGATCCGCGATGAAGTTCGAGATCATATAGTCTCACATATAACTAACAATACTACTACCAAAGAAATGTGGGATGAAGTCCCAACACTTTTCTAGAATCCTTATAAGAACCAGAAGACATTCATGAAAGAGAAGTTGAGGACCACTATGATGCAGAAGGGTGAAGGTGTTACTCCTTATCTCACTAAAATTCAAAATGTCTGAGATGAGCTTGCAACAATTGGAGAGAAAACCTCACGAGAGTGAGCTAGTTTGTACAAAAATAAATGGTTTCACCAAGGAGTGGGTTACTTTCATCCAAGGTATCACTATACAAGGTATGCTACCTAGTTGGGATCAATTAAGGGCCAATTTCACTCAATAAGAGATAAGGCTTTCTGTTGTTGAGAGTAACATCAATGGTAACCATAAAAAATGACCAAAGAGTGTGAAATACAAGGAGGATGTTTCCCGTGCATTGAAGGGGAATGAAAAGAAAGGTACCAGTTAAGGAAAACACTCAAAGGGAGAAGAAAATAAGAAGAAATATTTGTATGATCAAGTGCTTTAAATGTGGTGAGTTTGGCTATTTCATCAGGAAAGAAGGAGAAGTATGAGCATGTAACAACTTCGGTGGATATCGATGGTTTTTCCAACAAGTTAGAGGATGAATTCATTATATATTAATTTATACCTCCAAGAGATAGGTGGGGTGACATTGAACTCTAGTCACCCGTCTTGAAAATATTTTTTTGGCCAGGATCCAAGGAGGGTAGCGTTAGAAAAATGTTTCGTCATGGATCATTACCCTTGCTAGAGGGGGCCAGAGTTTTTAGTAGCAGATATATCAGTGTCAGGTGGTGTAGACAGGTCTTGAGGGATAGTTTTATAACTAGTTTCAGTTAGTTACTGAGGGGCACAAAACTAGTCAGGGCACAGATAGTACCCGGTAGATAGTGTAGAGGCTAGTTTCAGTTAGAGACTTGGGAGACATTTTCAGAGCTAGTATAGGGATATAATTTTTCTTTGTTGCAGTAATTGCAGCAGCAACAACAACATGAGATCAATTTCAACATAGAGTAGTGTTAGCAGTAGTGCAGGGTGGCACAATGCAATGTTAGTAGTAGCGTAGATGCAAGGTGATTTAGCCACAGATTTGGTAGATGAATTAGAGTATGCACAATAGCTTGGTGGGAAGTGATAGATCATTATAGTTTTCAGAAATCAACATCATGAGGGAAGATGTTATAGGTGAAGACAGTAAAACACCTTCCTCGCTAAGAGGGAGTGTTAGTTTTGTAGCATAGGACAGGTGTTTTAATCTCGATTTGTATCAGAGAGGCTAAGAACATGATACCTTCAAAACCCTAAAGATGTTTCACGAGATAATATTATGAAAATACTTAATTAAATTAATTAACCATCATTTAAATTTTTCTTAATTCTAACTTAGGAAAATTGGTTAATAAATAACAATTAATTAAGGAAATGTGAGAATGCCTTAAAAACTCACATGGCTTAAGTTTGAGATGATCTTAGTCATTGATATTGATTTATCATGGTTTTTGGTGAGCCAACGAGAGATTATAAGAGCATAACGATGAGGATGTGGATAGACACATGAGGAGAATGAGTTCTTGGCAGATCATGTTATCCAACTGTAAAAGTCGATCAAGGAAGAAGAGTTTGAGCCAGAATGAAGCATAAGTGAGAGGGAGTAGAAGTAGAGATTTTAGTGGAGTTTTCTAGTTCCTGAGAGTTAGGAGAAAGAGGGTTTAGTTTTCCTCAGTGAGGCTATGTGAGGACTACATAGACATCCTCAGAGGGAGTTTGATTCAACTGAAGGAGAGGGTAATTCAATTGTTAGAGGTCGAGAAAAAATTATAGAAGGCTAAGTGTGTCATTTTCAAAGTATGTGTTGGATATAATGACAACATCATAGCAGTTCCATAGGAAGTATGAATTGGCCTGTGTAGAAACAACACAGAGGTGATGCAGGGGTGTTTGAGGAGCCATTTTGAGCTAGTTTTGGAGTTGAGATCAGTGTCGGCTGAGACAAAAAATGTCTTGATAGTTTTTGGCCATATTTTTTGCTGAGGATTGCTAGTGAGGCATCCAAATTTTTGTACTCATATTTCACTACTGAATAATAATAATAAAACCCTCATAGGTTATATCAGTGTTCCCACATTGAATTTTTTTGGGGACTTTTGTCTAAAAACAATGGTGTCAATTTTATTGTGTGTGTGTGCATCTATTTTCTTTATTCAAGTTCATTTTTCACAAAGTTTTTATTTTGAAGAAATTGCATGTGATTTGTTCATTATTTTTTCGGAAAAAAATAAACTGCATAATTAATTAGTTAGAAGAATAAATTCTAGCTTCTGCAATTTAAGGAATTTTCACATATTTTTCCTAAAAAGAATGTGTTCATACAAAAATAATAGGAATTGTGATAGTTTGAGTACATGCACGTAAAAAATTCCTATTTTCCCAATTTCTATGAAAAAGGAATGAATGCTTATACACGGAAAACAAAATGAAATGGCTAAAACATCAATTTTTGGAAGTAGTGCATGCAATTTTATAAATAGAAATAATAACTAAATTTAGTTTTTTTAAAGAAGGATAAGTGTTATATACATGCACAAGAAGAAATAAATATTATGTTACTTTTCTTTTGGATAACGAATATGTAAATATATATGTGCATGCATAGGAAGAGTAGCCATTGTGTTATATTTTTGGGAAAAAAACATGTAGTTGCATGAAAGAAATAAATAACTATTATGCTAGGTTTTTTTGGGATATAGCATGTATTTATACATGCAATAGCTATTGTCAATGACTCTGTTTTGGGAAAGAACATAACAATGTAAACTTTAAAACGAGAAATGTAAACTCAAAACAAGGAATCTATTAAAAAAAAACCACCAAAAAACATGAAAAACAACCCAAAAATGAAATGTGTGTATGCTAGAACGATGTTTTTTTGGGTAAATTTCAACACTTTTTAAAAATGGCAGTAAAAACCATTTTTTTTTGCAAAAAAGATGAAAAAACACACCGAAAACGAAAAGTGTTTTTTCAGGGTACAATTTCAACATTTGTTAGCAATGGTGTTAAAGATAAAATAATGGGACCCAAAAACCCTTAGAATTTTAAAAATTTTCGAGCATGACATTAAAGATAAAATGTCACGTCTCTGAAAAGCCTTAAAATTCCATAAATTTTCATCCATGCCATTAAAGATAAAATATCATGACTCTAAAAAATCTTAAAATTCTAACTGCCTTCAACCATAATATTCAAGGTAAAATATCACAACTCAGAAAAACCTTAGAATTTTGACAAATTTTCAACCATTGAATTAAAAACCTTAATTTTTCAACATATTTCAACCATGACATTATGAACAAATTTTATAACTAAAATTAACTTTAAAAATGAACACCTGAATTAAAGAGTCATTATTCCAAGAGTAATTTTTATTTAAAGGTGAAAAGTATAGCTCTTTTCAAATCTTAGCCTAAGGAAACTTATCTCATTGCAACAAAAACATAAAAATTAACCATCAAAATGAAGTATCCCCTTTTAATGAGGCATTAAAATTACAACATTTTTTTTAAACTTTGGTATATCTAATGATAAAAATGAATAATATCATGGAAATATCACTCTATAATTTAAAAATTGAACATTATTTTCTAATATTTTTCTACTTTTAATCAAAATATTAATACTCGTAGATTAGATGAAACAAAAATTATTTCTCTAAGTTATTGTTGCATTGTAGATATTCTAAACAAATGAATTCATCATAATTAAAACATAAAATCCAAAAAACCTAGAAATGACTCATAAATTCATGTAAGATCATATGGAAGTTAAATTTGCATCTCAAGTTACCATGAAAACATCATTTACATAGAATGTCTTAGAAAAATATTCAAAATCACTCATATGTTTTGGCACACCATCAGTATCTACAACATCTTCAAATGAATGATTGGATGCAGATGAAGATGACCCATATTCTTCTCTTTCATCAACTAGTGCCCCATATGAGTCAACATGCATGGCTACCATTTTAGGTTTCAAAATTCTTCTAGATCTATGATTGGGTTTAGCAAACTCCTGTATTAACATTGTTTCTTCTAGTAGCAACCTCTTCAAAATATCTATGGTCCTGAAGCAAAGAGTTCCACTCTTTGTTAAATTGAAGTCATAAACAAGTATGACAACATCTCCAATTTTAATAGGTCTCTGTTATGAAAATTTATATTTTTACCCTTTCTTTTTTTCTTTTTGCTAATTTGTTTATCAAATACCATCTCTGCCTTGTACACACCATTGAATGGGTGTGTATTTGTGGCATACCAATGTACTTCCATAACTGTAACATTTTCATTTTCTTTAATGACCTTTATAACCATGGAAATTGAGAATGTATAGCCATGTGGATATCCATTTTCTAACATTGCGATCATGCAACCCTCCTTAACATCCTGTACAAAACCCTTGTAAAGGTCTTCCATGGCTTCAAGGTTTTCACGTGATCTTCTAGAACCAATATACATTTCTCTTTTCACTACCTGTGAAGAATTAATAATACCTTGAGATTGTTGTTGTTCAACAATTTTTCTTTCTTCATGTTCATTTGACGCATTTTGTGGCCAAATAAATGGAATCTTCAGAAGCATACCTTCACTTATTGATCTTGAAATGATATCACTTTTATTATTGAAAAAATACTCCCACCAAACAATATCAACAACATCAAAATACTCATATGTATATCTAATATATTTTTTAATTTCTTCCAAAGATTCAGAATAATTTATATATCTCGTATGTCTTCGTGCACTATGTATTTCAACAACTGATTGTAATAACAATATATTTGATGAAAATATTGGATGATCTAGAATGAACTAAAAAAATGAGAAACATGATGACAACCCCCATTCTGCAGTAGTTGAATACTTATTTCCCCATATAAGTGTTTTCCCATCAATTATTTTGATATAAAATTGATGTTGGAAGATAATGTTATTAAATTATTCAATTCATTTCTCCTCACCATGCGATCCAAGAATAAACCTTCAGATGTCAATATTTTTTTCCAACACATGGAAAATAGACTCTGGAATGTATGATTTCTTAATACATTTAATTAATGATGGCAGGATCCCGACATCCTTCCTCCTCAATGTTACTAAAAAATGACTGAACACCTAATCACTATGATCATGAGTGTGCCAAACAAGAAGGAAACCAACCTTTACCTTTTGAAAAATTCTCAATTCAATAAGTGTGTTTATATATCCAAAAACAATATGACTATTGTTTTGTGACGAAAAGTGTTATCTAATTGCAGCTACAAAACTTCAGGAAGATTGCCACACCAATGAGAAAGCACATCATGAATTATGGTTATGGTAAGATTTGAATCATTATGAATATTTGGAGATGTGAAGTAAACCCTTGGGGACATTTCCCCATTAAATACCATACAACCGACCAAGTGAAACTGAATGAAAATTTTCTCCTATAATTTTTTTGGTGTGCATACAAAATGTGGTAGAAGTGTTTTCTTCCGGTCCATACTATCAATTATCAAACCCAAATATTTATTTGGAATATTATAACACTTCTTTTGATGCTTATAAAATTTTTTCCTTTCACTTGTTTTTTGATTGTGATGCTCTTAAAGTGTTTTGGCAATGGAATTTTCACATAACATGAAAGAAACCTATTAATAAATACATTTTCATAGTTGATAACTATATAATTTTAAAAAATAATGTTATGAATGCGTACCTCTTTCTATCCCTTGATATTTATCCCTTTTTTATTTATGTTAAGAACATGTATTGAAAACCCCCATCCTTGTCTTCTTGGGAATACAGATATTATTGAATTATTTCCTCCATATCTTCACAAAATATTAATATGTAGTAAAATTACCATCTCCTTCAACACCTTCTTCATATTATTTGAATATGTATTGTGTCTTTATGTTGAATACACTCTCCATGATTTTAAAAGAAGTCTCGCATCCATGAAATTGGAGTATTTTCTAATGGCCCAAACTTTCGTCTATGATATACTTCTGAATAAAATGTGGGGCCTTTTCCCAATTTTCTTGGATTCTTGACATACAAAAATTACCAATTATACGAAACATTTTGAAAGTATTTCTATAGAACAATAAAATCTCAATATGATAATCATAATCTTCCAATGTAGATTGCACGAACCCCACTAAATATGAATTTTGCATGCTTTTATTCATTGATAAATATCTCTTCCTTTTCTCCAATGCAAACTAGAAATCCATATGTTTCAAGCAATAATTTTGACAACATTCACTTGAAATCATATCACTAATATAACTTCTTCTCATGAGATATTCTTCGCTACCCCTTGCAAAACTGAAATATCTTGGATATGAAAAGGTCTACTCCTACTCCTAGATACAATATTTGTTGGCAACGTTTCCATCATTTCATCATCCTCTATATAAGCATTTTTATCATCATTAGGAGGAATGTTATCCTCACTATGATAATTTTGAAAATAGTTAGGAAACTCATCGCCATCATTGCTTGGAAAATATTCATTACCATCCTCACCTATAGGAAATTCTTCACTTCCGTCATCTATGCTTTTGAAATACTAACTTAGAGGATATTCTTCACCATCTTCATTCGTGCTTTTGAAATCCTCACTTAGAGGAATCTCATCATCATTGTTTGTACCTTTCAAATCATTGATTGGAGGAAAAATTTCACCATCCTCATATCTAATTTTGAAATCCTCGCTTGGACGAAATTTATCAACACCATGAGCACCTTTGAATCTTGTCTCAAAGAAAATTCATTATTCACATTTGTGCCTCTAGCATTATCATTTGGAAGAAATTATTCATCCTCCCATTCATAAGTGATGCTCTCATAATCCTTAGGATTATGACTAAGTGGAATATTTGACTCTCTATTCATAGTAAAATTATCATTTGCAGAAATTTCTTCATCCTCCCATTTGTTAGTGGTGCTTTCATAATCCTTAGGATTAGGACTAAGTGGAAAATGTGACTCTCTATTTACTGGAAATTCTCCGTCCTCCCCTTCATTAATGGTTTTCTCTTAGTCTTTAGGATTAGGAATAAGTGGATAATTTGACTCTCTATTTATTGGAAATTCTTCATCCATCCCTTCACGAGTGTTTCTCTAATAATCTTTAGGATTAGGGTTAACTGGAAAATTTGAATCTCTATTTACTGGAAATTCTTCATGCTTCCCTTCGCTAGTTCTTCTCTCATAGTCCTTAGGATTAGGACTAAGTGGAAAATTTGACACTCTATTTACTGGAAATTCTTCATCTTGTTGTTTCTTAGGGCTGCTCTCATAGTCCTTAGGATTAAGACTACGTCGAAAATTTTTACTCTCCATTTACAAGAATTAATTCTTCATCCCACCCTTTGGTAGTGTTGCTTCACAATCCTTAGGATTAGAACTAAGTAGAAAATTTGACTCTCTATTAATAGTCAAAGAATTATTGTTTTATTCATCAATATGAATAGAGTTGTTACGTGAGGAAGACGTTGATGCTCTAGAAAGAAAAACTTCACTGTCAGAAGAATCCATGAATTTCAAACAAAATATATTCAATGATACAAATGCATTATCTCTCAATGATAATTTATAGCTTAGAGAATGAAAATTTTCCTCCAAAGTTTCCCCCAAAAAAGTTTTGCCGAAAATTTTCCCTCCAAAAATTTCATTTGAAATATTTCCCTCCAAAATTTCCCTATAAAATTTATTTGAAAACTTTCTAGTAAAATTTTGTCATGAAAATTTTGACCGTAACTTCTGTCCAATTTTTCCACACAAATTTTCATTTAATACATTCCTTCGAAATTAAAATAAATCTTTTACTTGAATTATTTAACATTAACTACGTAATTAAGTTAATTTTTATAATTTATATTTTATTTTTTATCCCAGATTTAATAAAAGTTAGTGTAAACCTATAATATTAACTATATATTAATTTTAATTTTAATCCTACATTCAATAAGTGATAAAGTAATCCACTATATAATAACTTTCATTGTTACTATTTTTTACATCACATCAAGTCTTCTGGAGGTTTCGTTAAAAAGCTTGGAGCGATTTTGTGGAGGAGCTATATTGTCCCGACAAGACATTCAATATGGATTTTAACATTTCAAAGGTTAGTTTCGCTTCTATTTTAACCATTTAAAGAGGACTTTGGGGAAATAAGTTGTTTTGTTGTTTTTTACGCTGAAAAACTAATATTTTTTACTATTTTTTTCAATTTTTTTTAATCATATTTCATAGGAAAAGCCACATAAAAAATAAAATTATTTAAATTTTTATAAGTAAAAATATAAAAAAAAAACATAATTGTAGGATTTTTAGGAGAAAAAAAATCATATTTTTGAGGGTTTTGAAATGGAAAAACCAATGTTTAACTTTTTTTTTTAAAATAAAATCATTTATTTATTTATTTATTTCTTTTTCTTGTGTTGTGGGGGGGCGGGGGGGTGGGTTAGCCAATTCATTAATTTAAAATTTAAAAAATCGATGAAACAAGGTATACCTAGGTTCAAATCCCCCTGAGGTGATTGTTTTATGGCAAGGAGGACATGTCGTAAACCCCAAGAAGTTTACTAGTAGTACCGTGTCAGGTCGACTGTTGGGTTCCTCTAGGATACCAAAAAAAAATATTTTTTTGAATATATATATATATATATATATATATATATATATATATATATATATATATATATATATATATATATATATATATATATATATATATATATATATATTTTTTTTTCAAAATAAAAAATTTAAAATACCTGCGCTCGGTGGCACATCACGGCGCTTCCAGCTCACCCGCAATAGTAGCATTACAGGCGTGAGCCTGCTAGCACCCCACCCACGCAGTGTATGATCTCAAGAAATTGCCTCGTCTCCCCAAGGCAATGTGGCACACATGCGCGACCACTCGATGCAAATTTTTTAAATTTTTTGGTTTTAATTTTTTTATTGTTTTTTCTATTTTCATTTTAAAAGTTTAAAATTAAATTTTAATATCTTTTTTGAAATTTTAAAAATTAAATTTTTTATTTTTTTAATAAAATTATTTTAATTGTTACATTTGTTATTTTTTCTTTTATTTATATATTTGGGTTTTTTTATTTTATTTTTTTTAATTAAATTATAATGAATATATTTAATTTTTAAAATTGTTTTGTTTTATTTGTTTGATTAAGATATGAGTTTTTTTTTTTTAATTAACTTATACTTACACACACACACACATATATATATAGCATCAAAGAAAGTCTCTGCGAATGTTTCTAGAACAAAGGAAACAGTTACATTATCTAAAATTATAGTTAGACCATCTATGATTAATGTTGAACGAAACCAAACTGAGACACATAGTAAAAGTCAAACAACTCGCCCCTCAAATGAATTGAAGATTATTTCATGATGAAAGACGACACGAGAAATAAATAAAACAAAATTTACATGCATGTTAAAGAAAGAGAAAGTGACAAAAGTGTGTGCATATATCTATATGCGGGTATGATTTACAGTGATGGAAGTTATGAGGTGCTAGAAAAAGTACGAGACATATGTTTTGTGTTGAATATTGAAGTTTTTTATGTTCTTACAAAACTTCCCAAGTCACGTGAGAATGTTGGATATTGTTTCTTAAAGATGAAGTATGACACAGATGAATATTCTACAAATATCTGTGAAAGAATCATAAACAACATTGCACAAAACACTGTAAGTTTTCTTATTTATATTTTTGTTTTTCATTATTGTAAGTATCATTATATTTTTTATAATTGATTTATTATTAACATATTATATTTTGTTTAATAGGATTTTGCTAAGGGCCTTTGAATTATGTTGGAGGGAATTTATTATATAAAGCGAAATATTATGAATGTGATCAGTTGTTTCCACAAAGAGAGGGAAGAAGATATGAGAAAGAAGCAAAGAATAATGCTTCATGAAGTTACAAGAGTACATAAAATGGATCATCAAAGAATTATTATAGTGGATCAATCTAGTAAAGCTAGACATGTTACTTTTGAAGATGTGGCAACTAAAGCTGAAAAATATGTTGACATTACTAAGAATGATATTAGAACTACTATTGAAAAGAATAAAAGACATAAAAGACCAAAAACGAAAATGCTCAAGAATGTCTCTCTTCCAATTGATGATGAGGATATTTCTTATCTAGAAGAAAATATGATAACTGAGAGGAGGAAGAAATTAAAAGTTGGTCATTATAAAAAAATCATGGGCAACAATGAAGATCATAGTGAAAGCTCAAAAGACAACAAGGAAATCATAATACCAGGTGTTGATTTAGAGGATAACATTATTAAAACAAAAACAAAAAAATGAATTTAAAAATTAGTTGATGAAGAAAAACTTGATTGAGGGTGGTCGTACATTTCAACTTAATGTCATCCAATTCTATAAGCCAAATGATTGACAATCTAAATATAAAATTAGACATCCACACCACTTACATGTTCATAATTTGAAAACATTGATAAGGTACAATCCATATTCACATGTGGTTGATTACGTGCTTCTTGTTGACCCAATTCAAGTTCCTAACAAAGAAGCATTTGGGGAACTATTTTGCAGAGTCTAGAAGACAATTTATGGAGGAATAACCCAATAACTCGCATTTTGAAATAGTGAAATGTATCATTTATGTTGGTTTAAAAAATATAGAAGCAAAGTTATTGGCATGGGATCATAATAAAAATAATGAGTATAGGATGTCTATGAATTTCATTTAAAGGATTAGATTTATTCATAGTTAATTTGAAGAAAAATGTGGCGGGGATAAGACAAATGTTAGTCTAAGCTTTCAAAAGGAATGTTGTATTGAAATATGTTATCAAATTGAGGAGTAAACCAATTCAAAAGGTGAAAACTTAGTAAGTTCATATATGTTCATAGGTATGGATAACATTTTCCATTTGACATTTAGAAATGGAGAGATATGGTAATTTATAATTAATGAGATTTTCGACATGTGGGAAAATATTGCCATAAAAAACGAGAAGTTTGAAAAATATAAACCATTAATATGTACCAGCAGTAAGATAGGTCCTAAAATAAAACACCATCTATATGGTATGAATATCACTCCTTGGAGAATAATGCAAGGAGTGAAGGATGAAAAAATTGTCAAATCAATATTATCTCGTGTGAAGTAAGGTGAATTATCATTGGACAAAATGTACAAGGAATTTCAAAAGTAAGTTTGTTGAATTTTTTTTTCTAATTTGGAGTAATCTATTAATATGAAACATAGTTTACAAATCAATACTTACCTCTAGAACTGCATAACTATCCAATTCCAGAGGGAGTCTTGAGCAAAAAATAAAAAAAGAGACCGCCCCTAGCAGGGAAACTAGCCCAAAAAATGCTGCCCATAGATGGGAAACTAGCTATCAAAGAGTTATACAAAAATACATCTTTTACATCCAACTTGTCCCAAAGATGCAACAAAGCATTAAAATAGACCAAAACAAGGTGAGGAGACCTGTCAATGCCATGGAAGCCCATCAAGCTAGCTGTCGAGGTGAGTTGGAGGAGGCTCCTCTACTATGGGACATCTATACTCCTCATCAAAATCATCATTGTCTCCCTTGGACTGCTGAGAAGTATGCTCAAGTGAGGAAGTTGAGTGGCCTTTCTTCAGCTGCCTATCCGAATGCACAAAACTCTCACTGCCATTGCCCGCGCTGTTGGAGGACTACGAACCAGATTTGAAGGATAGAGCAGCTAATTTTCTGGAATCCTGAAGAGGCCCCATGGAGATGGTGGATTTCCTCATGCGCTTTCTGGATCCTGAGCCAGTGTCACTGTGTTGCACCTCCTGAAACACAACAGAAATAGTAGCAGTGATTCTTGGATTGTCCAAGACGCTCTCGAAGTGGAATTGAGCCACATTGTTAGCCGGAGGCATGGTGTTGTGATCTTCATGGATGGAAAGAGGAAAGCGAAATCCAACACCTCTGCCATTGCCTCGCCTACACCTCATATGGCACTGTCTCAGCATGCAGGGGATGGAGGACGAATGAAGAGACTGGGAGGGCGAATAGGAGGGCAAGTGTGGGAGATATATGCTGGCACGACCACACAAGCGTACCACTTAAAGTTCACCCTGAGGACAAGTGGAAAAGGAGAGGCATGGAAGTAACAACACAATGAGAGAGGCGGCACAAGGCCACCACCCCAGACCCACTTATTAAGTGAACAAGAGCTTAGACGAAGCAGAACTAATGGAGCCCAAGGAGCTTAGCAGGGAAAGACATGTAGATGTGAATGATGGGCAGAGCATGAGGAGGTGGGGACTTGGGCTCACTGGGAAGGATGCCAAGCGATAAGTTGCGCAGCCCTCAAAAAGACAGCAAGAAAGGTGTGTGAACGTTGGTCGCCAGCCACATCCAGAGATAGATTTAGCGTTGGTGCTGCCTGATGGCCATGGCTTCGCTGGTGTCATTTTCAATAGCCACAATATTCTCATAACTCATCGGCATCCAAGAAAGTAAGTTTGTTGAATTATTTTTACTTATTTTTTTATTATAATTTTCTTTTAAATATAACATATTGTTTTTGGTAGTTTTTTTATACATATCATTATATTAACATTTTTTACTTTATTTATTCAGTCACAAGGTTTATATGAAAATACAAGAACATATGGTTAAATTGTTAAATGAAGATAGTTTGGATGATTTTCTACGCAACTACCCAAATTCAAGTTCTACATCAAAACTAAAAGTTTTTGTCTTGCATTTAAAAAGGTATGTTGATTTATACATTCATTTTTATTCATATATATACTATTTTTATTTTATAACTTATATATATATATATATATATATATATATATATATATATATATATATATATATATATATATATATATATATCTGTGTGTGTGTGTGTGTTTATTTCATTAAAGATGTCGAAGAAGGATGCAAATGGAGCACTAGATAGTTTCAAAACCTTTATTAAAAAAATTAAGTTGGAAAGGCGAAGAAAGAAACATCTTAAGAATGTTGAACTTGATCTTGGTCTTAGTCATTTCAATTGGAATCAGCTCTAGACTATCCAATATCAAATAATACAAGGTGATTATGAAGAAATTACAAAACTCATACCTAAAAATAATTATTCCCTAGTTATTGCAGATATTCCTCATGGCTTCAATTTCCCAAACATTGTATATGATAGTGATCCTTATAGTTATCAAGATTTTAGTAAATTGGTTATGGGATTTCAATACGTCACAACATCACCATTTTGTATATTTGTGACATTTCATTCAGACACACAATATACCATATTATTATCAAGCTTAAAGAGAAAATCAAACTCAAGGAAGTAGCTTACATGGTAAGATATTGAAATAGTATGTTTTTTTTGTAATTTTAGTAGGACTACATCTTCAACATGTCCAATATATCACCCTGATCAAGGTGGGGAACTAAACCAGTGACTTCACATCAAGGAGTGTCTTAACAGAGCACCCTATAACCATCTATCCAAGACCCTGTGGATGATATTGAAATTGTATGTTTGATTAATGTTAAAAAAAATATTTATGTACAATTTAATTGAACTTTTACTATTTCATGTTATAGGGAAAAGTCAAATCTTATTGGTTACGGAGATCAACCAATTATACATGAATGATAAGCCTATTCTTCTCAATCAAGCAGATAAAAAGATTCATAGCTAAGTATCGGTTCATGACGTTGTTGTAAAAAAGCTAACGTATGAATATAAAGAAGAAAAAGGAGAAATAGACAACATTTATCAAAAACCATAGACACTGATTAACTATCTTATAGATTTATGTTCAAATGCAGGAGATTGGGTTTTAGATTTATTCTCAGGTTCATGTAAGTTTTATTATATAAAATTAAATTTCAATATTTTCATTTTTTATTTTTATGTGTTTATACTAATTTACTTAATTATTTATTTTGTACTTAATGATTAGGTACACACTAGCATGTTGCCTAAAAAATGAAAGAAATTATATTGTCATTGAAAAAGACACAATACAATGCAATTTTATTCAACAAAGAATTAATGTTATTCAATTTATTTCAGTTGCAATGCAAGAAGTTGGTTTGAGGAAAGGGGATTTTAATGAATCACGTATGGAAAAAAAAGGAAAGGGAATCTCAAGCACCATTAGATGGAATGATTGGAAATGTATACTTTAGGAGATTTGCAGACATCAAAGATCTATCCGAAGAGGAAACTGACCAAACTAAAGTATAAAATATTATGGAAGAAGACAATAATGAAACTATAGAAGATGATGAGTGTGGATTATATGATATTAATGATTAAATTTAAGTTATGCTTGCAAAACATGCTTTAATTTGAGAACTATTCATTAGTTATACAGGTAATGTTTTGACTTTGAGATTTTATGAGAAAAATAAGTATTAAATTATTGTTGTTATATGTTTAATATTTGTATTATATGATTTTCACTTTTATTTTTATGTGAATCATTATTTATTTTAAATGTGATTATTATTATTTTTTGACATAAAATTCATAAAAAATGTTATTTTTTAAACTTTTTTTTGTTAAAAATTCCTCATAAAAATTGTTTATTTGACATGTCATTTTTAGCCAAAAAGACTCAAAGTGTGTATTTTTTTCCAAATGTTTAATATTATTGTTTTTTTAGTGTCATGTATTTGATGTGCATTTAAATATTAATTAATGATACATAAATATATAGAAAATATAACTTTAATGTATTTTTTTAAGTATGAAAAAATGAAGATTTCATTACAAAAAAAAAACTTGAGAAACACTTAAAAATAAATATCACAAGGAAGAAGAAGAAGAAGACGACTACTTCAAAAATTGTTAAATTTTAAAAATAATTATCCACACTTAATATATTAGAAAATTTAAAGTGTCAAAAATAAGCCCTCTAAAAAAAACAAATTGATGTTACATCAAAATTTTTCAAAATCAGCATGAAAATCACTAACATTTAAAAAAAGGTTCATACTTGATACATAAGAAAATTTAAAGTGTCAAAAATATGCTCCAAAAAAAATGATGTATTCTAAATCAACACTTTTCAAAATCATATGATATTTTTCTACCTCAAAAAAAATGGGTACTTGGTATAGTCCCTGTTTGATAGTTTACATTGCTACATGCATAAAAATAATATCTATTGTGTTAGTTCTTTGGAAAAGAATTGCATGTACAAAGATAATAATTGAGGGGTTAGTTTATTTGAATAAAGTGTATATAATGACATGCACAAAGATCATAGTAATGTGCTATTTTTTTAGAATATATATAAGGGTCGTGGTGATTTAATCTTTTGGAAAATAATATATTCTTGTGAAAATAAAATAATAGTTAAAATGGTTTTTAGCCATGGAAATATTTCCTTCTTTCTGTATGAAGAGATGATGCTGACCATGCATATTCTTTTAATTGTTACCGTATTCTTGTGGTTAGAAGTAGAATTTAAATATCCCCTTGTCATGATACATGTGAAGTAGGGATAAATGAATATGCCTTGGAAATATTTATGCATTTTACTTTATGCATGTGATAGTTGGATGGTAGACATGTGTCACAACCATATACATGTGTAAATATAAACACATGTGTTTTTGGTAGATATGTACCTTTATATAGTACAAGTACAATGTTGATAAGAGGCATGTCACAATAAATGATATGTGTTTATGCACATGAAAATATTTTTGAAGCATCACTAGTAAAGATTATTCATCGATTTGATTAATATTTTGTTTAATCATGATATAAAAGTTTGTCGATAGTTGTAGTTGCAAGAAAATATTGTGACATGTGAAAGATAGATTATGTTTAAGATTATAGTAGACAATGAACTAGTGATCCATGCATATTGAAGGAATTTCAACTGTAGGATAACCCACTGCTAGGAAGAACCGGACCAAAAGACATAATATTCAAGGATTTGTGAGTAAATGATATCATATTTAATTCTAATAGCTTCTAGCTAGTTATGTTGTATTTAAAATGATATTTCTTGTAATATTTTACAACAATGGTTAAGAGATAAACTCCCTTATAGCCATTGAGTGAGGGATGAACACCCTCACGAGCATTTATAAAAAATAATTTTTTTTGTTTTCCCTGTGGGGTTTCTAGGGTATACCAATGTTCAATTACATGTGTCATTTTAATTATGTTTATTCCTTGCATGACGTGACATTTACATTATCAAGTATGTGATTAACTAACCTAGTTAAAATAATCATGAAAATGATGCAAAGTTACATTAGGAACTTTATATTAATGTGTTACAACAGTTCTTGTTAATGGTTATGTAACTTATTATTCATTTAGTAAAGTTACTCGATGTAACGATGAAGATTTTATTTCATGCTCTATGAAGGAATATGGAATAGTAATCCAAAAGTTACATATTGGTAAATTTCGTACAATTTTCTAATCCTATGTACTTTTAAACAAGGTTTACCGAGGAACGTTATAAAGACCAACTTCGTATATATCTATATATAGAGATACATTTTAAACCAACTTAGATACATATTAATTTTGGATTTACTAAGAGCCAAGAGGGATCAAATTTCCTTTTACTCTAAAAGAGGTTTTCATCTCAAGAGATTTGATTCCTGTCAGCGCTTTGTAGTTCTGGAGTTAAGATGAATCTAGGTATATCTAGAGTTAAGATGGATCTAGGCTAGTTAGAAAAAATGTGATACAAACAACTGTAATATAAAATTAGTTATGGCTTCTTAGACATGTAGTCTTGATAAGATATGGTATTTGTAAGGTCCCACCTTACCTACCATAATTATTATAGAGAAATATTATATTAAATCAAAATGCGATATATATTTTTTATTTTATTTCATAAGTCACTAAATGACATGCTTATGAATTATTTTCTTAAAAGGATAATTTAAATTATATAGGGTTGGCATCCCATAATTAGGAATTCATATGTGAGCTGATATTGCAACAAATTACTTACTGCAATTATGACTTTTCAGCAAGACCCTTTAACTCAATGAGTTATTACACTAGAAATACCTTGATTTCAAATCTTAAATTAACTTAAGCCTTTTGTTTTATGGACGGTTCATAAACGTAATTAGATGCAACCATTGAACATTATGAAAACCAATTTACAAGTATGGAATGTACAGCCATTGAGGCATTTTGTCAAACACTTACAACCATTATCTCTTTAAGGTGTTTTCACAACAATTAGCTAACATGAATCCAAAGTTACATGAATTAATTTTTTTTTGTAAGTAGTGTCAATAATTGAACTTAAGATATTAGTAGACTATCAGCCATATTCATTGTTGAAGCTGTACCAATGAATATAAGTATTTAGAAATTTCAAACATAGCTCACAATATTGTAAGGTACAGCCATTGAGGAATTTTGACAAATGGTTGGCAGTCGTAAAACAAGTTGCCGTAAGGTTATTTAAATTTTCAAATTATTAACCATTCATACTTTAAAAACCATTTCCAAGTGGTTAGCCTATATCATATTCATCACTATAAATTATCAGGCAGTTCCAATATAAAAAGAACCAAACAGCAAAACAAAACAACAAGTGGTTCTACATGCAACAGCAAATCTGCAAAACAGAGCATATTTGGGAATTGATGTCCGAAACCTTGATTTTTGAAATCAAAGTTGGGGTGAAATGGCCTATTGGTACGGATACCCCCTAAAGTGGAGCTGAATCGCAACAAGGATGCCCAGAAATGTGATTCTTTAAAACAACAAAATTTATAGCCTAAATGTTTCATTTATGACTTTTGTCAAACATATGGAATGAAAACTTACAGCTACACCTCTACATGAGGAAAAACAACCCAGAGCTATGCTACTAATATATGCTCATTGAAATCACACATTTCTAAATCCACCATATGAGTTCTTGAAACATTTTACCACCCACAAGCTAATTCATTTGACATGAGTGACAAGCTTTTTGCAGCAATTGCTACAATTTAAAAACACATGGAAGCCCTGAATGCTACAGCCATTAAGGCTTTCTATCAAAATTCTGATAGTACTATTACAAAAACTTGAATAACAAAACATTGAAGAATATGAAACATAAGCCATAACTAAAATTTATCTCCAACTTACCTCAAGCATTTGATCTTCCAAACTATAATTTAGTTGCCATTTTTTTTGCATTTTCTTTTAAGGGTTGATTCTGTAATTCCTCCAAGCATATTTTGGATACATGTCCATTTTCTTACTTCTGCAAGTTAGCACTTATTCGTGCATAAATGAACTTATAACATTACTCATTCATAGATATTGTCAAACACTTTGCAAACTATCCTCAAACCATTTATAAAACATGCATCTATTGATTATTTGAAACAAAACCATAAATCATGAAATACTTACCCAAGTCCTTTGGAATAAATTTATTGCAATTACCTTCAACAATATTTGGCTTTCCTTTTTCAAATGCTGAAGAGATATTCAGCTCCAATCGTTGAGAATATGATCCACCTTTGATCCCTTAACCAACTCATTTGAACCATCCGGTTTTCCACCCAACCATATCCAGGGAGAACTCCTCCCCCTGGAACCCCCGAGCTGTAAAAGCTCACAACCAGTACCAAAATACAACAATAGAGAGAGAGATGCAAGGAAAACTCATGAAGATAGTTTTCACTTTCTCTAAATACCACTCATGTTCAACCTCAATAGATACTTAGTAGATTAGTAAGAAATTCAGATTTTTTTTTTTGGAAGTAATTGGATACTCTCCATATCTCTCCCTTTCACAATATTCCTCAAGTCTCTTCCACTCTTGGCATTACCCCTTCTCCCCCCAAATGAGAATACATGAGACTCATATATAGGAGGAGCAACAAATTCATGTCATAAAGGAGGATTAATATGCATGCATTGTATTCCTTTTAGAGGAGTGTAACTTATGCCGTTAAGGAGAGGTATGCATGCCTTATTTAAGGAGAGTGTAACATATGCATTAAAGTGAGTGTAAGAGGAATACTTTATGACACATATTTAATGAGTGTAGGAATATTTTATGACATATATTTAATGAGTGTAGGAATATTTTATGACATATATTTAATGAGTGTAAGAGGAATATGCCATTCCTTGATGAGTGCATAAAAGAGAGTGTAATGTAATATTTAAAATAGAGAGAGTTACATAGAGCCATGAGAGTCATGAAGGAGAGTGAAGTGATTGAGGAGATATAATTTCCTTTTAATAATAATATTATAGTCTCATAAAAGATAATAATAATATTAATAATATTAATAATATTGAGGATTAAGTCGAGATTGAACTATTATAATTGATTAATCATAATTTAAGTGATTTTCCTTCAAGTATACTTGTTTACCCAATGATTGGAGGTGATTTACTATTTTTGGAAAGTCGTACTTGAAATGGTAGACATGAATTTCTATTTTTAGAAAGTCACTCCAAAATTGTTAGGAATTAGATTATTAAGGAAATTCATCTACGAGTTGCCCATGAGTGGTATTTTTCTTCCGGATAATAGGGATTCCGCACCCTTATTGTATGCATCTTTGTGCCTTAGTAGATTGAGGACTCCGCGCCCTGATCTACTCTAAAGATCCAAGATTCCACACCTTGATCTTTTTTTTTTTAAATATTCAGGACTCCGTGCCCCAAACATTTCATTATAGATTCAAGACTCCGCGTCTTTATATTTCATGGATTTAGGACTCCGCGTCCTAATCCTTTTATCATATATCCAAGACTCCACGTCTTTATATTTCATGGATTTAGGACTCCGCGGCCTAATTTCCATGGCTTCTCATCTATTCTGCTTTGAAACTCCGCGTTTCACCTTAAGGTACTGATTGTGAGCTTATACCCATCTGATGGTTCGTTGGTAAGGTTTTCTTCCAAGACCTGCACACATCACAATCTCAATGATCAAATCAATCAAATGAATTTCATAATTAACTTATTCAAATTTTACCAAATATTGTGCATGACTTCCACAGTGATTTTGGTTTTGGAGAAATGACTTCCGCAGTCATTTATAACTTGAGCATCCCTGTTGGCAATGACCAAGTCCACTACCACATCATGCTTAGTACGAGATTATGCACATATAATCATACAAATCATGTATCATCCATAAATCATAATTAACCATATGTTCCACATAACCATAATCGTCCATGGATCTGTGTCTCAATTCTAAATCACCATTCACGTCATACACCTATGTCCAAAATAGGATACCAAAAGAGAAAACATCGCTAATATTCTCTTAACGAAAATCAATCCTTGTGCACGCAACCATAGATATTATCATAAGCACACAACAACCAAGTGACCCAAACCAGGTCATAGCATATAAGCATGTACATAAGTCTTTCATACATAATATTATATCAAAATCACCATCTCTAAGTGTCATCAAAGCTATCTCACTAATAAGGGACACTACAGTATTGGTCTATTATATTGTAACAAAGCATATTTACAATTGAATCTCCATAGTTAAATATCTTGTTACATGGTTATTATTTTTTTTAACTTAAAATTTATATTAAAATAACTGTTTTAATATTTAATATAGATTGATGGCTATTAAATTATTTAATTTATATTAAGAAAGAATAAAAATAAATTTAAATTTAAAAATAAATTATATAAAATTAAAAAATTAAAAAATAAATATGAATAATTTAATCAAATTAAAAATAATTGGTTAAAAAAATGCAAGCTTAAAAATAAATTAAAGAGAAGCTTCCATTATAAGATAATGAGTTGTCCTCCCATATGAGAGGAGAGTGTGGGAAAAAAAATATGTCCAAAAGCTTTAACATAAATTAAAGAGAAACTTCAATTATAAGATGATGAGATGTCGTCCCATATGATGATGAGTTATCATCCCATATGATAAGAGAGGGGAAAAAAATCATGTTGTATGATATGAAATAACGAAAAATAAAAATAAAGTTTAGTAAGAAATTTTAATGTACAATTTATATAAATAGATATTGCAAAAATTAAATTTAAGTTAAAATTAAATTTAATAAAAAAATTAAGATATATATAAGTTAATAAAGATAAAGTTGCATGTTTAATTAAAAATATAAATGGAAAGTTAAAGGTAATGTTAAAAAGTATTAAAGTATAGTTAAAATGTAAAATTGTTGGACAAATTTGGATGATTTGTTTTTCTTTTAATTTAACGTCACATGATCAGCTTATGTAAGACAGTCGTGGAAGGAGTTGGGCAGCCAGCGTAGAGTGGAGCAGCTAAAGCGATAGCCGTCATGAGGGCGTGTGAAAATTCAATCTGGGTGGATTCAACGTGTTGTGGCACTGTCTAAATGTGTGTTTTCAGAAAATATTGCAGAAGATGTTAGGTTGGTTGTGGTAAAAGTGCACGGAGCTTGTGTTAATGAGAGATTGTGTGTATATGGAGAATGTAAATAATAGTGAAAAAGAGCAAAATATTGGTTGTATAGATGTAAAATTGGAGATGTAATTAATTATGGTGGTTTGGGTAAATTTGACTTATTGGTGGTTTCAACCTCCAAGATTGTGAGAATCCATACTATAAATAATAGAGAAAATATAAAAACAACGTAATTCCAAGTATATGTATCCTTTCGAGCTAGTGTGATCTAAGTAATGATGACTTTAGACATCATCACTTCTCTACATTTAATGATCCTAACACAATTCGATATAAATTATTTTTAAATAAATAATTTAACAATTTTTTTTTAAATATAGTTGGATGTTTTTTTTAATTGTGGTTTTTTAAAAATAATAACCAAACATATTATATTAGCAGATATACTCAAGAAAAAATTAAAACTATATTAATTCTATTTTATTATTTTAAAATAATTTTAACATTTTATTTATTTATTTATTTTTAAATATTTGTTTTAAAAAACAATACCAAACCAACACCATTATTATAATATCAATCTAGATTCAACTTGATTCTAAATAATTTTTTTTTTTTTTTCTAAATTAAAAACATTTTTCTCAAAAGAAACAACACCAAACTATCACCATTATTATTATTAATAATCTAAAAATGATAAGAACCCCTTTTAGAAAACAGAAACTGAACAAGAGACCACCCTAGTGGGGACATACATCCCCTTCTCTACATTACATGATCTACATTATAGTTACAATTAACTCTATGTTTTACTTTAATGTTGTAGGGTGAAAATGTGAAGTTGGGTTACACTTTTGTGAGAATCGGGCGTGGAAAACATTTTTCTTTAATAGTTCAGCACAATAGTTCGGCCGAACTCGTTCTGTCGTTTAGATTGACAGCGTACTGACGGCGTGGACAAACAGATTTTTGGCTAGAGATGGGAAAACCGGCAACAATAGTTCGGCTGAACTTTAGTTCGGCCGAACTCATATTTTATAAATATATCACCCGCGAACTGTTCTCATTTTTGCAAATTCACCACTAGCATAATGCAATTTCGTCATCGTACGCTACGATTTTTCGTTTTGTTAGAAAATTAAATACCAAACGATAGAAACTCCATAAATATCTTGGAAAATACAAGCACACAAAACACATAAAACCGGAGAGACACAGATATACGTGGTTCACCCAGTTTGGGCTACGTCCACCCCGAACAGTCAGTCCTTCCTTTCTATTGTCCAGCAAAAATGAAGAGACAAAACCTACAGCAGATCCGTTGTAATATCCTCTGTTCTCTCTCTCAGTCTCCCTCTCTGTTTCTCGCTCCGAGAATACACTCCTGATACACAGCTGCAATACAATGCCCTCATATATACAAGGGGGTTACCTTCTAGGGAAAAAATCCCTTTTAAGGTACAGGGGTCCAATGATGTGATACAAAGTAGACAAGATAATCAGGCTCCACACCCAACAATCTCCCACTTGGAGACTGATTGTAGCAACTCCATCGCTGCTTCATTTGCTGGACAATGACTCCTCTTTGGAGCTGGCTGTTTCTCATCTTCATCGTCATCCTTGAAGACCAATTGAAACTGAGCATGTTCTCAGTTTCTCCCTGGTTACAACTTTTGTTAGCATATCTGCAGGATTCTGGCTAGTGTGTATCTTTTCCAGCTTCAACTCTCCATCTTCCAATACTGACCGTATGAAGTGGTACTTGAGATGTATGTGTTTAGTCCTGGAATGAAATGCTGAGTTCTTTGCAAGATGAATAGCACTTTGGCTATCACTGTATAGTGTGCCCATATCATGCTTCTTACCCAATTCATCCACAAACCTTTGTAACCAAATCATTTCTTTACTAGCCTCTGTAGCAGCAACATACTCTGCTTCTGTTGTTGAAAGTGCAACAACACTTTGGATTTTTGAAACCCAACTGACAGTTGTTCCACCTACAGTAAATACATATCCTGTAGTGCTCCTCCTGTTATCTCTGTCACCTACCATATCTGCATCAACATATCCTTGTAGAGAAATGTTTGAACCACCAAAGCATAATGCTTGATTTGTGGTACCTCTCAAATATCTGAGAATCCATTTTACTACCATCCAATGTTCTTTTCCTGGATTGTTCATATACCTGCTTACAACTCCCACTGCATGTGCAATATCAGGCCTTGTGCAGACCATTGCATACATTAAACTTCCAACTGTTGATGCATATGGAACTTTAGACATATAATCCATGTCTTCTTGGGTCTTTGGGCACATCTCCTTACTAAGTTTGAAATGGCTAGCAAAAGGTGTACTAACTGGTTTTTCATTCTACATATTAAATCTTTTCAACACCTTTTCTATGTACTCATTCTGAGATAGTGTTAATTTGCGATTTTTCCTGTCTCTAGTTATCCTCATACCAAGGATTTGTTTTGCAGCTCCCAAATCCTTCATTGCAAATGAACTTGCCAATTTTCTTTTGAGCACATTTATTTCCTGCATGTTAGACCCTGCAACGAGCATGTCATCTACATACAATAACAGTATAATATAGCTGCCATCATTTTGCCTTTTCAGATAAACACAATGATCAAAGTGACATCTAGTATAACCTTGTTCAGACATAAACCTGTCAAATTTTAGATACCACTGCCTTGGGGCCTGTTTTAAGCCATACAAGCTCTTCTTTAACCTGCACACCAATTTTTCTTTTCCTTTTACCTCATATCCTTCTGGTTGCTGCATGTATATCTCTTCCTCCAAATCTCCATGGAGAAATGCTGTCTTTACATCTAACTGTTCAAGATGTAAATCTTCCGCTGCTACAAGACTTAAAATAGTTCTGATTGAATTCATTTTAACAATAGGAGAAAATATTTCATCAAAATCAATACCTTTCTTCTGTGAAAACCCCTTCACCACAAGTCTAGCTTTGTACCTCTGTTTTCCTCCATCTTCTTCCTTCACCCTGTAAACCCATTTATTCTGCAATGTAGTTTTACCTGCAGGCAACCTGACTAAGTCCCAAGTCTGGTTATGCATTAAGGAGTCCATCTCTTCTTCCATGGCTAGCTCCCACTTCTTCCTGCTTTCAACCTGCATTGCTTCTTCATAACATTTGGGTTCACCAAAACCAGTCAACAATAAATAATATAATGAAGGAGAGTATCGTTCAGGGGGTCTACTTATCCTAGTAGATCTTCTAACACCACTTTCAGGTGTTTGAGGTGCCTGTTGCTGTTGTGGTGGTTGCTGCTGCTGTGGTTGTTGATTATTATTATTTTCAAGCACCTTTACTTTTTCAGTTATCTCATCAAGAACCGTGTATTCCTTGCTTTCTTTTTCCTGTTTCTTTTCCTGCAGTTGATTCTTATACAAGACCTTTTCATTGAATATTACGTCTCTACTCCTAATGATTTTGTGATTTTCATAATCATATAAGCGATAACCAAAATCATTAGCACCATATCCTATAAAGGTACATTTCTTTGATTTTGCCTCAAGCTTTGTTCTGTTTTCTTTATTAATATGGACAAAGGCCTCACAACCAAAAGGCTTTAAAAAAGAGTAGTTTACCTTTTTACCTGTCCATGCTTCCTCTGGAATACCACCATCCAAGGAACTTGAAGGCCCTCCGTTTATTAGATAAATAGAAGTATCTACAGCATCTGCCCAAAATTGTAAAGGCAATCCTGCATGCAATCTCATGCACCTTGCACGCTCCATGATTGTTCTGTTCATCCTTTCTGACACACCATTTTCTTGTGGTGTTCTTGGAACTGTTTTCTCTCTACGAATTCCATGCTCTGAACAGTACCTATCAAACTCTTTGCTGCAATATTCACCTCCATTGTCTGATCTGAGACACTTCAACTTCTTTCCTGTCTCAATCTCAACCAAAGCTTTCCATTTCTTGAAAGTATCAAATACATCGGATTTATTTTGAATACAATAAATCCAAGTTTTTCTAGTTGCATCATCAATAAACGTAACATAATAGCGAGAGCCACCGAGAGATGATACCTGAGCAGGTCCCCATACATCTGTATGCACAAGCTCCAATTTTTCGCTCTTCTTTTCTTTCCCAACTCTGAGAAATTTGACTCTCTTCTATTTTCCATAAATGCAATTCTCACAGAAATCCAAATCAACATTCTTCAAACCTGGCAGCAAATTTCTTGAGTGAAGAATTTTCATCCCCTTCTCACTCATGTGTCCGAGCCTATGATGCCATAATGCTGCATCTGCTCCTTTGGAAGTTAAAGCATTAACAAAGTTAGAAATACCATTGCATAAATACAATGTACCAACCTTTTTGCCTTTTGCTATTACCAGGGCTCCTTTGGTGACCTTCCAAGTTTTATCCGTGAAAGTTGTCACACAACCTTCACTGCCTAACTGCCCTGTTGAAATCAGATTTTTCTTCAGATCTGGAACATGCCTTACCTCCTTTAGTAGCCATTGGTTTCCATTTTGTTGTTTTACAAGAACTTTACCCATTCCAACAATTTCACAGTGTTTATCATCACCCAAACGAACTTGTCCAAAATCTCCTTGAACCTAGTCATGAAAATATTTCTTATCAGGTGTGGCATGGAATGAAGCCCCTGAATCTACAACCCAAGAATCAGTAACATTTTCGAAAGAAAGAATCAAAGCATCTTGTAACACATCACCTGTCACATTTGCTTCATGATTGTTTTCATGCTATGCATCTCCTTCTTTTCCCTTCCGAGATCTACACTTTCAGTGTCCTTCTTTCCGCAATTCCAAGACACTATCCCCGATCTAGACTTGGATCCGCTTTCCTTGATTTATCGCGATATCCCAAGCTCTGCGATATCCCAGCTCTTTCCTCTTTCCATTTTTCTTCCCCTAGACTCGCACTCAAAGCATTACCCGATGTCCTTCACTCGCAGCTTTTCCGTCGCATTTCCTCGCTAAGGATAGCACCAACAACATCATCAAACTTGTGCTAATTAGATCCGCAGACAGAAAGGCTAATGGCCATTACTAAACCATTCCAACTCTCTGCAATGAGCACAAGAATAACAGAGTTCTAACTTCATCATCAAAGTTTACCCCGCGTAACTTAGCCGACCAAATCGTATTAAATTCATTTAAATGGTCTGCAACAGATCCACCTTCTGACATCTTCATATTAAATAGTCGTTTCATAAGAAATACCTTGTTTGAGGCTGAGGGCTTTTCATAAAATTTTTCCAACGTCTGCATCAAACCCTATGTTGTTGTTTCCTTCAAAATATTGAAGGCGACTGATGCTGCAAGACACAACCATACTGTTCCGAGTGCCTTTCTATCGAGAATGTTCCGTTCCGCGTCTGTCATGGTCGCTGACTTCTTTGTTTTTCCGTTCAATGGTAGGTATAGATCTTTCTGATACAGATAATCTTCCATCTGCATCTTCCACAACGCAAAGTTTTGGCCGTTAAATTTCTCGACCCTAAACTTACCATCGTCTGCCATTGCTCCCACTCGAACCAGGAACCCTTTTTTCCTGCGATTTTATCAGCCAAATATACCTTCGGCTCTGATACCAGTTGTTAGAAAATTAAATATTACAAAGCAATGAAACACATAAAATATGCGGAAAATACAAGCACACAAAACACATAAAACCAGAGAGACACAGATATATGTGGTTCACCCAGTTTGGGCTACGTCCACCCCGAACAGCCAGTCCTTCCTTTATATTATCCAACAAAATAAAGAGACAAAACCTACAGCAGATCCGCTGTAATATCCTCTGTTCTCTCTCACAGTCTCCCTCTCTGTTTCTCGCTCCGAGAATACACTCATAATACACAGCCGCAATACAATGCCCTCATATATACAAGGGGTTGCCTTCTAGGGAAAAAAAACCTAATCTAAACATAACTTCTATCGTCAGATCATTTTCCTAATGAATCTGCCCGCATTGACTAGGAAAAAGCTACTTTTAAGGCACCTACAACTGAGTTAATGCAGTGGCGTCGCCTAATCCCCCCTCCGAAAAGCGCTGCCGCCCCCCCTGGACCCCCCACGGCAACGATTAAAATTTCGGGCAGCGTTGCTGCCCCTTTTAAGGTACAGGGGTCCAATGCTGTGATACAAAGTAAACAAGATAATCAGGCTCCACACCCAACACGTTTATGTTCGCATTTTGTGTTTTTCGCGGGTTTTTGTTCTGATTTTCTGTGGCGCTGCTACTACTCTGTTGTTGATTTGGCGCCCGCGAATTGCTGCTCAGGAGTTGCGCCGAGCGAATTTCCAAGTAAGCCTCATGAACTGATCTATTATTATTTTTTGCTGATGTTTGTGCCCACTGTTAAGCATGTTTATATTCAATACACAATAAGTTTACTGTTGTCACCTGCTGCTTCGTTTAAATTAACACCATTCGTTGCCGACATGAAATCGATTTAGTACATTGAATTGACATTATAGGTAGCATTGGTGGTGTCACATGGATGAAAGAGATTGATTTTATTCGTAATATAAAACCATGAAACTAATTAGATGAGGTGTTTGCCAATGCAGTTAAGAGAGATTGCTTTGATTGCTTTGATGGCATGGAAAATTAAGAGAGAATTTACTGACATTTTGAAAGTGAAAAGACACCTTATTTAGAATGGTTGTAAATTTAAAATTAACATTTTGAAAGTGAAGATATATTTATTATTATTAAATATATATAAGCAATAGTCATAGCCTTACAGTAATACAGAAACAGTGATAGTCGTAGAGCTTATTGATCGACACATTGACCGCCAGACGAAATAGATTGAGTTCCACATATTAAGAACTGAATCTTCTTTCTCGCTGCTCCATTCCATCCCCTTGTTTTTCTTGGTTGTCAACCTGGTCTCTCGTCCTTTCTACTAGCTTGCTTGAGGGGCATTGTTTATCATTATTCTGGCTTGCGGTTATCGTTGTTGTGGCTGTCGTATTTAATATGTATTATAAGATTTATTAAGATTAGTGCAGTTATTGTTAGGCTATCAATTTTGGTATTTTTGAATTTATGCACTAGCTTATTGACTGTCATATGCATTTAGATCTTTATTTTGCTTTTCCAAATGTCTTTTTTTTATTATCTTCATGATATACTCAAAACATTGTGATAAATATAGTCCTCTTGGAGAGATATGAAGAATGTGATTTTAATTCTTCTTCTGCAAATGAATTTTATCTTTTATAAGACATAAAATAATCGTGGTTAAATGTATTATCGTTGGTTTTCCTCATGAACTGCTCTATTATTATTTTTTACTGATCTTTGTGCCCTGCCCTGACCACTCTTACTGCTCATCACTTTATCCGGCATCTCACTCATTGGGTTTCGTGGTGTACAATGTCAAGTCATAGAACATAATTTTGATATTAACATTTTAAACTTTTATCAATTAAAAATACAAAATTTATACATTACTTTAGTTTCATGGACCAAAATAAAATTTATGGTACTTACAACTTGAAAGGAAAAGGACTGGTTCACCCATTAGTAACATCTATGAATTACTTTCATTTCTAGATTCTTCCTCTAGCTTATGAACATAAGCCTTCAATGAAAACACTAAATCCCTTGTAGGAGCCTGAAGGGTACTGATAAGTCCTACTGCAGGACTCTGCAGTGAGCCCAAGATCTTGGCATAGATTTATGCCCTTGTAGGCATGGTTTCCAAGGCCTTAAACTCTTAGGGAGCATAAAACTTTCCTTCGAAAATGGCCCCGGTAAAATCATTCTCTTCAAGATTCTGCTGCTTCTGAAAATTCCTGTAAGGCTTCAGAGCTGCCGAGATTTCTTGACACTATTCATTATCAGCTTTGTTTTTATTTTCCTTTCTATCTCCAGCTATCTCTGTACCTATCAATTCTATAGAGTAAAGAATTATAACTCTATTCTTAAAGTTACATTATGTCACCTCATACTTAGCACCCATTCTTTGCCTTCTATTCTAGGGAATTTTTGTAGATAGATACATATTTTTTGGTTCTTTCTTTCTCTTTAGAACATAAATTGTTTTTTATTGTTTTTGGATGTATGTGAAAACTTCATTGTAAGGCATTAGTCTTAGTCTTGGAGGGTTCTATCAAAAAAATAATTGTATGAAAGGCCATTTAGAGTCTATTGATGTTTGTTTCTTCATTTCCATTTGTAGTAGTTCAATGTATGAAGATATTTAATATATCAGTACTAGTGGTGTCTCTTTCAATGATATTTCATGGTGAAATTTTTTGTTTCCCTATTTTTCTTGTTTTTTTATTGCATGTATGAAATTCCCCTGCAATATTAGTATTTCTCTGAGCTTTGTTTCATTGTTTGCTTGAATTTATGCACTACCTTATTGACTGCCATATGCATTTATATCTTTATTTTCATTTTCCAAATGTCTTTTTTATTATTATCTTCATGATATAATCAAAACATTGTGATAAATATAGTCCTCTTGGAGAGATATGAAGAATGTGATGTTAATTCTTCTTCTGCAAATGAATTTTATCTTTTATAATACCTACAACCAATTTCTACTTTAATACTTTAACCATTCACCATTTGTATGCATTTAAATCTAGCATTCAAATATAGCATAGCATATATAAAATTTCTTTCATAATACAAAGCTAAAGGATTTATAGGAATAGTAGTAACGGAATGAAATGTAACATTGTAGTTTGATCCCATGTTGGCCTCGATATCATAGAACCATTTTCATATTTACACAAATATCATAGCTGATTATTAGACTACATATATTCATACAGAACTTGCAAATAGTATGGTGGAAATGTGGATCTCATGACTCTTCATGATTAATTCTTCTAGAAACCAAACATAATAATGTATTAGGACATGCTCCTTTCGGCTTGGTGGAATTACCTTTGCTTTTTATTTCTCTCTCACACACACATATATATGAAGAGATCCCATTTTCTTTTTTATTCATAGATCAAATGTCATTTCAATACAAGATCTATCATCATGTACAATGATTCATTCCATATTATTCATAGATCAAATGTCATTTAAATACAAGATTTATCATAATGTACAATGATTCATTCCATATTCATTTTTAGATTCAGGAGGAGCTTTGGAGAAATCTATGATAATGCCAATAAAGAATGAGCTAGACTCATATTCAACATCTATTAATTAGATATGAAAATTTATAATACTGCTGTGTACATTTGAGAATATTTATTTACATGTTTATATAAATTATATATACATATGTACTTTTTTTTCATAAATATTTTCATTAAAAAATGAACCTTTAAATGATGAACCTAGTTAATTTTGCTTCTTCATGAAGAAGACTACTTGATCTTACAATTTGATGAGGGTCCTTTATTATGCTTCTTGACTACTTCAAATTATTGACACAATCATATGCTTCTTTGATGATGGTCCTTTGTTATGATTATTGACTACTTCAAATTATTGACACAATAATATGCTTCTTGTTACTCTTTTTAATCCTTCCTTTCTCCCCCTTAGATATCGTGTACTCTCCCACATAGATATTGCACTCAATTTCATATTCTCTATAATATTCTAGGCTCTTCTTTTGAAGTCAAATAAGTGACAATAATTTACAAGAACTATCCCTAATTTGTTTCTCACATATTCAAATGGTTCTCTAACAAGAAGCTTTGTGGGTATGTATTCCATCTTCACTATTTTCTCAAAGAATTGTTGTGTGAGGAAGTGGTACTTTATGATGATATGTTTAGTGATTGAATGAAGTAGAATATTTTATTTTTTAAATTATTGTTACACTTTTATTGAAACACTTCATAGATATAGGTTCACTAAAATTTACCTTAATATCTTGTAGAGCCCATTTCATCCAAAACACTTGTCTGCAAAAAGAAGTAACTACTATGTATGAACCACTTCTACTTTAGATAGAGAAAGTAATGACTCTTTCTTGCTTAACCATGCAACCAAAGACTCTTCTAAGTAGAATTATACATTGTCCAAGTAATGAATATTTCTTGCTTAAGCATGCAACCAAAGACTCTTCTAAGTAGAATTATACATTGTCCACTAGTACTTTTCATGTCATCCACACAAGCCTAGTTGAATCTCTCTATGTTGTCAATGTAAATTTCTCACCTTTTGGGTACTATAGTCCATTGTTTGTAGTCTCTTTCAAGTATCTTAATATATTCTTGTTGGTAATATAAGACTCTATTTAGATGTTGATTGAAATATTCCAACTAATATAAATTCCAAAATTCTATCTAGTCTAAACCTTTTTATGTATATCAAGCTTCCTATCATATAGATGTAAAGGTTATGATCAACATCACCTCATTCATCATCCATCATCTGCACATAACTTGCATCCAATTGATATGCAGATTCACTTAGGTCATTCATCATCCATCATCTGCACACAACTTCCATCCAATTGATATGGAGATTCACTTAGGTTTATAGTATTCCATTTCAAACTTTTCAACATATCTCTTAGGTATTTATATTGACTAATGGATATGCCTATTGAATTTTTTATAATTTATGGCTTGTAGCCCTAGGTAAAAGATAAGTTCTCTAATCATTCACATCTCGAATTCAAATTTCATCTCTTCACCAAAATATTTTACTATATTTTACTAGATGATTTTTATTGATTCTAAACATAATATAATCCACATACACAGAAGATCCCAGAATATACTGAAACCAAAAGTGATTTGATACAAAACATAGGTTTTAACCTAAGAGTAAATGCCCCTACATTCAATCTCTGGAATAGATCTAAATAGAATTTTTTCATTTTCATATCCATGGTCTCAAACAATCAGAGAGAGAAAAAACCTTTTATATTCAACATATAAAACACAAATTAGCCATATCTCTGGAATAGATCTAAATAGAAGTTTTTCATTTTCATATCCATGGTCTCAAACAATGAGAGAGAAAAAACCTTTTATATTCAACGTGTAGAACAAAAATTAGCCCTAAAAGTTTCCCATTGAAACCAAAACCGATTTGATACAAAACATAGGTTTTAACCTTATATAGTTTAATTGTTTCAATTAGATTTTTAATAAAATGAAAAATATTCAATGTAAAAAACATAGTGTTAAGAGGCAAAAAGTAATTTGATACAAAACATATAGATTTTAACCAAGTATATAGTTAATTGTTTTGAAAATAGATTCTTAAGAAAATGAAAAATATTCAATGTAAAACACATGCATCCTTATGCATTCTTATACACCATTATGTCTATGTAAAGTAGTTTGAGTGATTCCACGGGTCCTCTACACCCTTCATAGGGTATAGTTGGGACAGGTAGTGTTAACTTCTATGAGTTCTATAGGCAAAGTCTATAAAGGGCCAGGTAGCCTCTGGATCTCATCTTTTATGAAAGGTGACATGTCCAGTAAATGCCCCTAAAGTCAATCTCTAGAATAGATCTAAATAGAAGTTTTTCATTTTCATATCACTGGTCTCAAACAATGAGAGAGAGAAAAAACCTTTTATATTGAATATGTAAAACACAAATTAGCCATAAAAGTTTCCCATTGAAACCAAAAGTGATTTGATACAAAACATAGGTTTTAACCTTAGTAAATTCCCCTACAGTCAATCTTTGGAATAGTTTTAAATAGAAGTTTTTCAATTTCATATCCATGGTCTCAAACAATGAGAGAGAAAAAACCTTTTATATTCAATGTATGTAAAACAAAAATTAGCCATATCTCTAGAATAGATCTAAATAGAAGTTTTTCATTTTCATATCCATGGTCTCAAACAATAAGAGAGAAAAAAAAACCTTTTATATTCAACATGTAAAACACAAATTAGCCATACAAGTTTCCCATTGAAACCAAAAGTGATTTGATATAAAACATAGGTTTTAACCTAAGAGTAAATGCCCCTACAGTCAATCTCTGGAATAGTTTTAAATAGAAGTTTTTCATTTTCATATCTATGGTCTTAAACATTGAGAGAGAGAAAAAACCTTTTATATTCAACATGTAAAACACAAATTAGCCATATCTCTAGAATATATCTAAATAGAAGTTTTTAATTTTCATATCCATGGTCTCAAACAATGAGAGAGAGAAAAAACCTTTTATATTCAACATGTAAAACACAAATTAGCCATAAAAATTTCTCATTGAAACCAAAAGTGATTTGATACAAAACATAGGTTTTAGCCTAAGAGTAAATGCCCCTACAGTCAATCTCTAGAATAGATCTAATTAGAAGTTTTTCGTTTTCATATCCATGGTCTCAAACAATGTGAGAGAGAGAAAACATTTTATATTCAACATGTATAGTATTTAGAAACAAAAAGTAATTTGATACAAAACATAGGTTTTAACCAAGTATATAGTTTTAAATATTTTGAAAATAGATTCCTAACAAAATGAGAAATATTCAATGTAAAACACATGCACATTAACATATATTTGTGATATTTTCCATTCTTTCCAAGTTAAGTCCATCCTTCTAGAAATATCCCAAAACTATATTTAAATGCTCATTGAATTTATATCTCAAAACTATGCTCATTGAATTTATGCATCTATATTTTTAAACTACTTGAAACTATTTTATTACACCATAGGACTCATTCTGATATATCTCCCATTTTAATGGGGTGTATCATATTTCGAGAAAA
Organism: Pinus albicaulis; assembly: GCA_034641835.2. Classification (NCBI taxonomy): domain Eukaryota; kingdom Viridiplantae; phylum Streptophyta; class Pinopsida; order Pinales; family Pinaceae; genus Pinus; species Pinus albicaulis. Next base: position 382,861,284 of record CM076579.1, on the reverse strand, counting down.
ACACATTAGCCATAAAAGTTTTCCATTGAAACCAAAAGTAATTTGATACAAAACATCTAGGTTTTAACCTCATGTATAGTTTAATGTTTCAAATGGATTTTAATAAAATGAAAAATATTCAATGTAAAACACATGCATTAACATATAATTGTGAGAAAAACACATTAGCCATAAAAATTTTCCATTGAAACCAAAAGTAATTTGATACAAAACATCTAGGTTCTAACCTTATATATAGTTTAATGTTTCAAATAGATTTTTAATAAAATGAAAAGTATTCAATGTAAAACACATGCATTAACATATAATTGTGATATTTTCCCTTCTTTCCAACTTAGTGGACATCCTTCTAGAAAAATCCCTTTTAATGAAGTAGATCTATATCCATAGTGGCATCTATATCCATAGTGGCATTGATATTTGTTCACAAACAACTCTTCCATTTTGGACTTTTATATCTCAAACCTATGTTCATTGGATTTATGCATCTATATTTTATTACACCATAGGAATCATTTTGATATATCTCCCATTTTAATGGGGTGTATCACATTTTGAGAAAAACATATTAAAGCAAATTATTTCAAATAGATTATTAATTTAAAATTATGAAAAATATTTAATTTAAAACAAATACATTCTTATACGCCCTTATGTCTACGTAAAGTAGTGTGAGTGATTCCACAGGTCCTCTACACCCTTCATAGGGTATAATTGGGACTGGTAGTGTTAACTTCTACAAGTTCTATAGGCAGAGTCTGTAAAGGGCCAGGTAGCCTCTGGATCTCATATTTTTATGAAAGGTGACATATCTAGTAAATGCCCCTACAGTCAATCTCTGGAATAGATCTAAATAGATTTTTTTCATTTCTCCCATGCATTTGCAATAAATGTCAATTTAATATATATTTTTATTGAATTTTTTCTTTTTAGGGATAAGAAAACCATTAAATATGGTTGAAAAATGGAAATTATGCATAGAATTTTCTTGCTATCCCAATCCAAGGAAAGCAGTGATTACATATGTGCTTTCCAATATTGCGATTAGCAAAGTCGTCCAAAGGAAAATGAATATACTAGGAAGAAAAACAAACAATGAGGCATATTATATTGGATTGATAGAAGGCTTGGGAACAACAATGGAGTATGGATCAAATGGAATTGTAGTTTTCACCAATTCTAAACTTGTGTGCAACCAGATGAATGGCATGTACCAAGTTAAGAAGGAGAGGCTAAAAGAACTGCATGGAATAACAAACAATATTGTTAGCCAATTTCAATTTTTTAGAATAAGGCATTGTACAAATGTGAATAATATGTCTGTTGATCTATTGCGTGGGGCAATGAAAATTCAGGATTCATCTATAAAATATGAATTAGTAGATGAATTAGAATTATACGGGGAAATGCCAATGCAAGATTCATCTCTCAAAGATGAATTAATTTTGAAACACCCTTCTTCAAAAATTCAAGATTCATCTCTCAAAGATGAATTAGTTTTGAGACGCTCTTCTTCAAAAATTCAAGATTCATCTCTCAAAGATGAATGAGAGTTGAGACGCTCTCCTTCAAAGTTTATTGATCGACATTGTAACATATCTTGGATATGTGTGTGTTGTGTACTTATAAATGTATCTTTTTTAATGACCATGTGCTTTTTTCAATTATATACCAAGTGTGCTCCCACCACACCATGCAAAGCGCAACTTGGTGAACTTCACATTTGCAACAAGTGGTGAACTTCACATTTTTATGAAATTAAAATGCGGGGACTTCAACAAATTTTTGTTTAAATGGAGTTTCACTTCTTTTTTAATGACAATGTGTTTTTTTCAATTTTATACCAAGTGTGCTCCCACCATGTAAAACACAATTTGGTGAACTTATCATTTTTATAAATGTTTTTGATTAAATTGAGTTTCACACATCAATTAGTGCTTTGAAAGTTGTGTTTTACATTATTTGTGTACACTAAATTACATTAATTTTCTGAAATTTATTTTGAATTTATTTTAAATCAGTCATTTAAAAAATTAATTGTAAATGTCCACCATAGATATATATATCATGGAGGATGAACGACAAATAATATCAACAGAATCCCATATCTCTACGAGAGGGGGGGATTAGGGATCAATGGATGTTCATGGTATTTAAATATAATATTAAATCTCCATACATGTGTATACATATGGAATTGATTTTTTATCAACTTTGGTAGTTAAATTAGTTGTTAATAAGTTTCATTTTTTATTTTTTAGGAGCTAATAAGAGAAGAAGGGTCTCTACTCCATCCATGGAGCATGCCCATGGTTCAACCAGTCATGGTATGGTTTGAACACAATTTAATCAATGAATATGTACGTGTGTATTTATATGTATGAATGTATTTTTCAATTGATTATAATTTTGTATTTGTTTATGAAGCTTCTCTCTCCTCTCGAGAGGTTGGTGGTGGTTCAAATCGCCTTAGAGGGCCATCAATAAGTGGTAGCAGGTTGCGTGAAGGCGGTGATATTTATTCCCCCGGAGGCCAATCAATGGCTGGTGGTGCTGGTTCTCAGCAGGGTTGTTCTGGTTCTCAACAGTTTCAAGGTGGGGAAGATGCTAGCCAACCACATCGAGGTTACCATCAATTTCAATATTTTTTTCATTCAATTTGTAAAAATTTGTTTACATGTGTTTTTTCTAATATACAAAATTTTATATGTATTGATGCAGAGGCTGAAAATGCTCCAAATGTTGGTCAAAAAAGACGCAGGGCAGAATGCTACATTCAAGAAGAAGGTTGTCTACCCACCACAACTTATCCGGCTGACATTTCTGATATACCATGGGAAAGAAACATGGCGCAATGCACCTTAGAAAGGTGTCAACAACTTCATGAAAAATTTCAAAGAGATCTCATGGCTTTGAATCTACCTCCCGAGAGTCGAAAAAACCTCAAAATAGTTACACATTCATTGGGCGAACTAGTAGCTGTGTACAGAAATCTTAGGCCAACGACTTATACATTTGTAGAAGTCATGAGAAAAAGACAGGAAAGAGTAATGGGTCCCGATAAATGGGAGGATGTTGTTACACAACATTTTGTCACCGTCCCTACAATCCCTCGTCCCGTACATTGGAGGACTATTCCCGTGACCTGTGAACAGTAAAATGTCTTTAAAACACCTTGATGGCATTCTTCTGCATAGGGACAAGAATTCTCCTGAAGAATATTTCCTCTGGAAAACCCTAAAAATCCATGTTTTGGCATTGGCATGGGTAGCTAGTTCATCCCTTGTGCCAATGGGGAAAATGCACACTAGTGGGCACGCCAGCTGGTGCTCTGTCTCTGTGTTGTGCCCACACCAAGCCTATTAAGGAATGTATTTTAACAATAGAAGGTGGAAGTTTGATTCTAAAAACTTCAGAGCGGATCATCAAAATGAGGTTGAGTTGTTTGCCTCCAGATCTCCCTGATTAGGAAGTGGTTTTCCACCTCTCATGGAACCTTCCTAAGAGATGGGACTCTCCCCCATGATTATAGGGAGCCTAACCTCTCCTTCTCCCTCTATAAAAGCCTGCCCTCTCCATTTGCTAGCTAGCTGAAATTTTGGGAAGGAAATTATCGCTGAGTGACAATCAAGAGCAGAGCTAAGGAGAACCTTGTGAGAGAGAGAGTTATGTCAATCCCTGATGAGCTTTGTTAGACACATCCCGCTGGAGCCCTATCGAAAGAAGATCATGATGTCAGAGCATCGGTTGTAATCATTCTATCATATCTTAATATACATGACTCTGCTATTGTTCCATGATTGTGTTTGTCTATGATATAATGCAATTTCATTCGTTCCTCTCTGACTGATCGATAGTTATAAAGTGTGAAATATTGTGTTGTATGTTTTATTTATTCTTCGCATGTGTACAGGTATCTGGATGCGACAAGCTCACGGATCGTGACCTGTCCAGCTAGGAACGGAAGCGCAACTTCTTCTTCGACAACAACAGCGAAGGAATCACGGTAAGCGATCTATCGCGATTCTATCTTTTGTAACTAGGAATCAATGGCTTTGCATGTTTCGATTATTGCTAGACCCACTCTAGGGCTAGTGGGATCGCCTATGTCCACAGAGGGGATTTACCTCCACAACAATTTGGCGACTCCACTAGGGAGTTTCCTTTGAGTTTGTCACTCTTTGAGGTCTTAGTCATTCGATGGATTTAGTTGAACGGCCATTTCCCTATTTGTTCCTATGTTTTTCATCAATTACAATCTTTTAGTTTTTGCTTGAAGTGGTGATTCTGGTCTTGGTTGGGAGAAATTATTTGTTTTTTCCTGTTTAGGCATTGGCACTTTTATTTTTCTGACAGTAGCGCCGATTGGCGCTAGTTTTCAGTTAGCAACCCACGCTAATTGGCCATTGGCGCTAGTTTTCAGTAAGCAAGTCACGCCAGTTGGCGCTAGTTTCACCCACCAAAGTTATGCCAATTTCAGGGTGTGTGAAAAATTGAGATTTTTTCCCTAAATCCTTCACTAGTGTGTCTTTTCCATCCGGTCTTTTTCTCTGTATGATTTAATCATTCTCCCCTCTACTTTTTCACTTATGAGCATATATTACATTGCTCATTGTTCATCTGAAAATTATTCTTTCTATGATTGTTTGATGTAAAAGGGAATGAATGCCTTGTTTTGAGCTCATGCTTTGGAAGTCCTTTTTGTACTTGACCTCATATGTCTTGTAGCCTTTTGAGGAATTTCGTTACAAAGTGTTTAAAACAACGATTCCATTCTTAGTGTTTTTTTGCATCCTTTTTACATTCATCCTTTCATTAAGGAGATTTACGTTCTTTTAGTTTTCGTATTAGAGTTTTCTTTTCGTTAAAATGTATTAGATCACATTGCATTGAAGAGTATTTTTTGAGATTTATCATTGAACTTAGATTACATTGTTTAATGATTGAAAGCTAAAAATCGCATTCAGTGCATTCTATTTCATTAAAAGCATGCATTAAGTAGATTCTCATTTCGTCGAAAAACATTGAGTGCATTCTTATTCTTTGAAAAGAAAAAGGAAATTGTGCATAGATTACAATTGCGTAGTTTTCAAAAAAGAGGATTTTGCATAGATTACATTGTATAATTCGCATCTTCGAATGTTTTAGATTACTTTTGGATAGTGAAAGTCATCTAATTTGGAAAAAATTTGTTTGCAGTGTTGTTGTTTGTTGCATCATTGTTTAACACTCTTCCCTTAACTAGATAGCATTCATCGAATTGAAAGATTTCTTTCCTCATATAGCTGCATATAGGAGATTGTCAGATGACATGCGGTAGGGCCTTGAAACCAAGACATAATTCAAGATCAACTTTAAAATTTATTGAATTAAACTAAGGAAGCATTGGAACTTAATGCAAACATTTTAGTGGTCTAGGCTAGAGACGTGTTCCGACGCCTTAAAACCTAGTACTGTCATTTGCCTTTTGGCTTCAGACAGCACTAGTACGGACTTGTGCTCCCCGTACCGTTGAGTATATAAAGGGGGACCCCTCTAGGTTTCAATCCTTTATCCGTAGGAAGCCGAGTCTGCCACCCTGTAACCGTGATACACCAAACACAACATTCGGGGAGACTACCTGCACGTACGGAAAGTCCTTGGTAATTTCTCTTTCATTTGATCACCAAGGTGTGTATGGAAGTTCACGGAAACTTGGTACACCCTCTTTATTATATTACCAGAGTAGTCATTTCGATCTTTTCATGACTCTTTAAAAAGAGAAGAGATCATCGAGTGCTTGTCCTTTCACACTCGCTTCAACCTGAAAGTGATAGAGTCACCTTTTGCCTGTTTCTCGACTCTTAAAATATGAAACGATAGAGTTTTGTTTCAATGTCTTAAAAATTAACTGCCCATGAAACATTCCTGGTTAAAGTTAGTTTCCTTACAGTGTTGTTTTGAGTTGTTTCTGGTGGCAACATTCCCGTAGTTCACTAACCCAGGAATCCCTTCTGAAGGGAATCCTGGTCCTTTTCCTGCTTTTGGAAATGTTGGTGCTCCTTATATGGCAACGTTGTCTCTTCCAAGGTTAACTGGTGGTTTGCCTGTATGGTTATTTTCGACCTCGGTGGTCCGAGTGTTCCGTCCACTATACAACCATCTCCTCCACCAGAACAACATCATGTTGCTTCTAAGGTGGACCTCTCCCCTTCTTCGCCTATTTCTTCATCCTCCTCTTCTACTTTGCCTGGTGAAAGTCTAGATTTTAGTAACCAGGTGGCTAAGAAGAAGAAGAAGAAGACCAAGAAGAAGAAGTCAGATAAATGAGAGGCTAGCTCTACGGCTATTGCACCTAAGAAACCTTCCATCAAGAAATCATCCCACCTTCCACGGAAAGTCAAATTCCCTTGCATGTTGTGCAAAGGTGACCATCTTCTTCGAGACTGCCCTAGCATTCCTAAGGTACTTGAAGCATGGTCCAATGGTCGTCCACTGTTGCCTTTGGCTTCCGAAAGTCATATTGGTAGCACATCTTTGACTAGCTCTGATAAGGCTCATAAAAAACAGGGCAAGATTACCAATCCTTGTAATTTGTGTGAAGGGCATCACCCCATTCACCTTTGTCCGTACATGGATGAAGCCAAAAGAGTGTTGGACGACCCTATTGTTTCTGCACCATGCCTTCTGGTTGGTTACCAGAAACTTTCTTCGAGTCCTCCGCTAGTTGATTCAAAGGTCGGTCAAGAGTTATCCTTGGTCGGTCCCACTCCATCAGAAATTCAAATTTAGGAACTCGTTCCTGGCTAACCACTGGACGTGGAATCGGTTGACTTGATCCTACCTATGGTTCATCAAGTCTTTTCCATTGAGAGTGGATCTCATCCCTCTCATTTTCTTTTTGTTTCATCAGATTCTTCGGACTTGGAGAAAGATTCTTCCATCCATGTAGTTCAAGAAGTTGTTCCTCCTACTCCCATGATGGAGATCGAGGAAGATGCTCCTATTTCTCCAGTAACACCGAGGGAAAACCATCTCAGTTCGATGGTACCTCCTCCAAGTAGTTTGGTCACTTCCTTCAATTGGAGTCGATTTTCAGGATACCGCCTTCCTTCTTATGTGCCTTTTGAGATAACAGTACAGAATTTTGATTTGGTCGTACCTAGCACCACAATAGATGAAGGTGTGTCTATTAGTATTCTGTCGTCCACTACTTGGAAAGCTTTAGGTTCTCCACTGCTTATGCCTGTTAATCAGAGTCTATTGGCTTTTAACAGAGGAACGAGTCAACCGTTAGGGATCCTTCCGAAGTTGCCTGTTACTTTGGGAAGGAAAACCATCTACATAGACGTAATGGTTGTTCCAGGCCCCTTGGATTTCAATCTACTCTTAGGCCATGACTATACTTATGTCATGGGAGCGGTTTTCTCTTCCCTCTTTCGTGTGATTTATTTTCCACACAAAGGTCGGATCGTGACCATTGATCAGCTTTCGTTCTTTGGTCCTAACGTGACATCTGGTCCACCATCATCCCTTCCGGGTCTTTATCCACCAGTTGTATCTTTCCCGCCATAGGTTAATTATGTGGCTACCTGTCCCATGCCCACATTCAGTGATAGTGCCGTTGTGCATTGTGTGCTGGGGGCATTGGGTCCTGATTTCCAAGATTTTGTTCTCCCATCCGGTGCAGAACTCTTGGAAGCCATGAATTCCTATTCAACATGATGAGGTCGTCGGAGCATAGTTCATTTTCTTGTGTCAACCTCCTTAAAAAATGAAACAAGATGGTCGAGACATAGTTCGTTTTCTTGTGTCAAGCTCCTTAAAAAGAAACAAGATCACTGGAGCATAGTTCGTCTTCTTGTGTCAAGCTCCTTAAAAAATGAAACAAGGTCATCAGAGCAGAGTTCATTTTCTTGTGTCAAGCTCCTTAAAAAAATGAAACAAGGTCTTTGGAGCATAGTTCGTTTTCTTGTGTCAAGCTCCTTAAAAAATGAAACAAGGTCTTTGGAGCATAGTTCGTTTTCTTGTGTCAAGCTCGTTAAAAAATGAAACAAGGTGTTTGGAGCAGAGTTCCTTGTCTTGTGTCAAGCTACTTTAAAAAATGAAGCAAGGTCTTCAGAGCAGAGTTCCTTGTCTTGTGTCAAGCTCCTTTAAAAAATGAAACAAGGTCTTCGGAGAAGAGTTCGTTTTCTTGTGTCAAGCTCCTTAAAAAATGAAACAAACTCTCTCGAGGATAGTTCATCTTCTGTATCAACCTCGTTAAAAAATGAAACAAGGTCATTCCTGAGGATAGTTATTTTAATGTGTCAACCTCATTAAAACAATAAAACAATTTCCTGTTCAATTTGAGTCTTTGATAAGATCTCATAAAATCCCAGTCGAGTCTTTCTCTTGATCTTGTAACTTGAACCTTCACTCCATCTGCCTTTCATATGGATTGAAGCTTAGGGGCATGTACCTTGAATTGAGTCACCATGCTGGGGGCATGCAAAAATTTTCAAGCATAGTTTGTTTCCATTTCAAGCTTGTGTAAAAATGAAACCGGTTTCAAGCATAGTTTATCTTTGTTTCAAGATTGTGTGAAAATGAAACCAACTTCAAGCAGAGTTTCCTGATTTTTCAAGCTTGTGTAAAAATGAAACCATTCTTATTTTACCTCTCGTGATTGCCATTTTATCAGCCTTTTTTGCTAGATGAACCTTGGTTCTCTCATTCCATCGTCCCCATCTACTCGGCCGGTCATACGCCTTCACTTGATTGTTTTACCCATACCCGACGAACCGCTGGGATGAGTGGTCTTGTTAGCCAACCTCTTGAAATTTACTTGTTCTGAGTAGTTCCACCATCACCGGAACCAGTAGCTACCCTTAATACCACTCGTTCCTCCAGGAGGAGTCACCTTTCAGCTCTTTTCTGACTCTCTAAAATTGAAAAAATTGCCGAGATGCTTGTCGTTTTGAACTCGTTAAATGGCTACGAAACGATATCTACCTAGTATACGTTGAACTCTTTTTCGGGCTGGGATGGATTATTTACGAAAAAGGAATACCTTAGCCTATCGCGACTAAGAGGTTCTCTAAGATTTTGTTTTCTACCTTTTCGGATCTGAGAGACTATTTACGGAAAGGGACTACTGGAGTTTTCTTTTCTGCTTCTTTTCAAACTCTCTAAACATGAAAAGTTGTCGAGTTTTTCCTTTGTCAGACTCATTAAACCCTAATGACATTGGACTTCATCACCATGACGTTAACTGGGTTCCTCCTTCCTAGGTCTAGTAACATGTACTAGGTTGGATTTGTCTGAAGGACAAACTTATATGATAAGCATATGGTATCCTCTTCAAGCTTGTGTAAAAATAAAGAGGTACTCGCCAGAAATGGTGGGGGAAAATGGAATTTATTCTTCAGTTGTGTCGGTAGTATGTCACTCTTGAACATGACACTTGTCTGCAGTTCGTGTTGGGTTGGGATATCTTCACTCTCTCACTTTGTCTCCATGGGTTTGGGAAATCCGTTTGCCTCTCATTCGATTACAAATCTTTTCAACATGACCTCTGATCCTATTTGAGTCAAATGCTACCAAATTCCAGAGTCGTGTCGTCGATATGTTCAAGAAAAAATCCTTCTGCAATTTGTACATTCCTTGATCCTTTGTTTTAGTCTTGATTCACACTCATATTACCTTCTTTGTTTCATGTCGATGATGTGGGATTCATTATGACCCTCCTTTGATGGATCGCTTCCTATCGACTTCAGCTCATTATCCAAGAAGTTGATCTAGAGAATCCTTTCTGGTACCTTACAGCTTGCATGCCCTAATGGCAATTTCTTCGCATTCGACATTAGGTTCACATCATTGGCCTTCGATCGGGTGATTTCACAAGTGTTCGACTTTAGATCACTTTTCACATTCCGTGGATTATACTAGTAGTACCTTGAGAGCCATTGACATTATGGGTGGTTTCTCTCGCACTTGTTAACGGTTCACATCATTGACCGATAATCAAGTGATTTTCCAGCATGTTCGACTTCAACACATCTATTCACATGTTGGAATTTGCACTTTGATCAGGTGGTGTTGGAACGCAAGACCCTAGGCTTCGATCACAAAAGTCCAGGTTGGGAGGAGTGATGAGTCATTCATGATTATATACATGATTCTTTAGACGGATGGTTGTGCCCATGACGTGGATCTATTTCATATGATCTCTTCATTCAGATGGTTGTGTCCATACTGAGGATCCATGCACATGATCCTTTTCTTGATGGATAGTTGCGCCTATACCATGGATTCATGTATTTTCAACAGATATTTTAGTTATGTATATATGATTGATTTGCAAGTCTCCCGATAGTAGTGTCTGGTTCCTTTCACGCACTTCTAAAGAATTTCACCCCTCACTCATGTTTGGACTTCATACTTTAGGGGGCATCTGTTACACATCATTTTTTCACTGTCACTGCAATCCCCATCTTGCCCATTGGAGGGTAATTTCTATGATCAATAGGCAGTTTCATGCCTTGCAGATACCATCATTGCATCCCTTGCCATGAGGACAACATTCCCTCTGTGTACCATTTCTTGAGCAGACCACTAAAAACACATGTTTTTGCCTTGGCTCTAGTAGCCCGTTATGCCCTTGTGCCAATGAGGAAAATTAACACTGAGCCCATGCCAATTAGCACTCTGTCCCAGTTAAGCACCCACTTCAATCTATTTGTGGAAATTTTTTTAAAAAAAGAGGCGAAGTTTTGATCACAACAACTTCGTGGATGAGTCATAAGGAGTGGTTCGACTGAATAACCATGGCCTTCCTCCTTTGGCTTCTTGTTTCCACCTTATGGGGAAAACTCCCAAGGGATAAGGCCTCCCTTCCACTATTGTAGGGATCCCAACCTCCTCATCTCCTCTATAAATATAGCCATCTTCCATTGATGTGCTAGTTGAACAGTTTTTATTTGAACAAATAGCTGAAAAAGTTAGCATAGAGAAGAAGCAATCGTAGCTTTGGGAGAATAGTGCAGAGTGTGATTGTTTGTGTGTTTTGAGAACATAGTGAGATCTTGGAACTTTGTTCATGAGGGTGTGGCAAACGTGCTTGGATACAGACCTGCCAAAGGAGAGCCTCAACATCAAGGCTTGGTTGTAAAGTCTCCTTGTCTTTATCATAATAAAATGCATCTGATGTTTATCTTCCACTCTTGTTTACATTTATAATGAGATTTCTAGCATTCCTTGATTAGTTAGATAGGTTGTAATTGTTTTATGTTTGTCGTGGTTTTACGCTTGTCATGTTGTCTTGACTGTCTGTACAGGTAATCGAACGTTGGTAGTAGCGTGTATCAAGCTAGAGAAGAGCGACGAATCAAGAAGCTTTGATGGAAGACGACAACATAGCATCAGAACGAGGTAGGTCATCTTCCTTGCTCTGAATTTCATTTACAATCTAGGAAGGTAGATGTTAGTATGTTCCTGTAGTTTCTAGACCCACCCTAGGGCTAGAGGGATCGCCTCTGTCCGCAGAGGGGATTTACCTAGACAACAAATTGGCGACTCTGCTGGGGATCTGTGGGAGTTGGTCCTTCCTCCATTGGGTTGTTTTTCGCTTTTTGTTTGATTAGTCTGTTTTTCTAGTTCACCTTGGTGTTGAAACCTTGTTCAGCCCCCAGAAGACCATATATAGCCTCTGTTAGTTCATTTTCATCATTTTTCTAGGGTAAACCTGATTGGCGCGGTTATACCTCTGACAGTCGCACCAAAGGGTGCTAGTTGCTACTTAGGCCCCCACGCCATTCCCTGTTTGGCGTAGATTATAGCCAAACAGGCATGCCAACCCTGCTTGGTTTTAGGGTTTCTTGTTCTTGGGCTCTCTAAGCTTGATTTTTGGTCCTGGTTCGTTTTTTCTGATTGATTGAGTGCTTTGAAGTCATTTTTTATTGTGTTTAGCCCTTGTCCTCTGGTTGTTTGCCTTTTTCTGTCAATTTTTTCATTTTAGCCCTAGGGCTTCTAGGTGCTTTAGTGTACTGAGCCTCCCGTGGGAGTTTTAGGTCTTTGCTTTCTCGGTCAACTTTGTTTTTTCTTCTTTGCATTCATCTTACTGAATCCCATTGAATCATTGTAGTTATTGAGTGATTCTTCTCTCTTTCGTTCAATTTCGCTTTGTGTTACTCCAAGCCTACATTATACGGTTTGTTTGAGTCTCTTTCGAGATTCTTCTTCATTTTGAGGGATTTCATCATCAGTTTGAGTCTTGATTGTGCTTGTTTGAGTTGAGTGAATTTGTTTTGCTTCAGCTTTCTCTTTATCGTTCTCAAATTGGTGGTTTCATTATTTTTTCATTGATTTAGTGCATTTTCTCTAATATATTGAAAAAAACCAAAAACAAAATCTTTTGCATTTTGATTGGCATAGTGAAAATTGAAAACTTTTTCGCATTACTAGCATTGTATAATTCTAGAGAAAAATTTTCTAGTTTCATTAGCTTGCATTGAAATCGGTAGTGGATGTTTTTGTGTGTTCATTTTGTTATCATTTGAAAGCTCTCAACTCTTCCGTAGATAGCTCTTTATTGAACAAAATGATATTTTGTGGCATGTAGTTTGCATCTAGAGGTTTTATGAGATCCAAAATTTGATAGGGCCTCGAAATCAAAACGTAAATTGAAGATCAACTTTAAAATTTATTGAATTAACCTAAGGCAACATTGAAACTTAACGGAACATCTAGTAGTCTAAGGTAAAGACATGTTCCGACGTCTTTAAGCCTAGCAGCTGTCGCTCACCATCTAGCTACAAACAGTGCTAGTACGGACTTGTGCTCCCCATACCGTCACGTATATAAAGGGAGACCCCATTAGGTTGCAAATCCTTTATCCATGGGAAGTTGAGTCTGCCGCCTCTTACACATGATACACCGAACACAACATTCAGGGAGATTACCTGCACGTACGTTATGTCCTTGGTTGATTTCTCTTTCATTTTTACCAAGGTGTATATGGCAGTTCACAGATATCTGGTACACCCATCTACCTAGATTACCAGAGCAGTCACTTTGATCTTTACTAACTCTTTTAACTAAAAGGATCATCGAGCTCTTGTCCTTTCAAGCTCGTGTCCAACCTGAAAGCGATAGAGTCACCTTTTGCTTGTTTCTAGACTCTTAAAATATGAAACAACAGAGTCTAGTTTCAGTGTCTTAAAAATTAATCACCCACAAAATATTCCTGATTAAAATTTTTGTCCTTAGTGTTTTATTTCAAGGTTGTTTTCAATGGAAACGTTTCCGGAGTTCCCCAATCAAGGAGTCCCCTCTGAAGGGAGTCCTAGTCCTTTTCCTGCTTTAGGAAATATTGGCACTCCTTATATGGCCACGTTATCCCTCCCTAGGTTAAATGTTGGGTTACCTGTTTGGTTGTTTTCAACCTCTATGGTCTCAAGTGTTCTGACTGTCGTACCATCCACTCCTCCGCCTGAGCAACGTCATGTTGATTCGAAGGTGGACCTCTCCCCTTCTTCACATATTTCTTCGTCCTCATCTTCTACTTTTCCTGGTAAAATTTTGGATTCTATTACCTAGGTGGTTAAGAAGAAGAAGAAGAAGACTAAGAAGAAGAATTCAGATAAGCGAGAGGCTAATTCTACAGCTGTTGCTTCTAAAACACCTGCTCTCGATGAACCTTTTAACCCTTCGCAGAAAATTAAGTTCCCTTGCATGTTGCGCTAGGGAAACCATCTTCTTCGAGATTGCCCTGGCATCCCCAAGGTGCTCGAAGTATGGTCCAACGGTCGTCCGCCATTGCCTTTGGCTTCCGGGATTCAGGTTGGGGGCACGTCTTCAGCTAGTGCTAGTAAAGATCCCAAGAAGCAGGGTAAGCTTTCCAATCCCTGTAAGTTGTGTGAAGAGCACCATGCCATTCACCTTTGTCTATATATGGATGAAGCCAAGAGAGTTTTGGACAACTCGACTGTTTCTGCACCGTGCCTTTTGGTTGGTTACAAACATCTTTCTTTGAGTCCTTCACCAGTTGATTCAATGATCAGTCAAGAGTCATCCTTGCTTGATCCCACTCCCCCGAAAATTCACCATCATGAATCCATCCCTGACCAACCATTGGCCGTGGGATCAGTTGAGCTGGCCCCGTTTGCAGTGCACCAAGTCTTTTCCGTTGAGAGTGGATCTCACATCCCTCATATTCTTCTTGTTTCTTCAGATTCCTCGGACTTGGAGATAGATTCTCCCATCCCTGTACCTTTGGAAGCTACTCCTCTGCCTCCCATGATGGAGGTCTCGAAGGATACTCCTTCTGCGTCCATGATGGAGGTGGTCGAGGATGCTCCTTCTTCTCCTGTAACACCAGGAGAAGACCATCTCGGTTCGATGGTAGCCCCTTCAAGTAGTTTGGTCGCTTCCTTCTATTGGGGTCAATTCGCAGGTTATCACCTTCCTTCTTATGTGTCCTTTGAGATCACAGTACAAGCCTCCCATCTGGTCGTACCCAACACCATTATAGATGAAGGCGTGTCTATTAGTATTTTATAATCAACTACTTGGCAGGCTTTTGGTTTTCCACCACTTATGCTTGTTATGCAAAATATGTTGGCTTTTAACGGAGGAACCAGTCAACTATTAGGGATCCTTCTGAAGTTGTCTGTTACTTTGGGAGGGAAAACCGTCCATATGGATGTGATGGTTGTTCCAGGCCCCTTGGATTTCAATTTACTCTTGGGGCATGACTATACTTATGTCATGGGTGCTCTTGTATCTTCCCTCTTTCGTGTGATGTGTTTTCTACGCAAAGGTTGGATCGTGACCATTGATCAACTTTCATTCTTTGGTCCTAACATGACATCTAGTCCACCATCATCCCTTCTGAGTCTTTATCCATCGGTTGTATCTTCCCCACCGGAATTTAATTATGTGGCTACCTGTCCTGTGCCCGCATTTAGTGATAGTGTCATTGTGCATTAGGTGTTGGGGGCATTGGGTCCTGATTTCCGGGATGTTGTTCTCCCATCCGGTGTGGAACTCTTGGAATCCATGACTTCTTATTCATCATGATGAATGGTCATTGGAGCAGAGTTCGTTTTTCTTGTGTCAAGCTCCTTAAAAAATGAAACAAGCTCTTATGAGGATAGTTCTTTTAATGTGTCAACCTCATTAAAACAATGAAACACATTCTCGTTCAATTCGAGTCTTTGTTTAGATCTCGTAAAATCCCAATCGAGTCTTTCCCTTAATCTCGTAATTTGAACCTTCACTCCATTTGCCTTTCATATGGATTGAAGCTTGGGAGGCATGTACCTCGAATTGAGTCACCATGATGGGGGCATGCAAAATTTTTCAAGCATAGTTTGTTTCCATTTCAAGCTTGTGTAAAAATGAAACCGGTTTCAAGCATAGTTTATCTTTGTTTCAAGCTTGTGTAAAAATGAAACCAACTTCAAGCAGAGTTTTCTGATTTCAAGCTTGTGTAAAAATGAAACCATTCCCATTTTACCTTGTGATTGCCATTTTATTAGCCTGTTTTTGCTAGATGAGCCTTGGTTTTCTCACTCCATCGTCACTATCTGCTTGGCCGATCATATGCCTTCACTTGGTTTTTTTACCCGTTCCCAAGGAATCGCTACAATTAGTGGTCTTGTTAGCCGACCTCTTGAATTTTAGTTGTTACGAGCAATTCCACCATTACCGGAACCAGTTGCTACCCTTTATACCTACTCGTTCCTCCAGGAGGAGTCACCTTTAAGTTCTTTTCTGACTCTCGAAAATTGAAAAGTTTTTCGAGACTCTTGTCGTTTTGAACTCATTAAATTGGCTGTGAAACGACATCTACCCAGTATACATTTACCCCTTTATCGGGCTGGGATAAATTATTTACGAAAAAGGAATACCTTAGCCGATTGCGACTAAGAGGTTCTCTCAGATATTGTTTTCAACCTTTTCGAATCTGAGGGACTATTCACGAAAAGGGACTTGTTGAATTTTTCTTTTCCGCTGTCTTTTCAAACTCTCTAAACATGAAAAGACACCGATTTCTTCCTTTGTCAGACTCATTAAAAAATGATGACATCGGACTCTGTCATAATGTCGTTACTTGAGTTCCTCCTTCCTATGGCTCGTTAAATGTACTAGGTTGGATTTGTCTGAAGGAAAAACTTATAGCACAAGCATATGTTATCCCCTTCAAGCTTGTTCAAAAAAAATAATTGGGGTACTCACCAGAAATGGTGGGGGAAAATGGAACCAATATTATAGTTGTGTCGGCAGTATGTCGCTCTTGAACATGGCACTTGTCTACATTCGTGTCAGGTTGGGGACATCTAATCTTGTTATCTTCTTGCCTTCATGGGTTTCAGTAATCTCTTTTGACCGCTCATTTGCTCTTTTCCATGTCACCATGACCTCAAATCCCTTGATGTCAAATACTACCAAATCCAATGTCGTGCCACCGATATGTTCAAGAGAAGTTGGCCTCTGCAGTTTTCAACCTCCCTCTGATTCTCTGTTAGTATTGATTCACAAACATTATATCCCTCTGTCTCGTGTTGATGATGTGGGAAGCATTATGACCCACCTTCAATCAAGGTCACTTCCTGTTGACTCCAGCTCATTAACCAGGAAGCTGATCTAGAGACTCCTTTCAGGTACCTTGGAGCCTGCATGCCTCAGTTGCAGGTTCTTCGCATTCGACGCAAGGTTTTCATTATTGGCCTTCAATCAAATGATTCTATGGGTGTTTGATGCCAGCTCACTGTTCACATTTCGTAGATTGTACCTCTTGTACTTTGAGAGCCATCGTCATTATTGGTGGTTCCTCTCGCGTCCGTTATCGGCTTTCATTATTGGTTGGTAATTAGACGATGTTCTTGCATGTTCGACTTCAACTCACATATTCACATGCTCGAACTTGTACTCTGTTCGGGTCGAGATGGAGTGCAAGACCCTATATTTTGTCTAATGAAATCCAGGCTACGGGTTCTTTGTGGATTATTATGACTTGTTACATGACTCATTCGATTGGATGGTTGTGACCATACCTGAGTCTACTTGTTGATCCTTATTTACTGGATGGTTGTGTCCATACCTTGGATCCCAGTTTTTGTACACTTATTATACATGGCTGTGCCCATAACACATATCATGTATTAAAGATATCAGTTGTATTTGTATTCGCAGGTTTTCCGACGGCAGTGTTTTCAGTTGGGCGCGATGTCATAAAGCATTTCACCCCTCCCTCTCTCTCGAACCTCATGCTTTAGGGGGCATCTGTTACACATAATTTTGTCACCATCCCTGAAATCCCTCGTCCTGTACATTGGAAGACTATTCCCGTGACCTATGAATAGTAAAATTTCTTGAAAACACCTTGATGTCATCCTTCTGCATAAGGACAAGAATTCTCCTGAAGAACATTTCCTCTAGAAAACCCTAAAAATCCATGTTTTGGCATTGGCACCGGTAGCTAGTTCATCCCTCGTGCCAATGGGGAAAATGCACACTAGTGGGCGCGACAGCTGGCACTCTGTCTCTATGTTGTGCTCGTGCCAAGCCTATTAAGGAATGTTTTTTAACAATAGAAGGCAGAAGTTTGATTCTAACAACTTCAGAATGGATCATCAAAATTAGGTTAGGTTGTTTGCCTCCAGATCTCCCTGATTAGGAAGTGGTTTTCCACCTCTCATGGAACCTTCCTAAGAGATAGGACTCTCCCCCATGATTATAGGGTGCCTAACCTCTCCTTCTGCCTCTATAAAAGCCTGCCCTCTCCATTTTCTAGCTAGCTAAACTTTTGGGAAGGAAATTATAGCTGAGTGACAATCAAGAGCAAAGCTAAGGAGAACCCTGTGAGAGGGAGAGTTTTTTCAATCCCTGATGACCTTTGTGAGACACGTCTCGCTGGAGCCCTGTCGAAGGAAGATCATGATGTCAGAGAATCGGTTGTAATCATTCTCTCGTATCTCAATATACATGACTCTGCTATTGGTTCCATGATTGTGTTTGTCCATGATATAATGCAATTTCATTTGTTCCTCTCTGACTGATCGATAGTTATAAAGTTTGAAATATTGTGTTGCATGTTTTCTTTATTCTTCGCATGTGTACAGGTATCTGGATGCGACAAGCTCACGGATCGTGACCTGTCCAGCTAGGAACGGAAGCACAACTTCTTCTTCGACAACAGCAGCGAAGGAATCACAGTAAGCAATCTATCGCGATTCTATCTTTTGTAACTAGGAATCAACAGCTTTGCGTGTTTCGATTGTTGCTAGACGCACTCTAGGGCTAGTGGGATCACCTCTATCTACAGAGGGGATTTACCTCCACAACAGATGTAAAACAAAGAGTTACAAAAGAAATGGCGAAATTAATTTTTAATTTCAAAGAAGGGTTGAAAATAAAGATGTTGAAGGTGCAATATTTTAAGCACCCATATATAGCTCACTATTTGTATGATAGGCACCTTGCGGCCTATGGAAGACTCCTATGGAATGATGAGGTTCCTGTTTATTTTATAAAAAAAAATTACACAGAATTCTTTTTGGAAATGAAACCCAATTACAATGACCTTCCGTTATAATTTTTTGGACTTGGGAAAGGTCGATTGTGTGACTGTAGGGGCGCTAGGCATGATGTTGAGTTGCCTCTCCCTAAGCCATCATTGGTGAGTCGACCGTTTCGAGTCAAAACTTTGCAGTTAGAGATGGATGCCACTTCTCAAATAAGTCAAGAAGCAAGGGATGCCATCATCAACAATGTTCACAGTGGATTAGGTGGAGTCGATGTTTGTCTAAATCGACAAAGAGCACTTGAGAATGCACGCACCAATTTTGTGTATTGTACAGATGAAGAGATTGACAACGTGAATATTGAAGATCTCTGAATATATGTAAAGAATTATCGCAATGGTTGGCAATACCTAATTCTTCATGAGGAAGAGGGCACGGGAATGGTACGTGTTAATGGTTAGGGTTCAATTATTTTAACACGTACACGTACAATTTGCAATAAATACACATGTATATGTATACATTTATTTGTATGTACATTAATCTAACAAAAATGTATCATTATATGTTAAAACACCATTTACAGTTGTCACACATGATGAATGACGAAAATGTTAATATCACATTCGGAGCCTCTGGTTCAAACAATCAAGATGGGTCTCACCATCAGGATATGTTGACAAATGTTAATGTTTTTTAAGTGATATTTTTAAAATAAATAATTGTGCACACATGTAGATGTAGATGTATATAATAATAAAATGTTTTAATAGATTCCGATTTCGTCCGATGTTTTTGGGATGGAGGTACCTTCTTCTTCCTTGGGAGATGTACCTTCTACTTCCTTAGGAGATGTGCCAGATCGACAACAAGTATGGACAATTTTTCACTTTTAAAATTTATGTTTTTAAGTTATATATATTCCACCTCAAAAAGCTCCATTAAAAAATGAGATATATCTATATTTTAAGTTATTTAAAATTTTTGAATTTTAGGTTTTTGGAGCCTCTCTTAGGAGATGTCCCAAATTCACCTGTAGAAGTATTCAATTTTTCACTTTTAAATATATATGTTTTTTTAAAAGTTATAATTTATAAATTTCAAAGTTTAAAAGTTTTATTATAAATTGAGATTTTGATCTTGAGTTATTTTATACTTTTAAAATTTTGAATTTTAGGTTTCTATAGAATATTTCTTTAATCCACGGACTTTAGCAATGGAGATAGGAACATCCACACCATTTCAACCATTTGAAAAAGTTGTTTAACTTTTTTTTTAATATTATTGAAAATAAGTTTATATATACATGTGCATTTTCATCTGATATATATATATATATATATAACTGTACATGTATATTATACAGTTTATTGTTGGAGATGTTCCCATGGGGGAAGTTGTAGCAGGCAAGCAACAAATGGAGAGGGAAACTCATGAGGTATTGCATAATTTTTTTTATATTTTGTTTTTTACATGAAGTTCTATATATTCTCACTCATTTTTAAAACATCAAATTTTAATGTTTGTACATGCATTGTGTACAGGTTCTCCACGCTTCGCAAGATAGCACACAGATTCAGAATCTGCTAGGAAAGGCACTACATCCATCTGTATTTGATGGACATGATTTCTAGATTTGATTGAGATTTATAGTCTTAAATTTAATTTTTTATATATATTATCTAGATGCATAGTTGAATATGTACATATAACTTGATACTTGATACTTGTGAGATCTACAATTTTTGGACATATATTTATATAATTTGTTTTTTTTTTTAAAGTTAAGTTTTGGATGGATGAAGTACTTTTGGCATGTGAATGTGAAGTAATGTTGTTATATAATTTGTTTGGTTTTTAAAACTTAAGTTTTGGCATGTGAAGTAATGTTGTGATCTATAATTTTTTGTTAAATTAAAGGTTAAGTTTTGGATGGTTTCAATCTACATTTGGCATGTGATATAATGTTAAATGTTTTTATTGGATAGTTGAACTATAATTGGCATGGCATGTGAAGTAATGTTGTGATATATAATCAAAAAGTTTTTAAAACTTAAGTTTTGGATGGTTTCAATCTACATTTGACATGTGATATAATGTTAAATGTTTTTATTGGATAGTTGAACTACAATTGGCATGGCATGTGAAGTAATGTTGTGATATAATCAAAAAGTTTTTAAAACTCAAGTTTTGGATGGTTGAAGTACATTTGGCATGTGAAGTAATGTTGTGATCTATAATTTTTTGTTAAATTAAAAAAGTTAAGTTTTGGATGGTTGATATACATTTGACATGTGATATAATGTTAAATGTTTTTATTGGATAGTTGAACTACAATTGGCATGACATGTGAAGTAATGTTTTGATATAATCAAAAAGTTTTTAAAACTCAAGTTTTGGATGGTTGAAGTACATTTGGCATGTGAAGTAATGTTGTGATCTATAATTTTTGTTAAATTAAAATTAAGTTTTGGATGGTTGATCTACATTTGGCATGTGATATAATGTTAAATGTTTTTATTGGATAGTTGAACTACAATTGGCATGACATGTGAAGTAATGTTTTGATATAATCAAAAAAAAATTAAAACTCAAGTTTTGGATGGTTGAAGTACATTTGGCATCTTAAGATTGCTTTTGATCTCTACATACTCTTGTTTAAGTGAAAATTTTTCCAATGAAAAGAACATAGCTTTTCAATTCAACTAACCATATCAATTGAGCTCTAATTGAAAAAAGAGTAAAGAAAAGTTAACATGCCAACAAAACATGTCAGCAAAATAACATTCGTGGTTGTCATTTTTATTGGAATAGCTAAATCATATTTTAAGGATTCTCCATCCAAAAACAATTTCAATGAAGAGAATCCTTAATATGATTTAGTTATTCCAATAAAAATAACAACCAAGGATGTTATTTTGTTGGCTTTTTGGTTTTTTTTACTTTTTTTTCAAATAGAGCTCAATTGATATGGTTAGTTGGATTGAAAAGCTATGTTCTTTTCATTGGAAATTTTTTTCACTCAAACAATAGTATGTAGTATGTAGAGATCAAAAACAATCTTAAGATTACTTTCAAGTACAGTCAGTTTTCCAAACATTTTCCCACATGATGATACCTTCATTGACTCTAAAAAGTAGTTCATGGGCTATATGTTCTGCCTCTTTCCCATATAAATCCCTTTAATTTTGATTGGAAATATAAGAAGTAGATATATGTTTGTTGAATTGGGGTCAATGTCATTAATGCACTCAACTAGGTAGCCTTGTTGATTTATAAATTGGTAAATTGATGGTCCATTCAGTTTTAATTTCATTCTAGAATATATATATTCAGTACGTGAAACATTTTTCATCAATGCACATGGGAAAACTACTTGAACAATTAATTGCATTATAGAACATATATATATATCCAATACGTGCACAACATTTTTCATCAATGCACATAGAACATATTCGACCATTGGACAGACAAATTTTGTACTAGATTTTCAATCAGGAATAGAGATGTGGGTCAAATCCCACCAAAAGTTGAAGAAGTGCTCCGAGTCTCTTGTCTGAAAGGAATCTTCGTACAAAATTATACTACGGATGATTTATTTACATTGTGGATACTTTTTACCAAAAAATCCCACAAGAAAAACTGGGCGGGAATTGAGTTCATGTATATATCTAGTACATGCAACATTTTTCATCAATGCACATAGAAAAACTAATTTCAGTTAATTGCATTCTAGAACATATATATTGAGTACGTGAAACATTTTTCATCAATGCACATAGTAAAACTACTTGAACAGTTAATTGCATTCTAGAACATATATATATCCAATACATGCAACATTTTTCATCAATGCATGTATAGAAAAGCTACTTTTAGTTGATACTAGAGTGTGCATGTACCAAAACAATTGGTACATGTGAAAACACTTGCACAAATAACATAACAAGACAACTCAATTTTTAATTGAGTACTGGAAGTTCTAAAAAATATAATCCAAAGAGAATAAATTGTTGGGCAGTTCAATCAAAAAAATTCCAATGGAATGCCATCTTCAATAATTCGTTCATGATCGGATTTTGACATTTTCCATTTCTTAATTTTCGTTTTTTTCTTTGATTGAACCTCTATCAAATTTATGTGTCATGCACACACCAAGTGACTATATTGACAACTTATGAAATCAAGTTCATAGTATTCAAAGTAAACAAAATCCCCACTTTGATTAGTTTTTTCTGAAAAAATAACCTTTCAGTATAATAGATCCTCTTTCATATTGAAATCCGTGATCATTATAGTTTTCTAATAATTTCATTTTTCGTTCAGTGCAACGCATCAAATAATACTTCACATTTTCATCGTTGTCAATAGGTGCAATTATAGCAAAAACATCTCCTGCACAATAAAATAAATTTAACAAAATTATGCATATTTAAATTTATTTCTAGATTTTTAAATCATTAGAAAGTAATTCAAATGTTACCTTCTCTAACAAGATTAGAAACTCGATCACCATCGGATGATATTGTAGTTTCCTCTGATTGAATTTCTTCAAACATTGCAACACACATTTTTCCCTTTGTATTTAGCTCTGTATGTTTCCAATCGTTCACATACATTTTGTTTTCACAAATGTCATTGGATTTTGTGTTGTCTATGCAAACATCACAAAAACAAGAATATTTTCTTTTATCCAATGCAAACACATTTCTGGACGACTTTGTTTTAATTGAATGCAATTTTCGAGTCCCTTTTATTGTTTCAATGTCATTTCCAATTGATCTATCTACGTCTTCGATCCCAATATGCCAAAAAAACCTTTATATGGAAAATTTAAAGAAGAATGTAAATATGATATCAAAATACAATCAAAGATAATCATTGTGATAAATGTACACTATTTAAAATTATATATCCAATAAAAATTAAATTGAATGTACCTTCGCACTTCCCAACCATGGCTTAGAGCAGCGATGCACCATTGAACAACTTCTTTCATGTCCACAAGTCGGCTTGCAAAGGGGTTCATTTGATATCTTCGAAGTGCTCATTTTATGCATGCCTCTACACCATCATGTTCTCCTTTTCCATGGCCAGTCTCAAAGAAATTCCAACAATGTTTAATGCAGGTTTTCTTATGAAAACAACACAACCAAAAGAATGATCATGTAGATTTGAATTGACCTGCGCATCCATCTGACCATATCCAATGTTCATTGAATAGTATTCCACGATTTTTCAAGGAATCATCAATTTTTCCAAAACAATGTTGTACAAAATATGTATCATGCGTACGATCGTCACTGATATAAAAATGATATTCTTTAATAATATGTCGATTTTCACTGGTGCTTTCTATATGATCAACGCTTTGTTTAGCATGTCTATATATAATATGGATGAGCATGGAGACTTGGTCAGAATGATAGTATTCACTCTGAATTTCTTTTTGTGGAACAAATGTGTAGTTTTCTGCAAAATCAATTACTGACAAAATGGTCCCTGGTCTAAAAAATTCACGGGATTTTTTGAATTGCAAGTCTTGCCATTGAGCTCTATGGGAATGCTTGGTGTATTTGTAAATTTCTGCCTCAAATTTTCTCAAAAAGTCTATCACAAAAATTTATTCTTCTCGTAATTCAATTCTTTTAACACTATTTGCACCTTGAATCGATGTATGGATATATTCATATCTCTTCCATTTCACTTTCATGTTGGACAATGATTGATCATTTATATTAGTACGATATTTGTTTTGAAATTTAGTCAAATTTCCACAATCATCGCATTTTTTACCACCAACACATTTCTTTTTGTAAAATAGTTCATTGCTTTCTCTTTCACATAGAATTTGAGATATGAAATCATGGATAGTGGAAGGAGGAGGTGAATCCTTCCAAAATTTTCTACCAAAATCAAGGAATGTGTCATAATATAACTCAAATTCCACATGATAACGGCAACAACAAGTGTCGCGTACGGTGATAGGTTTTACATACCATGGTTTTTGTTGAACAAAAGAACTGATTGAAACATGAATTTCAAAATTCTCTTCTTTGAACTTGTTGAATAACTCTATCTGAGTGGTTTCCAAGAAATACTTTTCATGTTCTTCATACTGATTTCATGCTATTCTTCTTCACATCACATGCCTTGCAGTTGGTGAAACACGCGAATTGTTCTTCCAATATTCATATATTATTTTTTTAACATTTTCTCCAAGTCTATCTTTATATGGTTGCCTACAAATAGCTCTCCAACAAGTAAGTTCATCATTTACATCTATTTGCAACCGAAATTTTCAATGTTTGTGCAAAGTTTTTTGCGAGGTTTCTAATGCTCATGCCATAGATTTTACGAAGTGATTCTCTTTAGTACTTGATGAAACCACTACCATATGTATTGCTCTACATACAACTGAAACATTTTTCTGTCTAGATCTTTTCATTGAATTTATAACACTATTTATATTTTGTATCACATTTTCCTTCATTTTTTTATCTTTGGTTGATTTTTGAATACCCAATAAAGTCGTAGCTTCTTTTAATTTCCTTAATGATAGGAGACCTTTCAACATTTGGGCTTGAACTGTCACATTTTCCTTTATGAAATACTTCTAAAAAATGCAGTTAACACAATATCGTATATAATGGTCAGCTTTTTTATCTCCATATGTGTGAGTGTCAACATTTTCTAACATCTTGTCATCGACATTGATTTCATTTGTACATATTCGAATGAATAGTACATAATAAGTTTACATATTCAATAAATAACTAAATTAATAAATATATGTATAATTTCAATAATACGTGCATGTGTTCAATATATATATATATATATATATATATATACCTTCTGATTCAATTTCTTCACTTGAATTTCTTTCATCATTTTCACCATCTTTAATCATTGGTTCAATATCTTTTTCACTTTCTCTTTCAAAATTTTGTATCTCATCATCAATGTTTTGAGGAATATCTCTCTCTGTTTACATTGCAAAATATTTTTCAAATTAGTTCATCAAATAAAAATTAAGTTTCACATTTTACACTAGGAAAATTTTAAATATATCAAAATCATAATATTTACATTTACATACCTGCTTCAACTTCTAGTTCAGGCTGATTTTTCCCTTCAATATTTGAGAGTGCTTTTATCTTTCTTTTGCGAGATGGTCTCATCTCTTCTCTACGTTACTCAGGGTCTCTTTTTCGATCATATTTTCTCGTAGAATTCCTTTGATTTCCCATGATAATAGAGTATGAAGTTCAAAAAATTTCCTTCAAAAATTTAGACAAAAACTCAATTAAAAAAAACATCACAAAAGATTTAATTTAAAAAAAAACTCATTTTAAAAATTTTGCAAAAAATACATACTCCAATCCAAAACACTTACTTTAAAAAATTCGAGAAAAAAATGTCTTATAAAAATGAAATGAAGCTCAAAATATTTCCTTCCAAGTCCAACAAAAAAATTTCATTTAAAAAGTTAGACAAAAACTCATTTTAAAAAATCGTTATAAAAGATTTACTTCAACCCAAAACACGTACTCTAAAAAAATGTCACTTCAAAAAATGCCTCCAAAAAATGTCCATTGAAAATTAATTCCAACTTCATAAAAAATGCCACTTTAAAAAATACTTCAAAAAATATCACTTTAAAAAATACTTCCAACAAATGTCCTTTCGAAATTAAGCCCAAATCCATACCTTCAAAAATAATGAAAATTAAGCCCAAATCCATACTTTCAAAAAAAATGAAGCCCAAAAAACATCCAAAAAACTATATCACATACCTCCAAGAAATGTCCTTTGAATGTACCTCCAAGAAAAGTCTTCAAAAATGTTCTTTGAATGTACCTCCAAGAAAATTTCTTAAACCCAAAACAATTTTTTGCAAAATCAGACCAAATGTATGAAAATATGCAAAAATAATGAATGCCTCCAAGAAATGTCCTTTGAATGTACCTCCAAGAAAAGTCCTTAAACCCAAAAAAATTATTTGCAAAATCAGACCAAGACTTTTGTAAAAATCAGACCAAATGTGCGAAAATATGCGAAAATAATGAATAATTTCGCGACAATTTATATTTCCGCTAAATGTTTTTTTGGAGGGGCACCGCGGTATTTTCTGGCCAACGTAAAGTCAGGTAAAAGTTCGGCCGAACTTTGTATAAAAATTTCGGCCGAATTTTTATGTCGTTAAACATAACGGGTCGTCGGTGTCGAAAACAAAACTGTAAATTTTTATATTAGATATATTATTACACATGAATTCTTTTCCACACGATTAAGATGACACAAGATATTTCATATTATTTTGTTTTTTTTCGACATAGAAATTCTACCATAGATTATTTATTTGTCGTTGAATTAGGATGCATATAAATTTAAAGTTAAATAAATAGTTTGTTATGATAATTAACTTTTTAAAAATTTATTTATTTTATTTATATCATATATATATGCATTATTTAATATAAATATACTAGACATTGTAATTTTCCCTCCTTATTTGGTCCCATAAGTTAAAGATGGAATAAAATGTGCACAAATACATTTCAATAAACTCTTAACTTTTGTAACAAATAATGATGTTGTGGCTAATGTTTCATCCAAAATTGGGTATGCGCCTATCTCTATTTTTCTCCAAGGTTATCTAGTCCATTAATTACGTTCATTAATTCCCCTCTTCGTATTCAAATGTGTTTTATTATTAGATTTATGAATTATTTCAAGCATTAATAATTGACATCGATTACTTTTTTGCATAAGAGGCATGTAGTAGGCAGCTATGCTGCATTTTACATGTGTTTTAAAGTTGTTTTTTAAAAGTTTCTCTGATTTAATTATTTCTATTAAAAACAAAAAATTACAACATTAAATTAAAACATAGTGTTAACTGTAACTATAATGTCAATTGTGTAATCTAGAGAAGGGGATGTATGCCCCCACTGTGGGGTGGTCTCTTTCTATTAAAAACAAAATGAGTATATTAAAATAAAAAATGTAGTTACTACAAAGGCTTAAGTGTGAGTGTAAAATATTCCTAAAAATTATTTTTTTTATTTTGTATTTTTAAGTTATGATTAAAATTATAAAGAAAAAAGAGAAAATCTTATTTATTGTAGCATTGACTTAAATTTTATTTGTTATATTGCATCGTGTTTTAAAATTGAATTGTGAAAATATATAATATAGGTAAAGTTTATTGAGGAAAATTATTGGATTAAGTTCATTCAATAATTAAAATAGGCAAGGGAAAAATAAGAAGAAAATAAGCAAGGAACAAATGAGTGTAATATGCAGCACTGTTGATTTTGTTTTTAAAATTGGGCAGTTTGATAGTTGGTAAAATCCTAAAACATAATGGCAACTTTTTTTTTTTTTAAAGAAAATATAAATTATGGAAAAATCCATAAATTTTGAAAAAATAATTTGAAGGACCCTTGGCAATTAGAGTTTTATTTTTTTTTTAATTTTTTAATTTTGAATATTTAATTTTAAACCACATAAAATTAGTCATCCACCAATCAAAAATTAGAAATTCAAATTTTAAAAATTAAAAAAAAAAATTCAATTTCTAAAAAAATAAGTTTAATATTTAATTTTACCAAAAATTTAATAAACTTTGGAAATAGTTTCTAAACATTTGCAAATTAATTAAAAGTCAAATAATTTTGACCCAAACTAATTACAATATACTATGCCTTCAGCGGGTATAAAAATATGAATGCCATTTAAAAAATGTAGCCCAAAAGTAAATACAACTGAAACTGAAAGAAATGAAATGAAGGTGCAGAACTTTTCGCGTAAGACATTTAAGGGTATGAAAATAATTTTATAGGATAACGGGTCAAATAACTAATTATCTCTTTCTTATTTTATCTCATCTAACCAGTGATTTAATCCTACTGAAATTTAATTGTAGATTTGTTCAAATCAGTGGAAATGGTTGATATTTACTGTATAAATAGATTTAGCAGCACAGTAATCCTTATTAAAATTTAATAAGAAATTTATAAATTTGATATATATAATTGTCGAGTTTAATAAAAAAATAATTGATTTAAATTTTCATTTTTCTAAAATTTTGTTACAAGGTCGCTCGTTTAAATCTCCATCATTTCATCTCGATGAAAGAGGTATGGGAGAGGTGACAATAATGGTTTTTGCCGAAAAATCAGGGCTAGTGATTTATGTTTTCATTATGTGACAAAAAAATAAAGGATAATATGTTTTGGCCAAACTAAAATCTAGCAAATTAGAAAATCATAACGAAATTCTAAAAATTCCATTGTTGAGGAAGCCTGACTAACCTGACAAAGAATCAAGAAAAATCATGGAGTAGAGATTACACTTCTCAATATTTAAAATAGTTAAATAGAATACATAGCAAACATCAGCAATATATGACTGGAGTGAAACTGGACTAAATTGAAGTAAAATCGAACTGTCTTTGACACTTAGCAGACAATAGATCAAATGTGATGACACCAAGCAGATAGTAAGATTAATATCTGAACATCCCCTCCTAATCTCAATTGTTACAAGTAGAGGCACTTACAATTCCTAATTTCTCTCTTTGAAATTCAAATACATTTTTTTCAATGGATTTGTGAAAATATCTGCAATCTTATTGTTGGAACCACAAAAAGCAAGTATTATGTCCATCATTAACAAGCTGATATGAATTGGAATATTAGTTTTGTTGTGCTAAGATCCAATTTAGAATATAAATAAAGTGCTTGAGGATTGAGAGGTTAATTGCATGTTTAATGTGAGTTTTTATGTGTTTTTATGTGAATTTCATGAGAAAATTAAAATAACTAAAACATTGAACAACATGATCTAGCAAACATGAACATCACCATAAACAGCCACACAACAATACATGATGAAGGAGTTCACCCCACCCAGGCTACATCTCCTTGGTCCAACTTCCAATGGCTTGGCCCTCTTCTATTATGCTCAAAAGTGTGATTACATGTTTTTGCAATGCTCAAACAGCTTTGAAACCTATTCCATCAACTCCAGAATGCCCAAAAATTCTTGTGTAACCTCTTTTTGCCTCGAATTTGGCCAAAATCTGGACAAGTTATGATCTCCCCAAGTTTCTCCACTAACCGCTCCATCATTTTCTCCAGGGTCGGCATCATCCTACAATTTTGCCCTTTTTCCGCGCTAACTGGGTGACAAATTTCCCGTTTCCCGGGAAAATTTTTCACCTCATTAAAATTCCCTCTATGGCCTATGGCGGAAAAATGTTTTTTCAATAATGGGTTGCTGACGGTTTCGCCAACCATCAGCATGTGGCCACCCCTTAACACTTACGGTTAACAATATATGTGGGGGCTTGGGGCTAGCATCCCGCTGGTGCCGGTGAATAGGGTTTGGGCTAGATCCCGACCCCCTCCCCCATACCTTTGGCTATTAAACAATAAAATGAAGTCATGATGCATATAGGTTAAGACATTACATGTGGCGTAGCAGTGAGACTTTTTTCTTGTTGCGTTGAGGTTGGAAATTCGACTCTTGGGGCTCCACTCAACCCTTGCCAAAATTTTGTTGCCCTACATGGTGCCACATGATGGCCTCTGGCTGGGCCATGTTTCAGCATGTGGTTGGCCCAAAATAAACCAATCAAAATTCACCAAATTGAATCGGTCATATTGTGCCACTTGGCACTCCCTGATTCGCTGGAGGAGAAAACACCATTGACCAATAAACCTGCCACATAGGTATGCTCAGTCAGCTGTAAAAACTATTGACTGGGTTGTTTGCACATTTATTTTTAATTTTCATGTTTGACAAAGTGGGAAGAACATGTTTCTGGGAGCATACGACGTCATTTTTCCAGGGAGTTGCACCAGATTCAGAACGACGAGATCTATGCGGACGTTCAGGTTCCACACTGATCTGACAACTTTCATTTTTAGCATATGATCACTCCTTCCCACTAGAAGCTTTTGGACCCAAAAATATCTTTCATTACTAAAAATTTGGATGAGGGTACAACCCCCTCACCCTTCTAGTCTCAATCCACTGGAATTTTCCTGAATTCAACTATTTGAGTTATTCATGAAAGTTGATATTTTCCCTTGATTCTAGAGACCCTGTCTTACTGTTGTAGACACCATCATGCTGCAATTTCCCATAATTTTTAGAACAAAAAGTTTTCCTTGAGGAAATAAACGTGTTCCCACCTTGGTCGTCAATCAAAGGAAACTTGAATAATTTGAAAACTTCCTCACCTCGAACACTGTCGACATGGTAATTTTTAGCTTGTCTTGCCTTGTACTTGTGTCGAATTTTGACCAAGTGTTTTCGCCATTTCCATGTACCATTTTGAAACCAAAAATATGTACGTGTGGAACCTATGCCTTCTTTTTCATCTTGCCTTGGTGCTTGTTCTTTGATTTTTTCACCATTCAGCACCAGCTTCTTGTTCCCATCACTATTCAACACTGATGTGGACTGCTGGAAATTTTTCACATCTTGTTTACCACTTTTCAAAGGAAACATGTTAGAGCCTTGAAAAATATTATTACAAACATTATTAACTTCAATGAAATCATCTTGTTCATTGAACTTCTTAGGTTTGTCCATGTTGCCATAAAAAGCAACATCCTTCTTACCAAGATGACACAAAAAATTATGATGCAAATGGTAAACAAATTCCACTACTTCGTTTACTTGTCTCAAGCTTGAATGTACATCTTGAAATTTTTCATATTTTTGAACATAAATTTCATGTAAAACAAAATGATGCTTGAGTACAATGGTTACAAAAATAATAGGCCTAGAAGGAATATCAACAAACTTGTCACTTATACCTCTCTTATACCTTTTTACCAAGTGGAATTGTTGACGAACCCCCATCAAATGAAAGTGCCTTAATCACTGTAGCTTAATCATTACACCATTAAAATTTTCTAAATGCAATGAAATGGAAAAGTCACTTGCATCAACCTAAAACTCAAATAACATTTTCAAGTTTAAAAGAGAAAATAAAATAGATGAAATGATCTTTGCTTCAAAGCGTCGCATGCCTATTGTTGTTCCCCCCCACTGGAAGAGCCTTTGTACAAATGTCAATTCATGCCAAGGAGCTACAATAGAAGAAATATTAACAAAAAAATTCTCCAACATTGGGTTGCTCCCAAAAAACCTCTTATCGATATGACCATCTTGGGCATTGACCAATCCACAATAGTGTCAAAATTAGATAGGTCTACCTTCAACTTACCTCCTTCGACATTATAGCCCAAGTACATCAAAGAAGATTTACCCAACTCATACTTTTACATCTTCAAAAATAAATGTTCATGCCTTATGACATCAAGTAGTTTTCTCTTATACATGACATGTTCATAAATAATTTTTCTGAAAATGACAATGCCATACAAGTGGAATATCACATCTAGAAATGGCTCCAATTCATCATTCTTCATGTGAATGAAAGTAGTAGGAGTATGGAAAAGACCATAAACCATAATAAGTCATTCAAACAAACCTTGTTTGATGTGAAATGGTGTCTTCCACATACCTCCTTCAACAACTCTTCTTTGATGAAAGCCACTCCTTTCGTCCCTCACAATAGAATGATTTCCATTCTTCTTTGGCACCAAAACCATAGGTGCACTACATGGTGGAAGAGATGGTTCAGTTATTCCATTTTTCAACAACTTTTGGATTTTCTTTGGTATTTCTACACTTTGCATTTTTGACATTTGATGTATGCCAATGTTACAAAGAGAACCTTCTTGCTGTAAAATCTTTACCAAGGATAAAATCCAAAAAGACTTTGGCAAATAGCCCAAACAAGGTTCACATGGTAAATATTTGTGAAAATGAGTGCTCGACACATTTGTAACATATTGAATGTGTTGCAACTACTCATCCAAAAGTTTATGTTGCTTACTAAAATGTTCACAAATAGAAATGCATTTTACAATATGGAATAAATTTGACGCCCAAATTCCCATACAAAATGACTCATCATCAAGCCAAAATAGCATAACAATGCCAAAGAAATCATTATTGCATATAAGTGATTTTTTCACAAACATCACTTTTTCAAAATTCCCAACTGTGGGGATATGCAAAAAGTTCTTTACAAAGATTTATGATATTCAACTGGACAAGCATTCCATCCATTTATTACCCAACCAGGTGAATGAACCCTCTACTTGAACTTGTTTTCCTTCTTGAGTCGCTTCATGGATGGTTGCAATTTGCACATGAATTTTTCCTTTGTCACTTCCTCTTCAAGTGTTTGCATGATTTTCTTGCCCTTGTTAGGATGAAGTTGCGGATGCAATTTCCAACACTTCTTGACCCAATGGCCACTAATATTGCAATGAGTGAAAAACATTTGTGAGCCTCTCTTGGCACAAATGTATTTAAACTTGGATGATAACTTCCCTTCTCGGTCTCAATTACAATTGACATATTCATCTTCTTGACTAATGCTTTCCTTTTGTCGCACTTAGCTACACAATTGTTAGGTGCATGCCATAAAGTGCACAGAAAAATATTCCAGAACATGTTATTCAAATCATCATGTGGTTTGTCATCATAAAAATCCTTTGAATAATTAGGACGCTTATACCTCTCATGGTTGTCCTTTGGCTTATGATTTTTACGCGAAAAAATTGAATGGTGAGAAGAACTTGTCTTAGTCTCTTCTTCAACTTGCTCATCTCTCTTTGGATATGCTTTTCACTTCATGTCCTCCTTTTTCTTTAGAAACCAAGCTGGTACCAATTCCAGATGCAAATACCAAAATTTTTCCTTCTCATGTCCTCTCTTATGATAAAAAGAACAAGATACCCAAGAGATATCGCTGAAAGACCATTCTTCCTTTTTGACATATCCTAAACCTTTATATCAAGGTCTCTCCTTTGCCTCAATTGGATGGATAATTCCCTAATTGTTCCCTCCAAGGCCTCCTCCCTTGAAACCCATATTGGACAACAGCTTTGTTCCTATGCCTTTTTTATGCTTTTCAAATGTTGTAAAAGAGCTTAAATCAACATTTTCATGTAAATAAAATGCATGTAAATGCTTACCATTTTCCTCATATTTCGACTAAGGGACAAAGATTCTCTTAGACTCTTTCCTGATTCTTGAGGTTTCCTCTTGGAATATTGATCTTTATTCTTTCAGCTCTTTGGACTTTGGTGCTGATAGAACCTAAACCTCATCATCATGTGGACAAAAGGTGTAGACTTGGCCATGTTCCTTCTCTGAGGGACTTTCTGCACTAGCCTCTTATATAAGATTTGTTGTGGAAAAGGATGATGATGGTGGAGAAGAAGGTGGTTTATCACCATTCTCATTACCTCCTCCTCCTGGAGAACACTCTCCTCTTGGAGGTCTGGAGCTTTCACCCTACAGCCTGGTGTTCTGTCTTCATAGTGGACTTTCATCATTTCTGCCATGTCAAAGAAAGCCTTCCTAAAAGCCTTCACATCGTTAGACATACTTGCAGGCTCTTCTCCATGTGACATGCTATTAAAGCCTCATGTACAACAGGAGGTAAAACTTGTGGTGGAGATTGTGGCGACTCTGCCCTCCTTCTCCTTGCTCCAATTTGAGAACTTGCACCCACAAGCATGCCTTCTCGTCTCTTGAGCTTCAAACTTGTAAGCATTTAAACATTTGCAAAACAAATTAATCCTCCTTCCACAAGAAAACCTAGTGCTCTGAAACCAACTTGATCTAAATGAGAATATTAGTTTTGTTTTGGTAAGATCCAATTCAGAATATAAATAAAGTGCTTGAGGATTAAGAGGCTAATTGCATGTTTAATATGAGTTTTTATGTGTTTTTATGTGAATTTCATGAGAAAATTAACATAAATAAAACACTGAATAGTAGCATCTAATAGACATGAACATCACTTTAAACAGTCACACAACGACACATGATGAAGGAGTTCACCCCGCCTGGGCTACGTCTCCTTGGTCTAGCTTCCAATGGCTTGTCTCTCTTCTATTGTGCTCAAAAGAGTAATTATATGTTTTTAGAATTCTCAAACAGCTCTGAAGCCTGTTTCATCAACTCTAGAATGCCCCAAAATTCCTGTGTAGCCTATTTATGCCTGGAATTTGGCCAAAAACTAGAGAAGTTATGATCTCCCCAATTTTCTCAACTAACTGCTCCACAATTTTCTCTAGGGCCCGAATCATCCTACAATTTCGCCCTTTTTTCCATGCTAACTCGGTGACAAATTCCCCATTTCCCAGGAAAAAATTTCACCTCATTAAAATTCCCTCTATATTCTATGGCAGGTTTTTTTTTTAATAATATGCCACTTACAGTTTTGCTAACAGTCGTCATGTGGCCACCCCTTAGCACTAACTGTTAAAAATATATGCGAGGGCTGGGGGCTAGCCTTCCACCGATGGTGGTGACTAGGGTTGGAGCTAGACCCTGACCCCCTCCCCCATACCTCCGGAAATTAAACAATAAAATGAATTTGTGATACTTCTTTCTTGTTGCATTAAGGTCTACATTTCGACTCCTCGGGGTTCCGCTCAACCCTTGCCAAAATTTTGTGGCCCCATGTGCTACCATGTGGCGGCCCTTGGTTGGGCCATGCCTCAGCACGTAGTCGGCACAAAATAAACCAATCAAACTTCGCCAAATTGAACCGGTCATACTATGACACTTGGCACTCCCTGATTCGTCAGAGGAGAATACACCATTGACCAGTCAACCTGCCACATAGGCATGCCTAGTCAGTTGTATGGACTATTGACTAGGATTTTCGCACATTTTTTTCTTAATTTCCTGTTTGAAAAAGTGGATAGAACGTGTTTATGGGAGAATATGTTGTATGTTTTCCACGAAATGAGTTGCACCAAATTTATAACGACGCGATATATGTGGTAGTTCGAGTTCCACACTAAGCATAATTTTGAGCATATGATCACAAGCTCACGGATGAAATGAAAACGTGTGTTAATGTGCTTGATATTTTTTTGGAAAACATGATTTTTTTATAAATAAATTGTTGAATTGTTATAAAAGTAAATAGGATTTTCCTCCTTCTGAACATTTGAAATATCTTTCAATAGTATTCTCAGCCACATTTCTTGACAAGTTGTTGGATTTCCTGCTACGTATTCTACCT
Source organism: Pinus albicaulis (assembly GCA_034641835.2). Classification (NCBI taxonomy): domain Eukaryota; kingdom Viridiplantae; phylum Streptophyta; class Pinopsida; order Pinales; family Pinaceae; genus Pinus; species Pinus albicaulis. Next base: position 382,825,647 of record CM076579.1, on the reverse strand, counting down.
TTATAAAAGATATTGAAATTATTCACTTTCTCTTGGATGCCCATGAGATCATATTGGTTCCAAGGTGAAAAGAATACCTTGAGGTGCTTTTGCAATCATCTAAACTACTTGCATAATCATTGTCTCTATAACCTGAAAGTAAAAAAATTTCAAAATGTGTATAGAACAAACCATAGTCTAGGGTCCTTATAATATATCTTAAGATCCTTCTACAACCTTCCAATGAGAAATATAGGGTGGAGACATAAACCTAGGGACAAAACTAGAAACAAACATGATATCAAGTCTAGTAGCAATGAGATACAAACAACTACCAACTAGACTTTTATACAATGTGGGATCTATTATCACTCCACCGGATCTTCGAAGGATGAGAAGGAGACAAACAAAGGTAACCACAAACCAATTTGACCTAGTAGCTATCCCTACTAGGCTGAGAGGGCACTCTTAGCAATATTCACATCCAATTTGACTGCATCATGGAGATTTTAGGCTAGATATGCAGATTATGGTTTGGTTGATTTGGATTTGGTGCTGGATGGTGAATTAGGTCTAGGAAAAACTAGGTCAAGGCTCTAAAAACCAGACTTAAAGAAATGTAATGGGGCAAGGTAGGCACACACTTTAGCACTTTCAAGGTATCTTGGTGAATATGGTAGATTGATAGAGTTTCAAAATGAGCATGGGAATCATGAATTCATTTATATCATAAAAAAGTGAACATAGCTGTGATAACTTCTCCAAAACAGAGCCTTGAAATCAATGAATTCTTCTTATCAATCTTAGAAATCAATCACATAAGACATGGAAATGAAAGATGGAAGGAAAAATACTTTAAAACATATGATAACATAAGAATAAACACTACTAAAACACATACCACATGAATCCGACCAAAATAGTTGTAAACTTTGTCTATTAGTTCCTGCCAAAATCATTGAATACACCAGTGTTCCAAGATAAATTCCATGGCATCCAACCTTTGGAAATGATTACAAACTATATAATAGAGGAAAATACATCATAGGAAAGCTCATCGGGTTGATAATTCTATTCAAGGCACATCATAAATGACTTTGATGAGTCCTCACCTAAACACTAGGAAAGTTGAAACAGTTTCCAAGATTTTAGACAAAGTTTAGGAGAGCTTATGTCCTCATTAATTACAAATTTCCTCATATAGTGAGGCAAAAACCAACTAAGAAGTCTAAAATAAAATTAATTTATTACAAGACATTGAATTTTATATCATTCATGGCATGAAAATGTCTCCAAACCAGATGGGTCGCACCAGAATTGACCTAAACAACAATTTAGTAGAAATTTCACGCCATTTGAGAGTTGATTTTGGCTTACTTGTAGGAGTCAAAAATACATTCTGAAAGTTGGGTTGAGTAGCCACACGTGTATTCTTTCCAATGAGCCATAAAAATCTAAAAAATACCCATGGGAAGGCATTCAAAATTGATTTTTCCAACCTCACTCATAAATGTTGCACCAATCCAGAATTTGTGGAAGAAACCATGAAAAATGTGAGCTGTTTTGAGTTTTTCATCAAATATGGAAGTTTTCATTGAAAAACCCTTTCATATTTAGTATTTAAACATGAATATCTACCCATCCATGTAGATAAAATATGATTTGGGTGTCCTGAGAAAAAGGGTCGCACCTTAGTGTGACCTTTCTGTGTATCATTTTTAACAAAATTTAAAAAAAAATCAAATTTCTCCAAAATTTTCAAAATTTTTTCCTTAGCTACTCTAAATTTTAGGGTAAAAATTCAAGGATTTTTTAGCCATCAATTTCACTCCTTTACCTCCTTTTCTTGTCTCCTTTTTCTTGTCTTGGACCTCTTGTAGTTTTCTCTTCAATTGCTCAATTTTCACTTGTGCAATCTAATTTCTGGTTTGATATCAGGCAACCATGTGTTTGTGAATCTTATTGTCCTTGTTTGTAGTTTCCAAGAGATTTTCCAAGTGAGAGTTGAATTTTTCAAGCCAAAACTCCTTGTCTTCACTGATTTCTTTAGTTATCCTCTCCTCAAAAGTTAGCTACTCATTTGTAGGATTTTGTTCTTTTTTTTTCCGCAGAGCCTTTTTTAGACCCATATCTCTTGGTCTCTTCCTCTTTCCTTGGTGGTCATGCTCATCAGTTTCAGCCACTGTTTTTCCCCTTCCCTTTATATTTTCCTCAAACAATATTTTCTCCAAAATCAATTGATTTGTCTTCAAATGACTATTTTCCTGCTCAAGAAATGAGATGACAAATTGAGCCCTTGCTAGGTTATCTTGGAGCTCTTTGATCTAAGCCTCCTTGTATTTGATTATTCTCTACAAATTTTCATGGTCATCATGGTCCTCTAGGTTAACCAAATCAAAATCATGTTCCTCATCATCATGCATGGAAGTCTCATGCAAAGCTGATGGTGATCCCTGTGGTGAAACAGGCTCAGCCCCTTCCTCTTTCCAAGGAGAAAACAAAAGACTCCTACCTCTCTTATAAGTGAGAGTAACCTCAAACCTAGGCCTCTTTGAAATCTCATCATTTTTTCTTGATGAGCCAAGCTCCATTGGTTGTGCAGACTTTGACCTTGATGGTGTTGTTTTGTTAGGAGAAATAGTGGGACTAATACCAAGAGCAGTGTCTAGTTTATCCATGAATTTTTCCCAGGTGATTTGATTGGCTGAAAGCTAATGCATAACCAAATATTTATCAATCTATGATGAAATAGGTTGGTGATGTGAGGTTTTCCCATGGTCTTGAACTTTTCAGTCATCTTCACCACACTTCTAAACAAAAAATTGGACAAATTAAGTGCCTTTGTAGAGGTGAAGTTCATAAGCAACCTAACATGATACTTGTATATTCTGGAAAACCTCCCTTCACAAGTAATATATTTCATAGTGATTTTCATTAAGGGGGCATACTTGTCATGGATAAATATGAAAGGAATAACATGTTCAGGAATATCTTTGAGGTTAGGTTTTAGGAACATTTTGTAATCATCAAGTTGTAATTCCATGCCCTTAAATCGGTTTTCACCTTGATTTGGAATACATGTGGCTGAAGAAATATGATATGTTGAAACATTGAAATCCACACCTGCTATGACAGCTTTTTCTATGTGAAAAATATGGGCAAAGAGGTTGGTCAAAGGAACATGAGAGCCAACCTCTGTGATCATCTCACCAAATTTCATACATCCAGAATTTTCAAAACATTTTTTGATAAATGGAGAGGCATTAATTTCACTTAAACTAATGGGCTTAAATCTTGAAAAGTGTCCTCCCATTTTCACTTTCTGTTTTCTCTCTAGTTTACTCTCCATGGATTCTTTTTGAAGGATAGACTTTAGCTGATTTTATGGTTTTTAGATGACAGGTCATAGTGGTTTTTAAAATAGTGGAAAATTAGTGATGATATGGAGGTTTCCTCAAAGGTTTTGAGGTCACAAAGCGGAGTATGAGATGGAGTGTTGTGATGAAATTTTTTTCATGAGATAAAATGGTGTTGTGAGAAGTTTATAAACTGTGCAATGGAAACTTGGTAGAAGGCTAGGGATTAATGAAGTCAATGGTAAATGAGTAATGAGTGATAGGGAGTGTGTATGTTAGGGTTTTTATAGAGTGTAGGTGATATTATAAGTGAATGAAAGTTAGGTTTCCTTCATTAAAACCATGGAGAACACAAAAACTAGTGAAAAATTTGTTGAAGCAAACCCTGAGAAGAAATCAATTTTTCCTTTGATGAAATTGCTTGAAAATATGGTGTAGAGGATCAATTACTAATTATTGAAGCTTTATGGACCTTTGAACAATCTCTGGAGGCTATAAAAACTCTGAATTTTGTTTCGGAACCATGAAAAAACTCCACATTTCGAAACTCTGGCAGTTCTGCGGAAAGGTCGTGAAAAGGTTGTGCCAGACCAGAAAGGTTGCGAAAAGGTCGCACCTAACCATAAAGGTTGCATCAAGGTCATGCCTCTCTGAAACTTGTGGAAAAACCCTCCTTATCTCACAATTTCCATCTTCTCTTGCTTTGCACAATGATGTCAAGGGGAACAAAGGATATGAATAGTAAAAATAAGTTACTTTAGCTCCTCCATAGGCCTTTGTATTTTCTTTTGATGTCTTACTAATTAATGAGATAAGATGGCCCACCTCACCAATTTTAGCTTTGCCTTTTGAAATTTAGGATCGTTTTTGAAATTTTGGAACTTTAGAACCATTATTACATATAAAAACATCAATTACATTTGAAATGAAAATTTATTGAAAATACTTGCCTATTACCACTCCTCCAATTGATGGATTTTATGTATGAGATGGAAGTTTAGTGACCTTCGAACCCTAATGACCTAATGGAGACTCTTAATTGAATGAAATCATGATGGAGATAATTAAATGATGATGAAAACCTCTGAATGATGATACACTTAGCTTATTTGATGATATGAACCAGCAATTTTAATTTTGGAAAGAGTGGAAATAGACCTAGACCTAATGCCAAGTGACCAAATTTTTTCTTGAAGACTTATTGAAATGACAAAAATTTGACTTAGGGACCCTATTAAAACATGATAAGAGTCCATTTTATCACTCGTGATAGGATGCAAATACTGACACTAACATTGGCTCAAGTTGGGGATGGTAGCTCCTTGGAGGTGTCAAGAACATCGTAGATCAAGTAGCCTAACCATTGAGCATGGAGTCAAAAGCTAAAAACCAGACTGAATATTGAAAACTCAATATAATAAACCGACTCAAAACTAGACTGACTCGACTTTGACTAAACTTTGAAAACAATAGAAAACTAGTGGAAATTTATGGCCTTCACCTCGAGCTCCAATCTCTGATGATTCTCTGCTTCACACTTTGCAGAAAAATTAAACTGATATATACAATGGAATTGGGAATTTTTCAGAAATCTGCATCAGAAAAGATAATTCTTAAGGAGCCTACCATTGACTGGTCCTCCTAAGAAATCCTCTCCATTCATCTCTTCCAATAGGAAAGCATGCTATCCATGAGAGGCTAAAATATTTTATGGTCCTTTCCACAGGTTCTTAAATTTTCCATGCTTCCCTTTTTTCTCATTTCTAGCATCCCAATGAAGGACCACATCTGCAATATTAAAATCATCTGCGTTTTTATTGCGGGCATATACCTTATTTATCTTTTCATGAAACTTTGAGGTGTTTTGAAAGACCTCATCTCTTGTTTGATGAAGATGGATCATATGATTGATCCGACGCTGCACATCATTCTCTTCCTTTATTGCTTCTTGTAACAACTTCATAACCAAGGCTGCAAGTGATGTAGGAATAACAATACCTACTCCATATACCCACTGAAAAGTAGACATTCCTATTTATTTCTTACTGCTCACCTTGTCCTCCCATCAATCATTCACAATATTTTTATGCCAGTTCTTCTTGTTTTACTCTATCGTCTTCTTTATGATATTAATAAAAGATTTATTATAAGATTCTTCCAATCCATTACCTTGCAGATAATATGAGGTTGAGTGCCCCAATTTGATGTTGTACTTGTCACAAAACTCAACCATTTTATTTGATTTGAATTCAGCCACATTGTCTGTAATGATCTTATGAGGACAGCCAAAACGAGACAAAATGTTAGTCTCCAAAAACTAAATAATCACTAAAGATGTTGCTTGCCTTATTAGGATCACTTTGATCCATTTGGTGAAGTAGTCTCTAGTTGTTAAGATTCATTTATGTTGTGCATATGATGTAGGATGAATCTCTTCGATAAATTCAATGCCCCATTGCTGAAAAGGTTCTTGCATGGAAATAGGCTGCAAAGGTAATGGAAGAAGCTTCCTTTTACCTTGAAATATCTGACACTCCTGGTAACTCATCATTATTTTATACAAATCTGCAAAAAGAGTTGGGCAATAATATCTAGCCCTCAACACCTTATTAGCCATGGATTTCCAAGATAGGTGACCTCTACAATCTCCCTTATGGAAATCATTCATTACCTCTTTGGCTTCATCTTCTACTAAACAGTTCAGCAAGATACCTCCCGAGTATTTCCAATAAAGAACGTTGTCCAAAATGCAGTATTTGGAAGCCTTCAACTTTAATTACCTGCCCTTACTTTTATACATGCCTAGAGGAGGATTTAGATGCTGAAGAACATATATAATCTCGGAATACCATTGATATGAGAGAAAAATATCAGATACCTGCATGAGTGCGCCTTCCTCTTCTTCATCAGACAAAACTGAAATGAGGTTGATATCAAGAGCATGTAAATTTTATTCAACCATGAACTTGGCTAATCCCTGGCCTTTGATCAGCTTTGTGGGCTTGATCTCAAGGTCATACTCTAAGATTGCTGCTATCCACTTCCCTCTTCTGCCTTCTGGATCAGTCTGCATGAGAACATCCTTCACTGATGAATTGGTAACATAAGCTAGAATATGTGAATGAAGGATATATACTCGGAAATCCTTCAATGCGTTTACCAGGGCCAATGCTTGCTTCTCAATTATATTATATCTAAGGGTTTAATCCTTGATGGTACGGCTGAAGAATGTAATTGGATACTCGGTCTTATCCTTCTTTTGCATCAAAAACACAGCCAAGGTATGTTTAGAGGCAAATGAAAAAATGATGAAATCAATGGAGTAATTTGGGCTTATTAGAATAGGAGTTGTATTTAAGGAAAACTTCACTGAATTAAAAGGATTTTTGGCATCCTCGGACCATTTTACCTCATTTTCCTTCTTTATCATGTTGGTCATTTCTCATGTTCAAATTTATTTGGAATAAATCTCCTTAAGAAGTTCATTTTACCATTGAAAGCTTGAATCTATTTTTTGCTACGTGAAAAATCGATCTCCTGAATAGCCTTAATCCGAGAAGGATCAATCCGAATACCATCTTTGGAGATGATATGACTGAGAATATTTCCCTCCTCCATGGAAAAAAAAACTCTTTTTTGGATTAAGAGAAATCCCAAATTTCCTGCATTTTAAAATACAATTCTCAAATGATACAAATTCTCATCATTATAATGAGAAAAAATTGTCAAATCATTAAGATACACAACTAAGAAAACATCATTTTCATCTGCAAAGGCTATTTCCATCACCCTATGAAAGGTGACCCCTGCATTCTTGAGTTCGAATGACATTTTAGCATACTTGAATGTGCCCTAAGGTGTCGTGAAAGCAGTCTTGTCTTAATCATCCGTGTGCACTTAAATCTAATTGTATCCTGAATATCCATCAAGAAGTGACATTCGAGAAGCCCCAACCACTCTCTGTAGAATATGATCCATATTGGGAAGGGGATAATTATCCTTAAGAGACACCTTATTTAAGTTTCTAAAATCAATGCAAAGCCGGATTTCTCCAGTTTTATTCCTCACCAGAACCAAGTTTGACATCCAGTCATAAAAACTGATGGGAACAATGATGCCAACTTTGAAAATTTTGTTCACCTCTTTCTCTATCGACGACAACAACCTTGGGTTGATTCTTCTCATCTCTTTCTTGAAGGGATTTTGGTTAGGCTTGACCGGAATTGTATGTTGAATGAGATTCTTATCATAAAATTTAAAGTCTACATAGTCCCAAGAAAATAGATCAGAAAATTTAGAAAATAAATCAATGTATTTGTATTTTACCTCTAGAGATAAAGACTTGGACAGCTTGACCATCTTGGGCTTTTTTGTTGTTTCGATGTTCACATCCTCAACACATTTCTAAGTAGGAACCATGGCCGGCTTCCTAGCAACATTATCTCGATAAAACAATTATTCCAAAGGTACAAGACCCCTTGGAATTTTGTTATCCTTCAACTATAATACATCAACCTGAGTGGCTTCGATGACTTGATCATCTTTGTCATAAACTTCATCAATAAAAAAATTCTCAATTTCACCTTCATTTTGCAGAAAAGTTTTTACCTGTTTGTCATTCCAAAACACTTTCCAATACCGCAAGTTGTCAGGAACAGTTGGTCAATGTTTGACATGAATTTAAAATTTATTATTAGAATATATGGGAATCTTGAAAGTACTTGCTATTATAGCAAGCGAATCTACCATAATATTCTGACTTCTTGGTACTACTGATAATATATATTCAAGAAACATATTTAAGATATCCATTACAACATTTATATACGCTCTCATTCATGGATGCTTGGCCTAGTATTCCCCTTTTACCTATTTGATCACAAGCTTGGAGTAGCCATGAACATAAATTCTTCTTGTGCCCAATTTCTTTAGGATTTTGAGGTCTGTGATCAATGCCTCATACTTAGCCTCATTGTTAGAAAAATCAAAAGCCAACTTATATGAACATAATATCACACTTTTTGTAACTTTACCCAGGTGATGAAGAGGACTACGAATCCAAATTCTGATGACTGCCCCATATTTCCCTAAGGCACCATCAAAATCCATGGTCCAAAGACCATTCTCATAATCCAGATGTTTGAATTCTGCGTTCCGTTTTGTCTCCTCTTTTCAAGCCACTTCTTCAATTTGTTCTAAACCTTTTTCTAACTTATCTGATGATTTCTCTAAAGAATTATGTTGATTTCCTTTTCCCTCATCTAAAATTTCGCTGATACTATTGGAAATTTCTGGAATTTCTTCTACTTCTATGAGATTACTATCTACATCATTCAGACCACTATCATTAAAAAACATAAATGATTCAATATTTGTATGTACGACATTAATAGGATGATTATTGGGTTTCTCTTTGCTGGTAATCATGTATTTCATCCTCGTTTCCCAGTAAAACTTCCTCAATTGTCCGAAAACTGGGATGGTGGCATAAGAGAAATCCAGTTGCAAATTACCTCTTAACTTCGCTCCCCAAGACCTTGACAGTAACATACCAAACCATGGTGATATATCAGCTACCACCACATCCATCAAGACATTATTTGTTGGGATTTGTTCAAGGGAAACTACCAAATCCTTTATGAGACTGAGATAATGAACTCTACCAAAATCAAATGAATATAGATCATGGTAAGGATGGGTTATATCCATGCCCAATTTCTCCATAATGGCCTACGACATTAGGTTATGGGAAGCTCCAGAGTCAAGCATGGAATTGTGAAGGATACATTGATGAATTCTCAGACTAAAATAAAATGGGGGAACTTCGTTATCCTCTAACTAACCATCTATGGCTAGAACAAAAATGAGCTGAGGTTGGTCATATTCAATATTTACCATATCAGACAAAGGATATACTTTCATAATTTTGGCCACGTGAGATTTATATTGATTTTTTTTTACAAGCTCAGTTAAAGGGGCATATACGTTTAACTTAGAAATTTCATTTTCTAGGCTAAAAATATTGGACTTATTTACCTCTTTGATGGCGGTGTCCCTCTTATCGAGCTGGTCCTTTGTTGTTGTTTCTTTTTCTGACTTTTTTTTTCTTTGCTTGGTGTGCTTGTAGATGGCTTATTGATCTTGCTCTGATTTGCAATTGCAGGCTCCTTTCCTTTGCTCTGATTAACTTGAGGTTTTTTCTTAGGCTGAGTATCTTTTTGTTGGGATGCCCTCTTCTAGATGGGAGTGACAAGAACATCTCTACGTCTTAATGAATATTCCCTCTGCTGTGAGTTGAGTGCATTTAAATAACCCCACTGATAATCATCAGACTCAACCTCCAACTCATGATCATTGGCAAGTATGTAATATTCATCTTTAGACAAATATTCTTTCTCAATATACTCTTCATCCTCTGTCAAAAATATAGGCTGGCCATCTACTATAAAGAAGTGATTTTATTCCACAATATCATCTTCTTCTTCAACCTCTTGAGCATAATTTTGCTGCAAAGGTGTCTAAACCTATTGTTGTGTTGGCTGATCAGGAGCCCTTTGTTCTCTTTGCTTGATCCTAAACTAAGGTTGTTGATGTTGTCCACTGAAATTAGGATTTCTAACCTGTGCTTCCGATTGTCTTTCTGTAATGGACATTCTATCAACCATTATTTCCAATGTCCTGATCAAAGTATCCAATTTTACCTTAGAGGATGAGGAAGTTTGTTATTTGATTGTTACCTTTCTCTCACCCTTTGTCTTTGACTTTTTAATTGACAAGTTTTCTTCCACACTGACTGCATTCCATTGCATATCTTCTAGTGTTGCAGGACTTCTCTCTTGGAGCTGGTATGCCATATCTGGATCAAAGGCATCTAGATAGTGCAAGAAAGCCAAACCTGGGGGATTTTTTATCTCATTTGGAATTGATTTGTACACTCGGTTGAAATGAGCAGTGAAATCCTGAACTGATTCATTTGGATTCCTCTTCAGGTTGTCATACTCAGAAAGAGTCTACAATAGGTTCTTCTTTACTTCCCATCGAGCTATGAAAGCATCAATCAGTTGTTCAAGGTTTCCTATAGAATTGGCAGTCAAAGATCTAAACCAAGTTTTAACATCTCAAGAGAAGCTTTTGGAAATGATTCTCATCTTGGCATCATCAACATCTATCTCTTCTAGGTTGATGAAATCAGTGACTTTGACTAAGTGTTGTTTTGCACTAATTTCATAATTCTCATCAAAGAGAGCGATTCTTTGGCCATAGCCTTGTGGCAGGGGTGAAAGTTGAGCTGGTAGGAATAGGCGTGAAAATATTGCCATGATTCAAGTTGAATGTGGTACAGGAGTTCCAATGAGAGGGGTAGAATGAGAAGGTAATGAAGTAGAAGGGATGGAGGAGGAGGTAGAAATAGTTTTGGATTTTGTCAAAATTAATAATGACTCTTGTTGGTATTGGATGATGTATTTTTCAGATGTGTATTGAAGTTGATTAGCTAAATTTTCAAGCCTATCAAATTGACTCTATACTTTTATGTCAAAGTCTGATTTGGATTTAGATTCTTCAGAAAGTAAACTATCTTCAAGTTTCAAGGAATCAAAGAATACCTCGGATAATGATTTTACTTGAGATAGTCTTAATGGGTAAAATACTATCTCAGACAGTGAAGTTTCAAACTTCGATCGAAATAGAGATAACTCAAACTTCAAATCAAAAGGTATGTCTTCGACAGATAAAAAATTTTAAGGTAATGAGGAAGATCTTACCAATGGAGAAGGATTCGATTGAAACTATGAGTGTTGGGATCTCTACTTCTAAACAAGTTTCCATGGATATTCAATTGGAGAAGATGGATGAGGATCTGGATTTGATCTAGTGTATCTTCTCGAAGCCAGAATGTTCTCTGTTTCTGCAACTTGATTCTTTTCAACTTTTAGATCAGCCTTCACGAAGACCAAGGCCTATCACCCACAAGCCTAGGATTCGATGAAATTATGGTACAACCAGGGAGGATCTATCACTTTGTTCCCTAGTATGGTCGCCAATATGTCATCACTCCACCGGATCTCCGAAGGTTGAGAAGAAGACCAGCAAAGGTAACCATAGACCACTTTGACCTAGTAGCTAGCCCTACCAGGCTGAGAGGGATCTCTCAGTGAGATTCATAGCCAATTTGACTAGACCATGGAGATTTTAGGCTAGATATGCATATTCAGGCTTGGTTTATTTGGATTTGGTACTGGATGGTGAATTAGGTGAATTAGGTGAATTAGGTCAGACTTGTGGAAGTGTAGTGGGGCAAGGTACGCACACACTTTGGCACTTTCAAGGTATCCTAGTGAATATGGTAGATTGATATGGTTTCAAAATGAGCATGGGAATCATGAATTCGTTTATATTAGAAGAAAGTGAACATAATTGTGATAACTTCTCCAAAACAGAGCATTGAAATTAATGAATTATGCTTATCAAACTTAGAAATCAATCACATAAGATATGGAAATGAAAGATGGAAGGCAAAATACTTTCAAACATATGATAACATAAGAAGAAACACTACTAAAACACATACCACATGAATCCCACCACAATAGCTGCAAACTATGTCTATTAGTTCCTGCCAAAATCATTGAATACACTAGTTTTCCAAGATAAATTCCACGACATCTAACCTTTGGAAATGATTACAAACTATCTAATATAGGCAAATACATCATAGGAAAACTCATCAGGTCAAAAATTCTATTCAAGGCTCATCATAAATGAATTTGATGAGTCCTTACATAAACACTAGGAAAGTTGAAACAATATCCAAGGTTTTAGAAAAAGTTTAGGAGAGCTTATCTCCTCATTAATTACAACTTTCCCCATATAGTGAGGCAAAAAACAACTAAGAGCCTAAAATAAACTTGATTGATTACAAGACATCAAATTTTATATAATTCATGGAATTAAAATGTCTCCAAACTAGATGGATTTCACCAGGAACAAAAAGGTCGCACTAGAATGCAGAAAGGTCACACCAGAATTGACCACAACAACAATTTAGTAGAAAGGTCGCGCCCGTTGAGAGCTGTTTTTGGATGAATTGTGTGAGTCAAAACTACATTCTTAAAGTTGGTTTGAGCAGCCACACGTATCTTCTTTCCAATTATCAATCAAAATCCAAAAAATACCCATGGGAAGGCCTAAAAAACTTGATTTTTCCAACCTCACTCAGAAAGGTCGCCCCAGTCCAGAATTTGTGGTAGAACCATGAAAAAGGTGAGGTTTTTTGAGTTTTCCATCAAATATGGAAGATGTCATGGAAAACCCCTTTCATATTTAGTATTTCAACATGAATATCTACCCATCAATGTAGATAAAAGTTGATTTGGGTGTCCAAATAAAAAGGGTCACACCTTGGTGCGACCTCTCTGTGTATCATTTTCAGCAAAATTTCAAAAAAATTCAAATTTCTCCAAAATTTTCAGAATATTTTCCTTATATACTCTGAATGTTATGATAAACATACAAGGATGTTTTAGCCATAAATTTCACTCGAACTCCTTTTCTTGTTTCCTTTTGGTTGTCTTGGACCTCTTGTAGTTTTCTCTTCAATTGCTAAATTTTCACTTGTGCAATCTGATTTCTAGTTTGATATCGGGAAACCATGCGTTTTATAATCTTTTTGTCCCTGCTTTTAGTTTCCAAGTGAGCGTTGAATTTTTCAAGCCAAAACTCCTTGTATTCACTGATTTCTTTAGCTATCCTCTCCTCAAAAGTTAGCTGCTCATTTGCAGGATTTTGTTCTTTGTTTTTCTGTAGAGCCATTTTGAGACCCATAGTTCTTGGTATTTTCCTCTTTCCTTGGTGGGTCATGTTCATCAGGTTTAGCCACTGTTTTTCCCCTTTCCCTTCTATTTTCCTCAAAAAAACTTTTCTCCAAAATCAATTGATTTGTCTTCAATTGACTGTTTTCCTACTCAAGAAATGAGATGACAAATTGAGCCCTTGCTAGGTTATCTTGGAACTCTTTGATCTGAGCCTCCTTGTCTTTGATTTTTCTCTGAAAATTTTCATGGTCATCATTTTCCTCTAGGTCAACCACATCAAAATCATGTTCCTCCTCATCATGCATGGAAGTCTCACGCAAAGCTGATGGTGATCCCCGTGGTGAAATAAGCTTGGCCCCTTCGCCTTTCCGAGGAGAAAACAAAAACCGCATGCCTCTATTATAGGTGAGAGTAACCTCAGGCCTAGGCCTCTTTGAAATCTCAGCATGTTTTCTTGATGAGCCAAGCTCCACTGGCTGTGTAGACTTTGACATTGATGGTGTTGTTTTTCTAGGAGAAATAGGGACTAATACCAGGAGCAGTGTCTAGTTTATCTATGAATGTTTGTCAAGTGATTTGCTTGGCTGAAAGCTAATGCATAACCAAAATCTTGACCAAGATATGATGAAATAGGTTGGTGATGTCAGGCTATCCCCTGGTCTTGACCTTTTCATTCATCTTCACCACACTGCTAAAAAGAAAATTGGACAATTTAAGTGCCTTTATACAGGTGAAGTGCATAAAGAACCTAACATGATACCTGTACATTCTGGAAAACCTCCCTTCACAAGTAATATATTTCATAATGATTTTCATTAAGGGGGCATAATTTCATGGAGAAATATGAAAGGAATAACATGTTCAGGAATATATTTAAGGTTAGGTTTTAGGAACATTCTCTAATCATCAAGTTGTAATTCCATGCCCTTAAACTAGTTTTCACCCTGATTTGGAATGCTCGTTGCTAAAGAAATATGGTCTGCTAAAACACTGAACTCCACACCTGCTATGACAACTTTGTCTGTGTGAAAATTATGGGCAAAGAGGCTGATCAAAGGCACATGAGAGCCAACCTCTGTGATCATCTCACAAAATTTCATACATCCAGCATTTTCAAAACATTTTTTAACAAATGGAGAGGCATTAATATCACTTAAACTAATGGGCTCAAATATTGAATGGTGTCCTCCCTTTTTCACTTTCTGCTTTCTCTATGTTTCACTCTCCATGGATTCCTTTTGAAGGATGGACTTTAGCTAATTTTAGGGTTTTTAAATGATAGGTCAAAATGGTTTTGAAAAAAGAGGAAAGGTAGTGATGATATGGAGGTTTCCTCAAAGGTTTTGAGGTGACAAAGGGGAGTATGAGATGGAGTGTTATGATGAAATTTGTTTCATGAGATGAAATTGTGTGGCAAGAAGTTTATAAACTATGCAATGGAAACTTGGTATAAGGTTAGGGTTTAATGAAGTCAATGGTAAATGAGTAAGGAGTGATAGAGTGTGTAGGTTAGGGTTTTTATGGAGTGTAGGTGATAGTATAAGTGAATGAAAGTTAGGTTTCCTTCATTAAAGCCATGGAGAACACAAAAATTGGTGAAAATTTTGCTGAAGAAAACCTTGAGAAGAAACCACTTTTTCCTTTGATGAAGTTTCTTGAAAAGATGGTGTAAATGATCACTTACTGATTATTGAAGCTTTATGGACATTTGAGCAATCTATGGAGGCTAGAAAAACTCTAAATTTTGCTTTGGAACAGTGAAAAAAATCCACATTTCGAAAGCGTGGCAGTTCTGTAGAAAGGTCATAAAAGGGTCGTAGAAAGGTCGCACTGGCAGAAAGGTCGCACCAGATCAAAAAGGTTGCACCTGACGAAAAAGGTCGCGCCTCTCTGAAACTTGTAGAAAAAACTTTCTTTTCTCACAATTTTCACCTTCTCTTGATTTTCACAATGATGTCAAGGGGAACAAAGGATATGAAGAGTAAAAATAAGTTACTTTAGCTCCTCCATAGGCCTTTATATTTTCTTTTGATGTCTTAGTAATTAATGAGGTAGGATGGCCCACCTCACCAATTTTACCTTTGCCTTTTGAACTTTAGGATATTTTTTGAAATTTTGGAACTTTAGAACCATTATTACATATAAAAACATAAATTACATTTGAAATCAAAATTTATTGAAAATACTTGCCTATTACGACTCCTCCAACTGCTGGATTTTATGCATGAGGTGGCAGTTTAGTGACCTTCAAACCCTAATGACCTAATGGAGACTCTTAATTGAATGAAATCATGATGGAGGTGACTAAAATGATGATGAAAACCTCTGAATGATGATACACTCAGCTTATTTAATGATATGAACTAGCAATTTTAATTTTGGAAAGAGTGGAAATAGTCCTAGACCTAATGCCAAGTGACCAAATTTTTTCTTGAAGACTTATTTAAATGACAAAAAATTGACTTAGGGACCCCATCAAAACATGATAATAGTCCATTTTATCACTGGTGACAGGATGCAAATATTGACACTAACAGGATCAACTAGTGGAGCTACATCTTCTTTGCTCAACTTGGTGCCTTGAGAAATTGGTGCATCAGCTGGTTTGCTGGTCATTCTAAAATTTTGGATGATGGTAGTGTTATATTTTTGTTGACCAACAAAGATGACATTAGAATATTGTTGAATTTCAATTCCTAATATGTATTTCATGACCCCTAGATCATTCATATCAAACCATGTTTGCATTTTTACTTTGAAGTATTTTAACGTCATATTGCATGTATAAATAAAATCATCTACGTAAAGGAATACCAAAATAATTTTACCTTCATGAGTTTTGGTATAAAGAATTGGCTCATGGTGGCTTCTAAAAAAACCACTTTTGATGAGATAGGTGTTGATGCAATTGTACCAAGCTATTAGAGCTTTTTTCAGGCCATACAAGGATTTCTTCAATATGCATACCTTATGCTCATGTCCTGGAAATTCAAAATGAGGAGGCTGCTCTCCATAAAATTCTTCCTGCAATATACCACTTAAGAAATTATATTTTACATCAAGTTGAAAGACTTTCCATTTCCGTTGAGTTGTTGTGGAAAAATGGTTATGGCTGAGTGTCTAGCATTGCTACTGGAACAAATGTTTCACCATAGTCGACACCAAATTGTTGTGAGAATCCTTTGGCAACCAACCTTTCAATATGATTCTCAATCTCTCCTTTTTCATTTAGCTTGGTCTTATATACCCATTTTACACCAATTTTGTTGTTGTATCTTGGGAGATCAATTAATTCCCAAATCTGGTTGTTCTTTATGGAAGAAATTTCTTGGTTCACTACATCAACCCAATGCCTTTCTTTAACTGCTTCTTGAAAATTGGTTGGTTGGGATGAAATAAATGAAAAAATGATCTGTTAGTCAAACTCATGCTCCTGCTCATATATTTCTTTCATGGTTCTTGTTTGTTGATTTCCTTCTGAAGTAGTTGAATCATTGTTGGATTTACTGCTTGAAGATGTAACATTTTCATAATGGTATGGCTCTTTTGAACTTGCAATTTTGGTAGTTATGGTGGTTAAAAGTATGATTTGAATTTTTATCAATATGAGCAGGCCAAGATTTATTTTCAAAAAAATTAACATCTCTTCTTAAAACAAAATTATTAGTAAATGGATTGTAAATATTGTAGACCTTTGACTGCTCATTATAGCTTATGAAAATGCATCTTTCACTCCTATCATTAAGCTTATTTCTTATCTGCTCAGGAACATGTGAAAATTATACTAATCCAAAAATTATAAAGTGAGATACATTTACTTTTTTACTATCCCGAGCTTCTTGAGGTATTGTATCTTAGAGACTTGTTGTTAGAGAACTATTGAGAACATACACTGTTTTTGAAACTGCTTCAGCCAAATAGTCATTTGAAAACATCTTCTCATGAAGCATACATCTGGCCATGTTCATGATTAACTGATTTTTCCTTTCTACTAATCTATCAGGTATGTATTTCTGCTGATTTTGTTTAGTAAGAATACGGAGAGTAGCTTAAATCTCTTCAACATTAATACATGAACGATCTCCAAGACTAATTTACGATGTTATCAAAACATGAAGATATGAAAGTAGATTTTTGTTACTTATCATATGATTGCTACAACCACTTTCCAACAACCAAAGTTCCTCGCTATGAATGTCTTCAGAAAAATGGTAAGAAAGAAACATTGTCTCAGAGGATTCTCCTTCATTGTTAGAGAGATGGATACTTCCTCTTTGTTGATCTCACTATTTATTTCTACATTCTTCTTCATAATGCCCAAATTTCTTGTAGTAATAGCATTGGACATTAGATTTGCTCCATGTTTTGCTTCTCTGTGCTTGGTTTTGTGGAGATCTCCATTGCTCTACTACATGGTGATGTTGTGATATGCCTCTGCCTTGCTTGATTCTACATCTATATCTTATGCCTCTTTCTTTGCTAGGAGAGATATGTTCTTTAAAATTTTGTTCCATGGAGTCTTCTGCCAAGTTTCATAGTCTTGTCTTCTTTTCCATAAGTGATCCAATCAACTATTCTAAAGAGACAGTTGTAAAATATTTAGATTCTAGAATGGTTTTTATAATCATGTCATATTTATTGGGTAGGATTTGAAGGAAATTTTCAACAATCTTCTACTTTGTAATGGTTTCAACAATGAGTTTGATCTAATTGATTATTCCCATGACTCTATTCATTAATTGATCCACATTATATGTGTCAGTCATCTTCAAGGTTTCAAACTAAGCTCTCAATGTCTACAATTTAACAGTATTCAATGTATCATTACCTTGACACACAACGTTCAAAATATCCCAAGCATCTATTGTTTTTGATACACCAATTATCTTGTTGAAGATAGATTCATCGACTAAGTTTTGTATCCAAAATTTGGCTTTGTGTTATGTTTTTGTATCCAAATTTTGGCTTTGTGTTCTTTCTTTCTGAGTTTTTCAATGACATTCCTCTTATTATTGTTTAGGACTACTAATTTTTCTTGGGTCAGATCTACAAAACTATTCTGCAAGGTATCCCAATGATCATGGGTTTGCAAAAATGTCTTCATTCTTAATGACCAAAACTTGTAATTTTTTCCCAGCAGAATCGAGGTTTGTGGTAATGAGCTGGAGGAAACCATTTTTTGTTTGAATGTGGATGTGAAAACCCTGTTACAATCTCCTTAAAAAAAAAGCATATCTTTCAAAGAAAAATGTAGCACCTCCTTTTTTTTATAATTCAAGTTATTTTAAAAACACTTTCAATAAAAAATAAATCCTTTTAAAATCATACCCTTCTTTTTAAATGATATCACTTCATGAAAAATAACTTTTTGAATTTCATTAAAAATGGATCACCCTTTATAAAACGTGGATATAAAGGAGTGACCTTTTTAATAAGAAAAAACTCCCTTAAAAAAAAAAAAAAAACAACTTTGAACCACACAACTTGAAACATTGACATTCCTTTTGTTTGGGGTGATAGTTATGGAGAAACCATGGAACCTGCTTTCAACTTGAAATTGGAAAATAATGGAAACCTCGTGCTTGTGCTTGGCTCCAAATTTGACTCAGGGTGTCAACACACATTCTGATACACTCAGTATGCACTCAGTTTCCTATTTTCACATTTTATGAAGTATTTTTTTATCAACGCAGTTGAGTAGAGAGATAAACTGCATTGTTCATGTTAAATTTTTTATTTTTTTAATTTCCATGCTTCTCTAGTTTCTCCACAAGAAACTTCTCCACAACTTGGATTTTTAGTTCTCCATCTCTACTCATCCACGACCTCTGAAAACACGTTACTCTCTCTAGAGTCTTAAGCAAGCTAGGGCTCTGATACAATGACAAAGAATGAAGAGAAATCATAGAGAAGGATTTCTCTTCTCAATATTCAAAATAGTTAAATAGAATACATAGAAAACATCAACAATAAATGACTTGAGTGAAACTCGACTAAACTGAAGTAAAATTGAACTGTCTATGACACCTAGCAGACTGTGAGATTAATATATCAACTTAACCATCCTATGAAATTATTAAATTATCGAACTTGATTGATTTAGATTCACACTGAATTGAAATTTAAGATAAATCTTCACAAATTCCAAAATACTACAGCAGTTTAAGGTGCAAAGATACATCATCAATTTAGTAGAGAGGTTAAATTTTTACTAACTTATTCAACTTTACATCAATGATATTGGAACTTCAAATTTGAAATAAGAATCCCTAGGGTCGTTGTGATCTCTTCCTTGAGCATGACGATGTAGCCTTGCTCTTTAAGAAGTTCGTGTGTTTTTTCTTCCAGCTCATCATTCTCTTTCGACACGGAAAGGAACACTTGACTTGTGGTTATCCTTGAACTTTCTGTGGATTTTTTTTTGAGCTCTCTAATTTTCCAGGTACTGTACTCATCCCATACCCTAGAATTCTTCGACCATGAAGTACGCAATCCACCATGTTCACAACTAGCACCACATTTTGGGACATTCGTGATCTGGAGATCCTTGGAAACTCTGTCACAACTCGATAATTATTGCCTACAAAATTAATCACCACTATGCATACCACTATGCACAAGTTTTTTACCTTCTCATAAATTTCCCAAACACTTGACAGAGAAACTCTTTCTCCACCAGCTTCAATGCCAGGGAAATCAATTATAGATATAATATGTTGCACAAGTTTATGGTACGTGGGTACTTTGGGTATGTGGGAAAAAGTATCTGGTATGGCTAGAAGCTTTTCCCAAATTTATAGGACATGTCAAGTTGGGAGCCATATATATATATATATATATATATTATTATTATTATTATTAAATAAAGTATAAAGATTAAATTTACATGCCGAATTGAATTTTTAAATGATTCAAGAAACAACCATAAATAAGCTAAAACCAAAACTAAAAGCCACCCAAATCATATTGATGTTAACACTAGAAAAAACTTAAAAAGACAAAAAACCTAAAGTAGTACATAATTCAAAATGTCCAAGAGACAAAATATATCAAAAAAAATACAAAGCTTAAGATTATCATAGAGTATGATCTTCAGCATGAAGGAGATACATATAAGCTTGAGCCTCACTGGGTACTGGATCAACATCATAATCATCATCAGATGCAGCAATGTCATCTAAAGGTATCCCAACAAATCCTGCATTTGGTAAAGGATTGTCATCATCATCGTCAATTTGGGCAACATCTTCAACATTCACATCCCATCGTGCAGCAAGTCATTCTAAATATTCAGATGGCTTCCATGAACAAAGATGAAGACTACTATGTACATAAACAAGTTTCTCCACTCTCTTATAGGTAAATTTATTCTTCTTAACAAAGTGTATGAAACTATAAGTGGGCCAATTCCTTTAAGCAACTGAGGAATAGAAACCTGAGATAGCAAGCATGAAGCAATATTTTGGAGCTCTAGGACCTAGCCCCCATACATTCTCCACTATCCAAGGGGTTTCTTCCAAGAATAATGCTTGATGTCCCTATTTGCATTGCACTTGCTTCAACAACAATATACATATTAGTTATAACATCAATAAACCCTTGCTCTACCTCTTCATCATCAATAGGAAGAATTCTATTTGGTATTTCCATATACCACTTTGGATTAAGGGCATATGCAACCATGTGAAAGGTGGTATTGAGTTTAATCCATCTTTTCTCTATCAACTTAAGGATTTCATGGAAAAAATCCAAAGAATGGTTTCTCTGGAGAATGATGTATTTTACCTTTCCAACCATGGCATCAATACATTCATATATTTATCCAAGAGAAGGAGAGTCTAAATCAACATAGTTGATCAAATTCACAATTCGGCCTATGAAAGAGACAAAATATTTACAATCATCCCACCAATCCTCATTAAGAAGATTTTCTCTTATCTTCTTCGCTTGAGCTTACTTAGACTGATTCCATGCATTCCACTCTAAAGAAACAACAATTTCTTATAAAGATGCATAGACCTCAACAATATGCTCAAGAAAAATAAACTATATGGCATATATTGTTTCTGTGAGTCTTAAAAAATGCTTCCTTGAATACATCCTATAAATTTCTAAGGAAGCATGGTGGTTGCAGATAAACATTTTTGCCTCCCTCACATCTGAAATGATTTTTGCAATCTACTGTATCTTACCAATCTCTTTTAAGAGATTGTTATGGGCATGCACACAACAAGGAGTCCAAAAGATATGCCTATATTGACTTTGGATCATCAATCTCGCTTCTCTATAAACATGTGTTGCATATTTTATGACATGTACCACATTTGAAGAACCAACCTCATCAATTTCATTATTCAACATTTCAAACATGAAAGTAGCATCCTTATTTTTTCCACTACAATCAATTGTTTTTAAAAAATAAGGCCCTTCTCATGATGTGACAATAACCGTTTGAAAAAAATTTGTTGTTGAATATCTCTCCAACCATCCATGACAATTGGACAACCTGAATGAACCTAATATTGTTTGAGGTCCTCCATAAGTGCATGCATTCTTTTCACCCCTCTATCTAATAATGAATTCCTCATTTTTTTTACCCTAGGGTGCATGTCTTGTCCCTGCAGCTATGATTTTTCTCACCATTTCTTTATAGTATGGTGAACGAGTGGCGTTAAATGAAATTCCATTTTCCATTAAAAAAGCTGCTATGACATCATCTACTTCATCACTATGCAAGACATTTTACATCTTTTGAATGTGTTCAAGCAATTTTAAAATTACTTATTGCACTGAGAGACCAATCCAATATGGTAGAGATGTTGTAATGTCTTGTTTAACATTTTAAGTCAATCAAAATAAAATCAATATATATATAGATAGTAGAGATGTTATAATGACGCGTTTAATAGTTTGACTTGGTCAAAATAAAATTAAAATTAAAATAAAGCATAGAATTGATAATTATAGTTATAATTATAATTAATAATTAAACTAGCCTATATCCATCTTAACTCCAGATCTACCAAGCTTTAAGAGTGATCAATTCTCATGATATGCAAACCTCTTTTAGAGTGAAAATATATTTGATCCCTCTAGGTGCTTGGTAGATATGGAGTTAAAATGGATCTAGGCTACTTATATTAATGTCTTTTTTAGTGTGTGTGTGTGTGTGTGTGTGTGTGTGTGTGTGTGTGTGTGACATATTTTATAATATTTTGTCGTTTTAAACATTAATCTAAATTTATCTTAATTTCAAATTTATCAGGGGTTAAGAAATATTAATATATCCTTAAAAAAAATACTTTTGATATCAATATATAAATATATCCTTTAATAAAATATTTATTTGTGGTAATCATGAATCAATATTTCCTTTAGTATCTAACATGAAATTTGGATCACTCATAAAATTTGATTCCACTTCACCTAGCTACTCCTATATGATTTAAGGAATTTTTTGTAACACCCTCTTCCCACATCTACCGAAGTAACCAGCCAACCTGGGTAAACATGTGACGAGATGCTACTAATATGAGATTCAACCTCCTAGATGACCTTAAGGAAGTGGAACCGGAGGAAACACCAAAAACACACCTTACACGACATCATTGAAATCCCCAGGAGGTAACCCAACCTTCCAAGGCCTTCTTTCCTAAGTTGGGACTGATGTTTAGCCCCCTTGAGGCTTAGCCATGGGCTTTTAAGTGAAAGGGAGTGACTATATACCATATAGCCGTGGGTTAGCCTTGTCAAGGTAGCGGCTACGGCCCAAACAGTCAATTTTATGCCCAACTTTGAGATTTGTGCCACCTTTTCAGCCCCAAAGCCCAGGTCAGTTCCTTGAACTTCCTGTAACTTCAAGAGAGGTTAAATAACATTGAGTCAAACATATGGAAGAAATCACATCATCAGGAACTCATCCGGCCCCACTCAGCCATGAGAGGAATTTCGCTAAACATAGCATCTATAGGTATAAACAATAGATTTAAACAAAGGGGTCTCTTACTTATCTGAAAATGGATAAGAAGCATTTCTCCCCTACATCATAAAATGCAATACAATCTATTTGACCATAGATACATTGTGTATTCATTTACAAGTAAAAACATGGAGAGAGCCATACCTCATCACTGTCACAATACATGCTTATAACAAACATAATACCAACAGAAGTACCATGGATATATCAGCAATAGAATCCATATATATACCAGTGCATATACACATCAAATACCAAGGCAATGAATCTTTCATTAATGAGTGTAAGAACCAACCTGGAATGGGACTTCCATAGTTCACCCAACCATATATATGGTTGAGATGAATCTCACTTTATCCAGTCACCCCTGTGCTATATTCCAAGCATGAATGTGGGATTTTATCAAACACGTCAATCAACGTCAAACTAGGGCTCCAAATACCAAACCGTCTCAACCCCAAAACCAATGATTCCACCTCATGGTCGGACATCACTAACCATCATAGATTGGTCTCTATCTAAGCTTCTCTAGGGATCCAAAGTGTTTGTTCCAGCCAAGGCTCCAACATTAGTAACTCAACCATAATTGTTCGTGGGCTCCAGAGTGTTTATCCAACCAAGGCTCCAGCTCTAGTAACTCAACCCACCTAGGGCTCCAGAATGTTTGTCCAAACAAGGCTCCAAGAATAGTATCTCAACCCAACAGTTGTCTGCCGGGATCTAGAGTGTTTTTCCAACCAAGGCTCCAAGAACTAATAACTCAAACCAACAGCTAAAGGAATCATGAGAACCAATCAGAAAATAATCAATGGAAATAAACCCACAATCACCATGGCTATCCAGGAAATGGAAAGCCTAGGAAAATCCACTGTCAATCCTAACCATTCTCCATGCCAATGATAGATAATAAACCACATGCAATACCATGCATGCCAAAACTAGTGAGGAAATCATACATGCAACTCGATACCTGCACTCAGAACCTGTTGTAGATGTTGATCATGATGTCCTCTTGTGATTTCCTTCTCTTCCTTTATTTTCTTGATCCAAATATCCAAATATGCCACACTCTACAATAGTGCTCCAAGAATACTCTAAGTGCTCAAGAGTATGAGAGAGAGAGAGAGAGAGAGAGAGAGAGAATAATGAGGGCTCTACCAAAACCTGTCAAAATGTTTCCAACTGATCCTTAGCATCCTTTTTATCATTGATGCCTCTAATTTCTTCATTTTCCATTATTTTCCTTCAATTTCCTCCTCACATGCAACCTCTGACCTTTCACCTTAATTTTCTCCTAATTTCCATTATTTTCATAAATAAAATGCCAATTAATGTCTCGTGCCTTTCCAAATCCTTTGCCTTTTCCAATTTCCTTTGCCATAATAAATCGAATGAACACCCACTAGGATGTTTTTCCCACCATTTACCTTGGAATACGTGTCCCATCCATCATGGTCCTATATATTTTTATATGAATTTTTACTAGGGTTCTTACAAAACCCTCCCCCTTGGGGGAACACAGTCCTTGATTTTCAATCACACCTATAAACAGAAAAAAATAAAACATATTACGTATGGAGCTTCATAACATAACTCGTTGTAGTATTTACAATGAATAACCTTATCAAAATAAAAAACCATCATGACAATCATACCACATACTTGAGCTTCATAACATAAATCATTATGTTATTACAATGACAACCACATATATACCCATACACATTTTCTTCAACCAACAAATAACCATACCGTTTGTGGAGCTTTATAAATCCAACTGGATATAGTATTTACAATAATATACACATACACACATTTTTTCAACCAACAAATAGAAGGATACGATACATGTATCAATAATAATGGAATCTAGAGGCTCACACCTCCATCCTCAAAGTAATACTAGGATTCACCTCCTTCTGAGGAATTCAAGAATCCACTGCCAAATTCAAAGCTGCATCCAATGTCCAACGCTACAATCTCGCGCTATTGTCCTCTCAGTCAAAAGTTACCAGCTCATTTTTCCAGGGCACACTCCCAATGTGCACCTGATCCCATCTGGAAATGCTAATAACAAAAAAAATTCCATCCCTGACCTTCCCTTCTCTGCTAGGCAGTCCCTCGAGCAATACAGTCACCCCTTTTCGTGCGGTCACTCAGCCTTCCCAGTTCTGCTGGCACCCCCATCTCGAGTAGTCCATCCCTTGGAAAGGCTTCCTCACATTAGAAGATATAATAACCAAGGCATATACCTACCTCAAAACCATCATACAGGTCATAGCATTCTCATGGAAATCAATGGACATAATTGGGCACTAGTGTCCCACAATGACCCTGCTCCTAAAGTGGTTTACCAACATATTGTTTCATTTTCCAATTCCTTTTGCTGCTACTACCAATTCTTGCAGTCAGTTTCAACCACCCAACCGAGCATGTTTATTCATTATTTTACCAAGCACATAATTCCATTAGACTCAAAGAAAATTGAAATAAACACAAATCATACCTTATTGGTAGCTCGTCAACAAGGTACGCTTGCAATTATGTTCACTTCCTGTCACACAAGTCAAACTAGTTGTTTGATCAAATCATCATGTATAAAAATATTGCATCAAATTAGCTCAAACGCAACCATCATAAATTAAAATCATGAATCACATAAAATCACCATAAACCATAATCATAAATCACATGTAACCACCATAAGTCAAAATCATAGATCTCATGCATAATAAGTCTGAAGTAAAATACTGATGCTTATCCTTCACCAACCCATACTTCTGCCTTTTCTCTTTTTGTACACACAACAGATTTATTTCCACACCCAACAAATACTAGAGCCTTCTATTCAACTATGTACACATACACATAGTGTACAACACATACATTCGCACAAGGCATACAATACCATGCAATACATACACCCACAGTCGGCGTACAACACAACACAATACATACACAGACAGCCGGTGTATAACATAACACATACACCTACACTTGGCATATTATGCGACAAAATACATACACATACATCCAGTGTACAATGCAACACAATACATATGCCTACACTGGCATAGAACACATACACCTACACCTAGTGTACAATATGACACAACACATACATACACATCATACAACACAACAAATATACATGTCACAATACCACAACTACATCATGCACATACATGGTACCACATGGCCGCAACACAAAATGTACGTCATTGATAAGGAGTTCATAAATTTTTCTCAAAATTCAAAGTTACAAGATTGGGTTGAAACTAGGATGGTTGCGTAGATCTTGTCTTCTTGATTTTGGCACCGTGAACGATTCGAAAAACTGATGTCGTATGAGGGAGATGTCGAGTTTTGATCGAAATGCCAAACATGTAAATTTTGCGACAGTTTGACCAGGGTTGATTGGGATGCAAAGTCAGCAAGGTGGAGGTACAGTCAGCAAAAAAGAATATTTTGAGGAATATTCTTGTCCTTAGAACCAATCAGGGTGTGACAAGTGTCGATTCATTATTGGTTGAATGATTTTGGTACATTTTTGGAGGGCCAATCATAGGGTGCCACGTGGCCAACCCTAAGGCCGCCAAGTGTCCCTAGAATGACAGTGTAAAATTTTTTGGAGTCCATAGGAATCCACCACAGGACCTCCTTCCCAGCACGCGCATGTCTAACCACCCGATCCACACGTTATTTCTTAACCCTATATTTCACAGCTTATATTTACGGTTGGTTTTATTCGCATATGGGAGTTGGAACCATCTGCGGTCCCAACCCACCAGCAGTTCCATTGGTGTTATCACATGGCATCAAACAAATTTTACAACCTGATGGCTATTAAAACCGATAGCTAACTGCCAAGAGTTACGTTAGTTGTCACATGGCTACAGTTAAACTCCTTTGCGCGGTACGCTAACCTCCAGTGTTAAACGCACCATTCAACCACAGTTAAAGTGTTAACACCAAAGTTTAAGCCTTGAGTTCCACCCAATGGTTTGTGTAACCGCAGGTTTTGGGGTTGGCATGTGGCCACCCCAACCAAAAAACTTTAATGCCATGGTTTATTCAGCGGTCAAAACTGGCAGGCATGCTATTTGTGGTGGTATCTACTATTTTAACTCCAGATAAGTGGATCTCTCCACTTTTAGTGGAGTTTTTCTAGGTGTAATTGGGTGAAAGAGTAGGAGACTCAATTTTTGCCCATTATGAGGGAATGAAAAGTCATTTTTGACTAATTGGAGCATTCTGGAGCCATTGGTTCAAATAAAACAGCTATTAGAGCACTATAAATACATGTATCTACAAAACTGTGAGCATAATGAAAGATGGACATGCCATTGGGAGCTAGACTAGCAGATGTAGCCCAAGAGGGGTGAAATGCTTCATCATGCTTGTTGTGTCAATTTCATGTAGTGAAATATTTCTCTAGTTTACACTGTTGTTCAGTGTTATTTGTGCTTATTTCATGTTTCTAATTCACCTAAAATCATCTATAATTCATGGAAAAACACCTCAATCCTTAAGCAAACTAATGAACTGATTATGAACATGTTTATAAACTAAAAAGACACTTAGCACAACAAAACTAATACAGACATTTCAAATCAGGTCGGTATCAGAGCTAGAGTTTATTCTGTGGTGCTGTGTAGTGTAAAGAATTGTTTAAAATATTTGCAATTTTTAGATTCTTACAAGGCTCAGGCTCAAGAGAGGAGAAGGACAATAGGTGGAAGTAGAAGGGTCTTAAGAAGAGCCAAAGAAAAGGAGATCAAGTTTTCCACAATCTCCACCACCTATTTCACCTCCTAAAGAAGCAGAAGTTCCATTAAGCATGCCTCAAGAGGAAGGAGAAATCCATGAAGAGGTTGATCCCAAGGAGGAAGAAAGAGTGTTCAGAAAATCATTCCTTGAAATGACAGAGATGGTTAGAATCCTTTATCAAGAAAGGAATGAGAGACTAGAAGGAGAAGGATCTAAAATTCATAAGGAAGGACAAGGATCTTCAGGAGGTCACAATGATGAAGATAATTCAAAGAATGGAAATGGAGGAAATGGATGCAATGGAGAGCCATCATCCTCACCCTCATCATCATCATCCTCTACTTCTTCTTCAGTACATCAGCCACACAAGTCAAAGAACACTGGTAAAAGTCTCGTTTTAAAACTTGATGTTAAGTTTGAATTGCCAATGTTTAATGGTGAAGTCAATGCAGAAAAGCTTGATAATTGGATTAGGAAATTGGATGTCTATTTGAGAATCTAGAACCTTCAAGATGATGATACCAAAATCCAATTAGCTTCATTGAGAATGGAAGGTGCAACACTTGTTTAGTGGGAAGCCAAGGCAAAGGAGGAGATCAAAAAACATGGTAAGATTATTCTATCATGGTCATATTTCATTACTGCTATAAAATAATAGTTTTATCCATTAGGTCATATGCAGAAAGCCATAATGAATTGGCAAAAATTTATGCAATTAAAGGGACAAAATGTGCAAGAATACACCCAAGAAATTAGGAGAAGAGCTCTCTTATTAGGGGTAGATTTGCAGAGCCAAGATACTTTTCTCAAGTACATAGGATGCTTACATAGCTACCTAAAACATACTATTCTCATGTTTAACCCCACAAGTCTATATGAAGTATGTGTTCAGGCCACACATCTAGAAGCTAGAGGGAAGAACATTTATGAAGAGGGTAGACAAAAGCCTTTTAAGGGTAAATCCAAAGAGAAGATCTCAAAAGGTAAAAACAAAAAGAATGCATTTGTTAAGAAAGAGGGAGAAAAAGTGGTTTGTAAACATTGTTCAAAAGAAGGCCATGATGAAACTCATTGTTGGAAATTATATCCTGAAATCAAGCCAAAGAAACCCAATAACAAAGGGAAACAAAAAACTACTCCTACAACTCAACATGATTTAGGATCTAATTCAAGTGATGAATCTAAGATTACAGCCATGGGATTGAATAGCGTGAAGGGGAAATAAATTGAAACTAAACCCAGTACCAGTGCATCAAACTGTCACATAAACACTCCAAATGAAGAAGAAAGAATAGAATTGTTTCATGTGAGGGCCATATCCAAGAACACCAAGATTGGCACATTATTTGACAGTGGGTCACAAGAAAACTTAATCTCTGAAGATTTGGTCAAGAAACTTAACCTTGAGACCATACCACATCCAAAAACATATCCATTAGGTTGGATTTGTAAGGATGCAAATCTACAGCTTCAAAACAAATGTATATTGTGATTTACAATCACTGCAAATTTTGTTGACACAGTTGAATTAGATGTGATTCCACTTGGCATCACTGGTATTGTATTAGGGAGTCCTTACTTATATGACAGGAAAGCGATCTTCTATCGCCATGAGAACAAGTATCATTTATTCAAAGATGGGAAGGAGTTCATCGTTAGAGCACATCACAAGAAGACAAACATTTCTATGGTAAATGCTGGACAGGTAAAGAGGCTGGTAAATTCAAGTAAGAATTGTGTTCTTCTTATGATTAAGCTTAAAGCTAATGTTAATCGTGAATCATTTGAGGGATGTGATCCTAAGTTGAAATCAGATTTATATGATGTAGTTAATGCACATCATGAGATGTTTCAGGAGCCAACTGGATTGCCTCCAAAATGAGAGATTCAACATAATATTGAGTTGCAGCAAGATTGTCCTCTTCCAAACATCGGTATGTATCGCATGTCGATAATGGAGAATGTTGAAATAAAGAGGCAAATCAAAGATATGTTGGACAAAAGAATCATAAGGCCAAGCATCTTGCCATGAGGTTCACTCATAGTCTTGGTACCAAATAAATATGGGATTTGGCGAATGTGTGTAGATTTTCGAGCTTTGAACAAGATTACGATAAAGAATCGTTACCCACTCCCAAGAATAGATGATTTTCTTCATTAGCTGAAACAAGCAATTTTTTTTCACTAAGTTAGATTTACAAAGTGGATATCATCAAGTAAGAATTGCAGAAAGTGATATATGGAAAACAGCATTCAAAACCAAACAAGGACTCTTTAAGTGGCTAGTTATGCCATTTGGTTTGTGTAATGCACCGACAAATTTCATGCATGTTATGGATAATGTTTTGTGTCCATTCCTTGATGACTTTGTTATTTTCTACTTAGATGACATTTTAATTTTCAACAAAACAAGAGAAGATCATGTCTTGCATGTGAATAGAGTGCTTGATATTTTGAAGAAAGAGAAATTGTTTCTTAAGATGTCAAAGTGTGAGTTTGGAAAGACTTCTTTGGTCTATTTGGGACATATTGTAGGAGGAGGAGAATTTATTATTGATCCTTCTAAAGTGGAAGCCATTGTGAATTGGCCCACACCCAAAAAAGTAACCGAGGTAAGAAGTTTCTTAGGGTGCATCTCTATATTAAAGAAATTTTATTGCTAACTTTTCTTCCATCGAAACTCCTATGCATGCAGTGACAAGTGTGAAGAAAGGCTTCCAATGGGGAGGAAAACAACAACAAGCTTTCAAAGCTTTAAAAGGAAAGATTAGTTCAACTCCAGTCCTTGCATTACCAAATTTGAGACAGCCATTCGAGATTCAAATCGATGCTAGTGATTATGCCATGGGTGTAGTATTTTTGCAGCATAGTAAGCCTATTGCTTTTCATTCTAAAAATTTTAATGGTGTTGTGACTAATTATCCTACATATGAAAAAGAACTATATGCATTGGTACAAAGTGTCAAGAAATGGAAACACTACTTGATGGGTAAAGAGACTATTGTACATACTGATCACCAACCATTATAGTACTGGCAGTCACAAACAAAATTGCAGCAATCAAGACATTTCAAGTGGATAGGATTTCTTCAACAGTTTCACTTGGTTATAAGGTACAAGAAAGGAATTTTCAATAAAGTTTTTGATATGTTTTCAAGACCAACCATTAGTGCATCTACTTTACTAAAAAATGATTTTGTTGTACATGAGAGTTACATAGAACAATATGCACATGACATTGATTTTCAAGATGTGTATGCTAGTTTGAGTGAAGGGAATTAAGTTGAAGAAAAATATTATCACATGCATAAAAATTTGTTGTTTCATTTGGGCAAGGTGTGTATACCACAAGGAGAGAGGCATGATAAACATTGAGTTGATCACAAGTTTCAAGAGGGAGATGAGGTATGGTTGCACATTAGCAAAGAAAGGTTGCAAGGGGAAGGTAAAAAGCTCAAACCCATTTGATATGGTCCTTTCAAGATCATAAAGAAAGTTGGTAATAATGCATTCCAACTTGACTTGCCTTCTTATATGAAAATGTATTCAATTGTTAATGTTGAAAACTTACATTTGTATGAGCCACCTTTGATCGATGATCAAGGAAGTGATGTTCAGCTACCTTCTATTGAAGATTTCTCGCCAGAATTTCTGGATGAGCTCAAAGAAGATAAAATTATTGACAGGAGGACAAGAGCATCAAAGAGGGGAAGTGTTGACTACCTTCAAGTTGGGCTCAAAGGATCTAACCCAAGCAAGGAAAAATGGATGGAGGTTGGAAAGGCGAGGGAGTCTTACCCTCATCTACTGAATAGGTAATCAAGTCTTTTGGGGTCCAAAAGCTTCCTAATGGGGAGGACTGATCAGGAGTTCATAAATTTTGCTCAAAATTCAAAGTTACAGAATTGGGTTCGAATTAGCATGTTTTTGTAGATCTCGTCTTCCTAATTCCAGCTTCGTAAATGCTTCGAAAAATCAATGTCGTATGAGGGAGATATCGTGTTCTGATTGAATTTCCAAACAAGTAAATTTTGTGACAGTTTGACCAGGGTTGACTGGGATGCACAGTCAACAAGGTGGAGGTACAATCATCAAAAAAGAATAGTCTGAGGAATATTCCTTTCCTCAGAACCAATCAGGGTGTGACAAGTGTCGATTCATTATTGGGCGAATGAGTTTGGTACATTTTCGGAGGGCCAATCACAGGGTACCACATGGATAGCCCTAAGACCGCCACGTGTCCCTAGAATGATAGTGTAAAATTTTTGGGAGTCTGCAGGACCTCCTGCTCAACACGCACATGTCTAACCACCCAAGCCACATGTTATTTCTTAACCCTATAGTTTGCAGCTTGTATTTATGGTTGGTTGTGTTCGCATATGGGGTTTAGAACCGTCAACGATCCCAACTTGCCAGCAGTTCCATTGGTGTTATCACATGGAATCAAACAAATGTTACAACCCGACAGCTGTTAAACCCGATAGCTAACTGCTAGGAGTTATGACAGTTGTCACATGGCTACGATTAAACTCCTCCACGCGGTTCACTAACCTCCAGCGTTAAACGTGCCATTCAACCATAGTTCAAGCATTAACACAGGAGTTTAAGCCTTGGGTTTCGCCCAACGGTTTGTGTAATTGTGGGTTTTGGGGTTGGCATGTGGTCACCCCAACCACAAAAATTTAATCCCACAGTTTATTCAGTGGTCAAGACTGGCGGGCGCGCTATTTGTGGCGATATCTACTATTTTAACTCCAGTTAAGTGGAGTTTTTCTAGGTGTAACTGGGCAAAAAAGTAGGAGACTCAATTTTCACCCATTTTGAGGGAATGAAGAGTCATTTTTTACTTATTGGAGAATTTGGATCCATTGGTGCAGATAAAACAACCATTAGAGCACTATAAATACATGTATTTGCAAAATTTTAAGCATAATGAAATATGGACATGCCATTGGGAGCTAGACCAATAGATTTAGCCCAGGAGGGATGAACTGCTTCATGATTTCTACTATGTAAATTTTATGTGGTGACTTATTTCTCTATTTTAAACTATTTTTCAGTGTTATTTGTGCTCATTTCATGCTTCTAATTCACCTAAAATCATCTACAATTCATGGAAAAACACCTCAATCCTTAAGAAAAATAATGAACTGATTATGCACATGTTTACAAACTGAAAAGGAACTTAGCACAAAAAAAAAAATATAGTCATTTCAGATAAGTCATGCACACAATACCACATGCATACCAGTACCATATGCACAACATGTACACATCACCACATGTACACAACAAAACCTGCACAATGTGTGCATAACATCACATGTACACGACACCATCTGCAAAATGTGTACACAAAGCCAAATGTACACCGCACCACCTGTATAATGTGTACTAAATACCACATGTACACAGCACCACATTCACGACATGTACTCAACACCACATGTACACAACACTACTTCCACGACATGTACACCACACCACCTGCACACAACACCACTTATACAACACCACATGCACACAACACCACATGTACATAGCACCATATATACATCATGCACACAACACCATATGTGCATCGTGAACACAACACCATATGTACATACCACTTCATATTCAACATGTACATAACACCATACATACACAACACTGCATATCCAACACGCGCACAACATCATATGCACACAACACTGCATATCCAACATGCACACAATACAATATGTACACAACACTGCATATCCAACATGTACATAGCACCATATATACCTAGCATTGCATATGCAATATACATAGAACACCATATATACAACAGGCATACAACATCATATGCACACAATACTATCTATGTTATATGTACATGTCACTATAGGTACAATCACTGAATATACAACATGCGCAACATATACACAATAGTAGTACTGCACATCCATAGACCACACATTGACCTCACAAGCAACCTTGATTCTAGTGTCTTTCCCTTATCCATTCTCACCCTAGCATGGCGCGGATCACACTACTTTCACTTCTCTGATGTACCCCTCAAAATTATTTGTCCATAACAAAACATAGGAATAACATTAAATCATATCCACATGATACTGACCTCATATATATTTCAAGGATACTCTACCACTTGATTCTGAATAGCCAGGAACTTCTTCATGCCATTCACCTGCATAATAAATCATTCCTCCACAAGAATGATCCTTGAAAAACCTGTCATATAGTGACATAGATACATAGATACATATAATCATATAATCATCTTAAAACAATCATGACCCTGTCAAACAACAACATACACACAAATAAACATTAGCATTAAAAAGTCATGATCCATGAAGACCCTGTCAAACACATCATACATACATACATACATGCATACATATATAAACATCAACATAATCATGACCACAACATAATTTCTAGATATCATAAGGTATACATTAAGAGAACTTTTTTTATTTGTACACAACATGCACAATGTTGAGAACAACAATTCCTAACATAGCCAAGGCATCTAACACCTTAGATCCATTCACTTACCTTTTTTGTTGCCTTTCTCATGTATGTACTGCCACCATCCGTTTATCATAATGGACCCAACCAGTCCAACCGACTATCATATTCTTACCTTCCACTATGATTTACTCATGCACCGAGCTTCATCTCTGTCTTTCATTACCTATTAGGTAGCACACATCTCTCCCTGATCTCCATTAACTTTACTCTTTCCCAACCAATTCCTTGACCCTCAAACAAAAGGCAAGAACAAGAAACAACAAGAAGAAAACCAAAAACCAATAAAACATCACAAAAAAGTGGCATGACCTTGCACTAGATGCAATCAAGACTACAAATCAAGTGCAAAAAATCAAAAGAGACCAAAAGCATAATACTCTCACCAAACAACATGACTCGATCCCCAGGGTTCTCAATAATTTTAAAGGAATGCACATCCCGAGCCTTCTTCAAAATTTCATGGCACTCTTGCCATGTAATCCCTACATCATGCTGTCATAGACACATAAGTGTTAGTGCATAAATAAGAATAACAACAATCTAGTTACGTTAACTTGTTGTGCCAATCATGTTTCCTTGTAACAAAGCACACACATGTCAACCATATGTATCAACATCAAGATGACATATCTATCAATTTGAAATCAAAAATTACCAAGGCTAACAACCCTACCATAATCAACAATCAACTCACATTCATCAGGCATACTACATAATGCTACAACTATCACCTACTTACACTCAAGTACATGCCAACTATCTCAGCACATATGTGTTAGCACAACCATCTTAAAACAAGATAATTCCTTCACGCAATCTTACAGAAAAATATACTCATATCATGAAATTAATTAAACATTCAAACAACTTACAACATACCATGCTAAATAGATCAACTATATGACATAATCAAACAAGCAAAATAGTTAAGCACCAATTATATGACATAAGGCAACTCATAACTTGATGTATTTCAGGGGAGGCTATCTTGTCTGCACACTCAATCTAGTTAGCACGATATCATATCAACTCAAACATAAATAAGGTCATATCATCCATCACAGTAACTGACTATCATGTTCACATCATGAGCTCATAAGCAATTGTTTTTCATGCATAATAACCACAATTTCATATTCAACCTAGATGAGAATGACATAATATCACAACATATTAAATCATACCGAAATGCCATAACCCTAACCATTTGCATAGGACAATCCAAATTCGCATGATACATCTAACATCAATATATTAATTCTATAACCCTAATCATCAAGGTAACCAATATAACAACAATAAGTTAACCTATAACATACTCATCAACAACAATAACAAAATCATCGAGCTAACTACAAGTTACCATATAACATGCTCATCAACGACACATAACATTTTCATCAACAACATATAGCATAGTAATCAAGTTAATTAACATAAAACATCAATAATTTTATCATATAACATAATGATCAATTTAATACCATGCCTAACAAG
This sequence comes from Pinus albicaulis, assembly GCA_034641835.2. Taxonomy (NCBI): domain Eukaryota; kingdom Viridiplantae; phylum Streptophyta; class Pinopsida; order Pinales; family Pinaceae; genus Pinus; species Pinus albicaulis. The sequence continues at coordinate 382,789,729 of CM076579.1, read as the reverse complement.
CCAACGCATGTACATATGATCACACAATTACTAACATCTATCATGTATGTAACCATAAAATCAATAGAGTGAAGGAAAACTCATAACCATGATTCATATAACTACATTGATAAACTATTATTTATTACATATGTAACCATAATAATAGAATTACAACCATATAAGTAACCCTAATACTTACAACCCCCGGATGCGGGTGTTAATAATTGATTTGGCCTGCTGCCACCTGGCCATGTTGTCTATGGGCAGTCGTCCTCATCATGAGGAGGCACGTGGCCCCGACAAGGTTATTAAAGACTGGGAATGGGTAATACTTACTCCACCACCCTCAATTTGTATGAAGCATCCTCTCTGCTCCAGGTTTTCATTAACGACATCCTTTCTGCATTCACTCTGCCTTCTGCGCCATTACTCCTCCTGTAGCCATATATGGACCATAAGGTTGTTTCTTTGACATTCTGCTGTGGCCTATTTTTCGTTCTCAATATTCGTTTCATCTCCTCCTGCGCCTTTGCTCCTGCCAAGCCCCTGCATCACCCCTCAGTTCAGTCGACTCTTTGTCACGCTGTTGAGCCCCCTCCTCTTCCTCCTTCGCACCCCTGCACCTCTGTTTTAGTTATGCCCCGCCTCCACCGCGTGCACTGCCACAAAGGTGGTGGACACAAACTCCCTTCTTGTACTCCCATTCACACCATGGCTGGTAGAATAGTGGACTTGTCTGCAAATTGGGTTAAGCCTGAGGTCCTGGACCCCCACAGACTCTCTGTTCATCTATCCTTGCACCTTCCTGATGCCTTTTTTGAGCCCTCTGGCTCTGGCTCTCGCTCCAGGAAATGTATGTGTAGATCCACCATCTCCCTTGCCTCCCCAAATCCCCCTCACAAAATGGTGGCTTTGCCGGTGAAGTTGGTTGAGGACGCCTCAAACAGTGATGGAAGCTGCAACTTAGATGAAGATGGCACAAACGCTGGGACAACTACCTGCTCGACCTCCTCCCCATCGTTGGACACACAATTTTCCAATCTTGAGGATGATGACTCCAAGTACAAGTTCCACATTGAGGAAGAGTTGCCTCTACCGTGAATGTAGGATGACAAAAAATCAACAGATTAACCTCTAAGTTTCCACTTGTCTCTTCTCTGTGTTTTCGTCTAGTTATGATTTAGCTCTTTTCCCTCTTTTTGAGCACCACATAAGTATGTTTAAAGATAGTTTCCATATAAGGGCAACATTTTATATGTTTCATGGACATATTTCATTGGTTGGTTTCCCCTTCTGGGGCAGTCCCCATTTTGAAATTTTGAACTTGGTATTTCCCACCAGAATTGGCTAACGTAGCAATTCCGGAGGATGACGAATGTAAATCTATGACCTGTATTTTATAATATAAGTAGCCATATTTAGAAAAAAAAACCCTAATCCTTACAACAACCATGAATCACATACCTGCATGCCAAACATGCACACTTGTATGACGATCTGCTCTTTCCTCGAGGTCCAATGTTGCAACTTCACTTTGATGGTCTTGATCTCTTGCTCTATCTTATCCAACAAATTACCATCATAACATACCACTAATCATCACGATGACCTAATTTCATACAATGACCGTATGCACAACAACCTTCACTAAACAAATGCAAACTTGACAATATGTACCCACTTGACATGTATAACAGATCATGAACGACCCATGCCTTTTTGACATGTAATGACTTGTACTCAAGCATGCATGGACACGAAATCATGAACAACATGTAACCAATAATAAACAAGCAATGCATGTACAACACGTAGCGACATGTAAGAAAGTGTGCACGAACAATACATAAGCAAGAACAACACACAACTAGTCATACACTAATGAAAACATGTTGATAACAACACCATCAACACTTTCATGGCGACACCAGTGCCACCATGGCAAACACAACACGGATGAAATAATAACACAAGCATACTAAACACATATGCAAACAACATAAATTCATGACCAACACAACACCCATCGGTCCGAGAGTTGAAGCATGCTCTGATACCACTCTATGGAATCATATATCACAAAAAGAGAAAAAAAACAAAACACCACCATCATACAACAAGCACATAAAAAATAAGCATGATGAACATATATGCAATTGAAATGTATGCACGACAAACACACACAGCCCAAGGAGAGGGAAATCATGCTCTGATACCACTCTGTAACACCCTCTTCCCACATATACCCAATTAACCTACCAATTGGGTTAAGCATGTGGTGAGAGGCTACTAATATTAGATTCAACCTTCTATATGACCTTAATGAAGTGGAACCGACAGAAACACCAAAAACACACTTTATACTGCATCATTGACATCCTCAGGAGGTAACCCAACCTTCCAAGGCCCTGTTTCCTGAGGGGGGAGTGATTTATATCCCTCTTGAGGCTTATCCATGGGCTTGTAAGGTAAAGGGAGTAGATGTATACCCTATAGTTGTGGGATAGCCTTGTCAAGGTAGCGGCTAGGTCCCAAACAATCAAATTTTGTGCTCGACTTCAGTATTTGTGCCACCTTTTTAGCCCCTGATCCCAAGTCACTGCCCAAAACTTCCTGTAACTTCAAAAGAGGGTAAATAACATTGAAAAAAACATAAGGAAGCAATCACATCATCAGGAACTCATTCGACCCCACCCAACCATGACTGGTATTTCGTCAAACATGTCAAAAAAAAAAAAAAAAAAAACATAGCATCTACAGGTATAAACAATAGATTTAAACAAATGGGTCTCTTACATATCTAAGAATGGATAAGAAGCATTTCTACCCTACCTCATAAGCTATAATACAATATATTTTACCATAGATACATTTCGTATTCATTTACAAGTAAAAACATTGAGAGATCCATACCTCATCACTGTCATAATACATGCTTATAACCAACATAATACCAATAGAAGTACCATGGATATATTAGCAATAGAACCCATATATATACCAATGCATATACACATCAAATACCAAGGCAATGAAACTTTCATTAATGATTGTAAAAACCATCTCGGAATGCAACTTCCACGTTCCACCCGACCATAGACATGTCTGAGCCAAATCGCACTTCAGCTAGTCACCCCTGTGCCATATTCCAAGAATGAATGTGGGATTCTACCAAACACATCATTCAACACCAAAATAGGGCTCCAGAGACCAAACTATCTCAACCCCAAAACTAGTGATTCCACCTCACAGTCATACATCACTAACCATCACAAATTTGTCTCTATCCAAGTTGCTCCAGGGCTTCAGATTGTTTGTTCCAACCAAGGCTCCAGGACTAGTAACTCAACCCACCTATGGCTCTAGAGTGTTTTTCCAACCAAGGCTCTAGGACTAGTAACTCATCCCACCTAGGGATCCAGAGAGTTTGCCCAACCAAGGGTCCAAGACTCGAAACTCAACCCAACAGATGTTTGTCGAGCTCTAGAGCGTTTTTCCAACCAAGGCTCTAGGAACTAATAAATCAAACCAACATATAAAGGAATCATGAGAACCAACCAAAAAACAATCATTGAAAATAAACCCACAATCACCATGGCTATCTATGGAATGGCATAGCTAAGAAAATCCACTTTCAATCCTAGCCATCCACCATGTTAATGATAGATCATAATCAAGAAACCATATGCAATACCATGCATGCCAAAACTAGTGAGGAAATCATACATGCAACTTGGTACATGTACTCATAATTTTCTGTAGATGTTGATCCTGATGTCCTCTTTTTCTTTCATGCTCTTATTTTGATTTCTTGATCCAGATCTCCAAATATTCCACACTCTCCAAGAGTGCTCCAAGAATACTCTAAGTGCTCAAGAGTATGAGAGAGAGAAAGAATAATGAGGGCTCTACAAAAACCTGTCAAAAGCTTTCCAACTGATCCCCAACATCCTTTTTATCATTGATGCCTCTAATTTCTTCATTTTCCATTATTTTCGTTCAATTTACTCCTCACATGCAACCTGTGACCTTTCGCCTTCTTTTTCTCCTAATTTCCATTATTTTCATAAATAAAATGCTAATTAATGCCTCATGCATTTCCCAAGCCTTTTCCTTTGCCATAATAAACTGAATGAAAACCCACTAGGATTTTTTTCCCACCATTCAGCTTGGAATACGTGTCCCATCCATCGTGGTCTTATATATTTTTACATTAATTTTTACCAGGGCTTTTACATTTGCTTTTTGTAAATGTAGGGTGAGGTCTCTGCCTAAATGCGAGTTTTAGGACCCCTAGCCAATTGTGACCACAATTGCAACTATTATAAGCTCATTGTTTAACCATCATTACCTTTCCAAAAATATGTTGTGAGACTAGATAGCCTAAATGGATAAATGAGCAAAAAATAAAGGGTGTGAAGAGGAAGTAGAGGAGAGTGGACACAAAGTAGAGATAGAGGCAGTTATTAAAAATCCAAGGAAGAGGATGGAAGCTTGTGAGAAGAGTCTTGTACCACTAAACACACACACACAAAGGACGCAAAGATAACAGAGGGCACAAAGGGGAGCAAAGGAGAGCATCAATAAACTAAAAACAAAACCCAAAGTGAAAAATCCAAGGAGTTGGATGGAAACTTGTGAAAAAATTTCCATTGAGAAACACTTGCATAGAAAACGAGAAGAAATAGAAATAATGGATGGTCTACACTAGGTGATTGCCTTTTAATCCCAACTATCAACCATAATAATGGGATTACATTTCATTGTACTCGAGGGTGCACATGTCATGATGAAAAGGAGTGATATTGTAGATAAGAGCAGTTTTGTTCGTGTGCATATAGTCCCTAGCATACGACACATATCTTCATCTAAAAACCAATTAGACTATATATTGCCATAGGACCCAAAGATGTCATGTTTCTACTAATGGTGCGAGAGCATGGCATGTCATCCTCTCTCTGTAGGGGAGGTGGTTGTGCCCACGCCCTCTCCACCATTGAACAAATTCCTAACCAAACAAAGGGACACATATCATTGTTAATTAGTATATGGGTCTTTTAATTATTTTTTAAAACAAAGTGACACATATCAATCTTAATTAGTATATGGGTTTTTTAATTATTTTTTAAAATAAAATTGTTCATAAAAAATTAACAATTACAAGCCAAAAATATCATTTAAAAATAAAAAGATAAAATTATTCCTATCTCCCCACTTTACATCTCAACTTTCTGAATTGATTTTTAAAATGATAATATATAATCTTAAACATGGATTTACTACTATTATCATTATTATTTTTATTTTTATTTTCCTCTATCCATTATATATATATATATATATGGACGGTAAGCATTTTTTTTTAGGGAACAAGAGCTTATATTAACAAAAATTTCGTATACGGGCCATAACCTTACAGTCATAGACAAAATATCATTTTTCATGCCACATAATTGTTCAAAAAGAATTCTACTGGTACCCTGCCTGCAGCCTACTATACTTCTAATAGAATTGATCTTATATGATCTCAAAAAAGAGTCATTGTATAATATTGTTCGACATAAGATTAAACAAAGAAAGTTTCTAAAAGACAACTACATTCCTGGTTGTCCATCTACAACTTCATTCCCATTTTCTTCCTCTGTCTGCATCTAAATTTCTTGAAGCTACTCCTCAAGCTTGCCCGATAGAGTTGTTCTTGGAGACGATGGCTCTTGAAAGCCTAAGACCTCCATCATAACTCCCACTTTCGCTGCCTCTACTGCAACCTTGATTCCATCAACCTTCAGAGTCGAATTATCAACTTGGTGGACAATAGTTCCACCAGAAGGTGAATTCGCTCCATATCCTTGCACATTGCTTCCATTTCCCTTGAAAATAGCGAGAAATGGGTGAATGCCTCTAGAACAATTTTCTCCCTGACCCTATCCAGCTTTCCAATGAATTCCTCCAGAGTGAGCTCTTCCTGCTCCAAATTTTCACCACCCTCAACATTCAACAACACCATGCTCCTTTACAAATGAACTTTGACAAATATTTTATGCAGCTCCAGCCGCACTCCTTTCGCAGTTGCCATCAGAGAGTATTGAATGTTTCCAGACTCCAAAAATTGAATGTAATTACCATTTCTCTGCAACATATCTCTCACTTGATGCTTGGTCTGATCAAATTTACTCCTCAAGTAGATGGACGAGATACAAACCTGAGGAGAGTTATATCCCAATTCACAAGCATGAGGGTCATGATATCATTTGTCCTTGCTCATGACGATAACTCTGGTAATTAACCACCTGGAGGAACAATATGTAGAAAAATATATCTTTGTCCTTTCTTAACAATTCTTAATGAATGATATTTAAAACTAAGGAATACCTCAAAGCTTTCTCCTACCCCTATATTGGCTTTTTCATCTGCAATATTATTATTTTATCTTTTAACATGGTAGAAGGATATAGATTCAAACTTAAAGCCTACCCCTATATTGACTTGTTCATCTACACTATTATTAGCATAAATATATTTTATGAATTATTCGTATTTTTATTTTCATAATTTATTCATGATATTTAGGATATAGATTCAAACTTAAGGCCTACCCCTATATTGACTTGTTCATCTAAACGAGTGAGGAATTGAATTGGTGACTTCACATCAAGGAGTGCCTTAACATAGCACCTTATCACCATCTATCCAATACCCGTGGATATATTCATGATATTTTTAAATTTCATGATACTTATTCTTTTATTTCCTAATAAATTAAAATAAATTTATAATTTTCTTTTCCTAGTTTATTCCGAGACTTCTTTCTTTTTACTTTATGTCATTTATATTTTATTTTTGATATTGACTTCAACTTTGTTTTTTGCCATTGACTTTAGTTTTTCCTTTTTGTAATTTATTCCTCGAATTTTTTTTTACTTTATATCATATATATATATTTTTTCTTTTAACTTTACCTTTAAAATAAATTTATATTTTTCTTTTCATAATTTATTCCTAGAATTTTTTCTTTTTACTTTATATTATTTATATTTTATTTTTGCTATTGAATTTACCTTTATTCTCTAAATTCAAATTTTATTATACTTTTATCTTTATCTTATATGGATGTGAGGTTTGGGATTGCAGCATCTCTAAAGAATCCTGGAGAAAGATTGAGCAAATCCAGAAGCATTTTATAATGTATAACCTCAAAATTAAAAGCAATAAACCCTATCCTATTCTCCTTATAGAAGTGGGTCTTTCCCCTATCGAGAGCCTAGCTATGAATAGGCTTCTGTTGTACAAGCACAAACTCAATAGCATAGGAGATCATTGACTTCCTAAGCTAGCTTTAAATTCCAGCCAAACCACCTAAGGCTGAAACTAGGTTGGTATAAAGACACCGGGGCCTGGTTAAACCATTGGGAGATCTATGAGAATGTTGCATTGCAAAACGTTAATAACATTAAAAAAATTGTTACTTCTAAGTTCAAAGAAAAAATGTGGTGTGAGAAAGATCTAGCAGCTAAAAGAAAATTAAGATATTATAAGGAGGTCATCGACCCCACCCTAGAAGATCAAAAGTATCTCTCTGTTTTAACTAGCTCAAAGAAGAAAATTAATATAGCCAAGATTAGAACAAACTCTCATGAGTTCCATAGTGAAACAGGCAGTTGGAAAGTTCCAAAAACACCATGGATGGAAAGGATCTGCCATCTCTGTGAGAATATGAACATTGAGGATGAAAATCACTTCCTCTTAGAGTGCCCCGCGGATCTCAATTCCATAATCTTTGTTGCAATATTGACCTTCCTAGCCTTTTAAGATGTCAAAATTATAGTGAGCTGGGGAGGCTTCTCTCCAAGCTTTTTGAGCATAGGAATAAAATCTTAAATCAAACTAAATAATTAGTTTCTTTAGGTCTGATAGAACAAAGATTGGTCTCAGTCGACCTTAACCATCATCATCATCATCATCAAAAACAATTAATTAATTGTTTATATAATATGTATTTAAATTATAAATATATTTTTTTATTTTTATTAATTTAAATTAATATTGTTTGTAATATTTTTTAAATTTAATTTGTATAACATAATTTAAAAGTTAACATTTTGAATATTTATTAATTTTTTTTTTTAACTTATAAAAACATTATTTTTTTGATAAATGAAAAAACAATTTAACCATTTGTAGAAGTACTGAATTTTAAACTCAACGTCTTGATCTGAGTTGATTTGAAATGCATGGACAATGTTCATTTTCATATTCTATAATTTGTACCATAGATCACACAAGCCAAAATTCTAAAAACTTAAATATGATAATATATTTGTAATATACAAGACACTCCTTGAATGCTTAAATCTTGGATTGGGTGAGCCTGAAGATATACATATGGATTTGGGTTGAGCAAAATCTAATTCATTATTAATTATATTTAATATGATTTTGGTATTATTTAATTATTTTAAGATTTAAATGTAACGAAAAAATCATTTTTGGTATTATTTAATTATATTAAGATTTTGAATTTTTGGTATGAGTGGTGAAATCATTTTTGGTTATTATGTATTTTTTGTTATTCAAAATTTATTATTGAATGTATGAATTCTATGAAAAATGAATATATCAAATTGGTGTATGAGACTTTTTGTTTGCGGGACAAGGAATCTATCTCTCCACAACAATTTGATTGTTTAGTTTAGAAAGACATACATACTCTATCCCTCTGTTTTTGAACCTAACATCTCTTAAAAGAAAATACATGCTCTTGACTATTAAATCCACTCAACCTATATGAATTCTGTGAAATTTTCCAAAATATTTAAAATATACAAAGTTTGAGTATCAAACTTTTCACAATTATCATAATAAATCTATATTCGTGGAAGTTGTCAAAAAGATATTCTTTAACATGTACAATTAGCAGCATTGATGCCATTTTAGAAATATCATCACTTGTTGTTCAGTGCTTCCAAGCTAAATAATTGAAACTGGCTCCACCCTTTCGTAACAACTTATGGTGAATTGCATGATAACAGAGCTCAATATCAATAGTATAATAAAAATGGGTGGTTACACTTCTTGATCATATTTTCAACCAAATTCCGATGAAATTAGCAAGGCAGTTTTATTATCATCATTGTCTAACCTGGATAATGAAGAAAGAAAGCAAGCTGTTGCAGATCCAAAATATCATTTTGGCTGGGAAAACATACTAATGGCACCCGATTTTATAGTGGGTCAGTGTAAGCAGAATGACAAAAATACTTTGTTTTTTGCATTCAGTTGGGGGTTTTCTATTCGAGATATGTTTGCTCTCAAATTTGCAAGGAAAGATGAATTTTGTAAGATTTACGGTGCAGTGGCCAAATATTTGCAAGGTTTGTTTCATAATGAGATTTTTCAGAAAATTACTTGCAATCTTCCTAGTATTGGCTTTTTCTAAAATTATAAAGCAGACAAGATAATATTTTCAAGGCATGGCTTGGCTGGGGCATTGGCTCATTTGTTCTTGATATGTTACATTCTAATCACCCTCGAAGGGAAAAAACCCCATGTATCTATTTCCTTTGGCTCGCCCTATTTCTGAGACAACAATGCCAAGCGGTTCTGTGAAAAAACCATGGATCTCAGTAGACGTATGTTTACACTTGTGAATGGTGCTGATCCTGTACCCTGGCTGCTAACAGGTATAAGAATTACTGTACCTTGTAATCCAGATACAAAGGATTTACTTTCTTGCTTGGAGAGAATGGAGCTCAAGGAAATGCGGAGCAAAAATCAGTTTGGCATGCCTTAGTATGGATATGTTGGATTGTACTATGAGGGAAAGGATTTGATCTCAGTCAATCCAGATGTGAAAGTAGCAAGTGTAAAATCCTGGCAATGTCACCAAGTTTAAAACTATGTGAAAGAGTTCAGTTCTCATACCAACACAGGAAATTTTCTAATTAGTAACATCATGGAAATAGGGTCTAAACCTTCTATAAAATCCTGCACTCTCAATATTTTCCATGTCAAAAGAATTGTGAAGGATTTATAGCCATAAGAGGTGATAATTTGTTAGAGTTGAAAGAATTTCATGTGAAGCCAAAGGTAGGAGATAAGTGGGTTGTTGAACGTTCATGTGACAAAGGCATCCTTCTAAGATCTTTCATAAACATAAGGGAAATTGATACAGACCAAATACATATCTCTGTGGAAATAAGGACTTGCTTCAGCTCAATAGAGGCCGATGTGCAGGTGGAAGATGCATGGAAGAAGAGTTATGTTGCATATGCTTTAAACAGGGCCATGGGAAGAGTGTTGTTAATGAAGAAATCAAGGGAATCAAAGGTTTTAACAGAAACTAAAGAGTACAAGGAGGCATATGAAGCTCTTGACAATGCTTTTGAGCATCGGTCAATTGGTATTTCTGCGAAAACCAAGAGGGAACATTTTGACAGTATGAGAGACCTTCTAATAGAGAAGATGAAGACGCCGATTCCAAACGGTATTCTTGAAAAATTAAAGGATGCATTTAGTTTTATAGAATCGACGGAAGGGAATTACCTGGCCATTGTGAGAACTATGTATCGCCTTTTGAGCGACACTGATTCACAAAATGAGCCACAGAATATCTGGTATTGTGAAAGGAAAATCTACGAGCATGTTCGCAGTGAAGGTCAGGCTATGAAGAGTAGGCAATGGCTACCGGAAGGCATTGTGAGAGACATTGCAAATCGAGGCTGGAAGATGTTTAAAATAATATATGCATGTGAGTTATTAGAAAGCTTGAGTATCACAGCATTTGTAGGGCCTGAAAATGTTGGTAAGACTACTCTTATAAATTCAACATTAGGAAAAATTTTTGAAGAAGAGGGATTCACCAAACACACACAGGCTGCTACCATGCACCTATTCAGCAATGATATATTTATAATTGATTTCCCTGGCACTGAAGCGGGTGGAGAAAGATGTTGGGTGTGGAGCCTGATTTTCCTCCTGATTCAGAGATCCTTGTTTTAGTTGGATGTATACCCCAGGAAAATTGTATACCCTTGCACGCAGGGGGGACTTGTCCCCCCGCAGGGTCCGAGGGGTCCGGGGGCCAGCAGTCCCCTAACAGGGGTTTCAGGGGCAGCGCCCCTGAAGCCAAAAATAGATGTAAAATTGCCTTGTAAAAGTATAGTAATTTCTAGTCAATTTGGCCCGTTCATTAGGCGGATGACTTGACGGTAGAAGTTATGTTTAGTTTAGGGTTTTTTGCCCTAGAAGGAAACCCCTCGTTTTTATGACTGTATTGTATTGCGGCTGTGTAATGTATGTGTATTCTCTGAGCGGGAAACAGATAGGGAGACTGTGAGAGAGAACAGAGGATATTAGAGCGGATTTTCTGTAGGTTTTGTCTCTTCATTTTGTTGGATAATAGAAAGGAAGGACTGGCTGTTCAGGGTGGACGTAGCCCAAACTGGGTGAACCACATATATCTGTGTCTCTCTAGTTTTATGTGTTTTGTGTGCTTGTATTTTCCGCATATTTTATGTGTTGCATTGCTCTGTAATATTTAATTTTCTAACAAAAGATGTCCTCTGTCAAAGGTTTGGGATAATTATGACAAGGTTATAGACTTGTGCATAGTGGTGCTTAATTTTGTTGGTTATAATTTTCAAGCTGCGGCGGAGTTTCCAAGTATCACCCGATCACGAATGTCCGAAAATGTGGTGTTAATTATGAACAAGGTGGATTGCATACTTCATGGTCCAAGGAAATCTAAGGTATGGGATGAGTACAGTCCCTCGAAACTTACAGATCTGAGATAGGCATTCCCAGAAATCTCTGGATTATCCCCAAGGAAAGTCTTCCTTTCCGTCTCGAGGGCAAATGAAGAGCTGGAAGAAACAACCTACGAACTACTTAAAGAGCGAGGCAACAACGTCATGCTCAAGGAAGAGTTCACAACCACCATAAGGATGTTGATTTCATAATTGAAGTTTCAAGATCGTTCATGTGAAGTTGTATAATTTGGTAAAACTTAACCTCTCTTCTAAATCGATACCTTAAACTGTCCTAGTGTTTTGGAATTTGTGTAGGTTTATCTCAAATTTCATTTCAATATGAATCTTAATCAATCAAGTTCTATAATCTAAATTAATGGGATGAACTGTCCTAGTGTTTTGGAATTTGTTTACATTTATCTCAAATTTCAGTTCAATGTCAATCTTAATCAATCAAGTTCTAAAAAAATGGCTTGTATTCAGCAGATCTAGAAGGGGTGACGCAGCCACACTGAAGGGTGACACAGTGACTATGTAGGCACTTGTTGGGTTCTTCATCTTCACCTAAATCAACCATATTTTCTATTTCCAGAGATTGAGGTACATCTGCCGAGATTTTCTTTGTGGGGTAAACAACTACTGGTACCCTAGATTGTATTCATAATTTTGCATAATAATAATACCCTTAAGAGTTGTTGCACCGGTTTTCCCACATTGGGTTTTTCCGAGGACATTTTTCCGAAAATTATTGTGTGTCCTTTATCATATGTGCTTAATTATTTAGTACTTGATTTGTATGTATGTGTAGATCTATAGTGTGTTTACTTCGTTGTGTTCTAAATACTTCTGAAAATAAATATTAAATTTAAAAACACAAGTAGGAGAAGTAAACGAGATTTCTGCAGTAGAAAATTTTGTTGAGTATATTCAAAAAATTTCACATTATATCAGAGCTATTTCAAATCAGGGGGAGCTGAATCCATTAGCGAAGTGAAAAAAATTTTGCCGCAGGAAGGCAGCTGAGACAACACAAATCCAGAAATAGGCAACGCAGCACCAGAGGGACAGCGGAAACCCAGCAGGGGTGACGCAAAGTCTGTCTAACTCACGCAGAGCTGACACAAAGGCTGACGTAAGCCTAGAAGGCTGACACGGAGCCTATCCAACTCACGTAGAGGCTGACGCAGGCCCAAGAGGGTGACACAGTTCGAGAGGAGGTGACGTTGTTCCAGTTGCCATGGTTAGAGGTGCAATTTTGTTCTTCGAAATTGCTGGTGGGGCATTGTTTTTTGCCGGTGTAGAACTGTATCTAGAAGGGTTGAAAAAGTAAGGGGAAATAGTTCCTCAATAGAATTTCTAGCCAAGAAGTATGAGATCTGATCAACGGAGTGATTAGAGAGGGTTGATTCGATAAAATTGGTGGAGGATTTCCGGGAAGGAAATTACTATTCACAGGGAGCGTATTCTCTAGAGGGTTTCTATCGCCAAGAAATCCAGATCTAGCCTCTTGCTAAGAGTAGCAATAGAAGAAGGGATAAGAGCATCCATTATGAAATTTTGAGTAGAGATGGCCTCGTATGGATTGAGGGATTAGGAAAGGTTAGATGGCGCATCTAACTTCGTCATCTAGAAACTTAGAATCCTGACAGTCCTTGATCAATATCATATCAAAAATCATGCTGAGATGGTTGTAACCATTCCTCTCAATGTTGGTCCATTAAATAAGTATGATGAAAATCAAGCATGGGCTAAGCGATTTATTATGGATGGGGTGAAGGATCATGTGGTCCCACATATTTTCGAAAATAACATGGCAAATGAAATGTGGACAACGCTGACCAAGTTGTATCAAGGCACCTTCGTCCAAAGGAAGATTCTTCTGAAAAATTAGTTGCGACTATTTCAAATGCACAAGGGAGAGGAAATTGACCCCTTCCTCATTATATTGAAGGAAATTCAAGATCAGCTAGTTTCTATGGGGGGAACTCCTAATGAGGGTCTCATGGTGAGGACTACCCTAAATACAGTCACTGATGCTTGGGAGACCTTTTTCCAAAGCATTCTAGGCAGAGCACAACTTCCAAACTGGGAGGAAATGTGGGTAGCTCTTTGTCAAGAGAAGATTAGGAGAATGTCCAAGATGGGCAGCAGTAGCGGAGGAGCCAAGATCGAAAAGGAGGAGGAGGAATATGTGGCTCTCGCATCTAAGGGACAGCAACAGCAGCAAGGAAAGAAGAAGGAGGACCTCTCAAATGTCTGGTGCTTCAAATGTGGCAAATTAGGAAATTTCACCAATACTTTTCCTTAGAAGAAGAATTAGGGGAATTTTTATGTCTAAAATGGGCCTCCTAAGGAAATTATAAAATAAGAGTAAAAATGATAAAATAATATTGGATTACATCATCAAATTTTAGAGGGAAAAGGAAAAACTATTTTTTCAACTTATCTCCTTATGGGTTTACTCAAATTTTGAGCAGGAACACTCGTTTGATGCTGAATTTGATTCCTCATCCAAGGAGTACCCATGTTGCATACTTTTGATGGACCGAACTAAATGCAAAATGATAAATACATGGAAAACATGATTGCAATCATGTGTTTTCATGTATTTCTCATTTTTCGTGTAGTAGGGTCCATCAAAAGTATGACACATGGGTACTCCTTGGATGAGGAATAAATTTTTGTATCCAATGAGTACTTCCCCTTGAAATTTGAGTAAAAACTTAATGAGATAAGTTGAAAATACAAGTTGAAAAAGTAGTTTTATTATTTTATTATTTTTTAATATTTTTACTTTTTTGCTCCAAAAATGGTGAATCATCCCCCATGGTTGACATCATCAACTTGAATACTATTGGTTTTTATAAATTTTATTTGGTTGTACATTTTTCTTAGGAGGCCCATTTTAGACCTCAAAATTTCTCTAATGAAGGGAAAGGAAGATTCAGATTCTAAGGTTGTGGTAGCCAAGGGGGATTATGGCGGTGATGATGATGTATCCATGAGTGCTCATGTACCTCGAAAGAAGAGGTGGGGCGACATAGATCTGTAGTTCTCTCAAACTGTAGATGAGGGGCAAGATCCTTGAGTTTCCCAAACTCTTGGATCACATATGAGCTACGGGAGCCCTTAATGACAGTAGCAGGATGACTAGAGTCAGTTGGTGCAGAGGATTATGGAGGCACATTGGCAGGGCTAGGATGTGGAAGACCGGAGTAGCATAGATCAGAGGCAGCAGCAACATAGAGGCACCGAAGGGTCAGCGTAGATTAGCAGCAGAGGGTGTTTCAGTATCAAGATGTAGCTAGACTGACTTGTCTGTCAGGATTTTTGGTCATTTCCTTTAGTTTCTTACTTCTGAGAAACTGAGTTGCAGTGCATCAGTTAACAGTGGCAGTGCTATGGGTAGCATGATGCATCATTTGAGAGGGAGTTTCAGTACGGATGAGGCAGTCACTATGGTAGAGTCATGGGTAGCAGTACATAAGGAAGCAACGCAGAGGATGAGGGGTAGCAAGCAAAGCATCAGCAGCGCAGGGGACTAATGCCATGGATCAGATTAACACTTGTCGATTGAAGTGTTGCTAGATCACATTCCTCGCTAAGATGGATTGTTGATTTTTTGGGTAGCATCGAATCTTATCTAGCTCTGAAAGTTTATGGAGGGGCTAGAACACATGAGATCTCCAAGACCCAGAAATCGTTTGGAGAAAATCCACTTAGAACTCAAGTTATTCTAATAATTAATTATTTTAATGGAGACCCTTAGTCTAACTTAGGGAAATTAAATAATTAAGGGGAATTAACTTAAACATGTAGGTGAGAATGTTCTAAGTGATGAGGATCAAGTATTTTCTAATCTTAGCCATTGATTAGAGATTAGATCGCGGCCATTGATTGTTCAATGAGAAAAGTATTAAAGGAAGGCTTAGGGTGAGTTGGAGAACACACACATAGCGGTAGCACTTGAGCTAAGTTGAAATTCTGGTGCGTTGTTTTCTAAGAATTTTCGAGTGAATTTGCAGTGCAGCGAGGGGTAGATCAGAAGAGGGATTTCAGATCCAAGGCCAAGAATACATAGGTAGAGAGGCATATCCGTACTAGAGGTAGACAGTCCAGTAAGGGTGACGCAGAGGCAGCATAGGCCCAACAAGGGTGATGTAGATCCAGGCAGGCTCATGCAGAGCCAATGCAGAGGATAACACAGTCACAGAAGGGTGACATAGGCCAAGAGGGGTTGACCGAGAGCTAGGAAAGACAAAACTAGGGTTTCAGTGGGCCAAAAAAGGCTCGTACTTAGCAGATCCAGAAGGGGTGACATAGCCACACTTAAGGGTGAGGTAGTGACTGCGTAGGCACCTGTGGGGTTCTTCATCCTCAACTCAATCAACCATATTTTCTGTCTCCAGAGATAGAGGTACATCTGTCGGGATTTTCTCTATTGTGTAAACCACTACTGGTACACTAGATTGTATTCAGAATTCTAAATAATAATACAACCCTCAAGAGTTGTTGCACCAGTTTTCACGCATTGGGTTTTTCCGAGGACATTTGTTTGGAAAATCTTGTGTGTCCTTTGTCATATGTGCTTAATTCTTCAATACTTGATTTTTATGTAACTGTAGATCTACGGTGTATTTACTTTGTTTTTGTATGAATATTTCTAAAAATAACTTGTAAATTTAAAAACATAAGTCGAAGAAGTAAACCAAATTTCTGTAGTGGAAATTTCTGTTGAGTAGATTTAGAAATTTTCACACAACGTTCACAGGTTGGAGTTGTTGCGTGTATAGGTGCATTGGATTTGATCCTTCCCTTGAGGTTGAATGGAACAAGATTCTGAGTTTGTACTTGGTGGAGTGGACTAGATTTATGGAGATGATGGTCATTAGGATTGAAGCTCAGCATGAGCTTCTAGAAATTGGGGATACTGGAGGCCCTGTTTGGCATTGGGATCCAGGAGGGGCTTCCTACCATATAATTTATATGTAGGATGATGGTTGTTGGGATTGAGGTGGGATTCCCCACCACATAATTGATGTAGCTAGTGAGCGAATTGGAAGTGTGACGGATCTAGTGTCTTAGCATCAACACACTTTCAAATTTCCTCAACATTAGTGACAGGTTGGGTTGACAAGGGAGAAGGTAGAATTTGCAATTTTTTTGAGCATTTTGGTTGTCCATGGAATCACACGATGATCAACATACTCCAGCAGGAGTTTATAGGAGGAGGTGGCATTGGGAGGCCACCATATAGTGCAATATTGTATGGGGTTGAGGGTTATCCCCAGGTATGTGGGGCACAATCGTCATGGAGCAACACAGTGGTGGCATCACCATTGGTACATAGGGGGATTCACCTATTTTATCTCTCAGGGAGGTTTTGGAGGCAAGGTCCATACATTAGAGGGTATGGTGATGTTACAGTGGAGGTGGTGATAGTGGTAAGGTGTGGGTCGACGCGTATTGTCTCAACTTTAGATCATGGCATCCAGTGGCGTGCAGGAGCATGCAAAGTCGAGAACTAGTTTTTAGGTGAGCACGTAGATGCATAGCGATGTGTTGTGGTGCCTATATTAGCACCATGGAATGGGAGGGAATTACAACACATCAAGTTTTCTAGTGGATTGATAGATGGATTGACACATATGGGATACCATATGGTATAGGTTGGTACGTTGGTGAGTGTTGGTATCCAGTGGTGCACAAATTTGTGCCCCATATTTCAGTGTTATGCAGAGGAGTGCAATGGTGCATATTTATGTACAGCAGAGCACTATGATGCACAATAGGTTGGAGTGTTGCCACCAGAGATATCTCCTAACAACAACGTCAGGCCCTCCATTAGGTTTGGCACACCTATATTTGAGAGAAATTTGATCTCATGGCTGAGGAGACTAGAGGGAGCTCAAGTAGGTGATAATTCATCACCACAAGGGTTGGATTGTATCTTCAATATCCTACTCCTAATGTACATGAGATTGAATACTCATTAGGGTAGCTTCACGATGATTTTCTCAGGATTATTTGTTATCGTGATGCTCTAGTTATTGATAATATAAATAGGGCTTCTAATACCTTTATCTGGTTGGACAACAAGTGGATAAAGGTGTGCTTCACATTGACTAGGATGGCTTGGGATCTTGGTATCAAGGGATTCCTTCATGTCGAGATTGTGTTGAGATTGGGATGACTCAGTGGTACATTTGGGACCCTAGTATTATTGGTGGATTATAGTGATCACTCAACATTCAAAGAGGATACTTGTTCAAGCATTGCTTGAGGACAAACATTTTTTGGCGGGGAGGACTGTCATGTTCCCAATTAAAAATTTTGACAAGGAAATTCCAAAATTTTCAATTTTGATGATTAATATATATTTAGATAATTAAAGTTAGGATAAATAATTTGTGTAGATATTAAATAAATTTTGGAGAAAATGAAATGGTTGGGACTTAGGAAAAGAGAAAAATTAAAGTGAAGATAAGTTGTGGAGATTACCAAAATGCAAATTGAACCATGGGAAGAATCAAATCATGGTATCAAAGCATAGTGTGAGAGAAATTGAACCATGGTATGAGAAAGAGAAAGCAACCATAAAATGAAGACTAGAACCTCATTTTGATGATTCTATTTTGGCATTTCATTTCTAATTTGGAGTGTTTTCTTGAGGTGTTGAGCCAAGTCAACCAGTGCTATTTAGAATAGGGATTTCCAAGCTGAAAATCCCAATTCTCTTTTGATGAACCTAGACTGTCACCCTAGGAGAGAAATTTTGAGTTCATTGGATATTTATTTTCCTAAGTTTTGTGATTCATTTCACTTTGCAATAGGTGAGACGAATTTTTCAGGAGGACGTAGTATCAAAAATAGAGTTGCTTGGAGGAGGAAATTGTCAGGGAAACTTTCCTAAAGAATTTGCAAGAATTTTGCTTGGAGGAGGATGAATTTCCTTGTGGATTTTCATAGCTTGAGACTGTTGCATTTGTGTGGGTCGAATTATTTTTAGGGTCTGCACTGGGGTTCTTTTGTACCGTTTTTTTAAGCAGTTGGTAAGCAAATTTGTGCCAGAGTTGGAAACTCACTCTACTATTTCACAAGTTATTTTCTCAGTGATTTCTCAGTTATTTCACTACAAGGAAAATACCCTCTAGCAGATGTTTTTGACGAAGCCCTTATAAAAATAGCCTCGATATTCGTTTGTAGCGTATATCACTAGAGGAGGTTGGCGGTTGGAGGTTTTTACAGATGTTTTTTTTGCGGGGCGTTTCTCATCATAACACGCACTAGTGTGCTTGATATGTATGTAATGCATCAGTGCATAATAGAGGCTAAAGAAGTGTTGTAGAGTTATTTTTTAGTACTATGAAGACAACAATGTGCTTCACACATTCAACGCACCAGTGCGTACTATCAAATGGAACACTGAGACACTGCGCTCTCCGTACAAATCAACCCGGTGTATCTCAGTAATCTAGCACACCGTAAAGAAGTGTGGTGCGCCATTAGTAAAACCGCCTAGTGTGTCTCATAATCGAGTGCATCGAAAAAGGATTAGTTGAAAAAAATTACCGGTCATAAAAAAGTTCATTTTTACTTGTTACAGTGTTATAGAGCTCTCAAGCATTGGTCTGAGTTTTTCTTCTCTGAGGCGCCCTGCCATCGGTGCTCCCATTGACTGCATTGCTTATGTCGATTGCTCACTGTTTGGAGTTCAAATTTTCCAAAAAGTGGGATAATTTTATTTATAGTATTCCTTAGCAAATATGCATCCTCGACACACAAATGTGCAGGTAATCTACCTTTTTCTCACCAACTTAACCTTTTAGCAGATTAATTTCTCAAATTGACTTAAAATTTACCGTTTAAAAAAAATAAAATTTTGCAGTGCATTCGAGTCATTCGGCTCACACTGTTCACAATGTTGCTTGTAAATTTACAGGCCACACCACGAACGGTGTTAATGGAAACTGCATCGGGTTCCAGTGTGGTACCGAGAAAAAACACACTGCTTTAAAGTACATATGGTCAATTCTCTGACACTTTAGTTCTGACAGTTTTGACGTATTTTTCAAAAAGTTCCCCATTTTTTCTCAATTTTTCAAGCCCGTCAACAAGCATCACTCTGGCGAAGTTTAGGGAGTATCGTCGAAATACCGATGTTTCAAGACAAAGCATCGGAAGTGCACCGTTTCGAGAAAAAGCTTTGGAAGTGCAAATTTTAGGAACAAAGCGTCAGAAGAGCAATGTTTAGGAACAAGCGTCAGAAGTGCGACGTTTAGGAACAAAGCGTCAGAAGTGCGAAATTTAGGAAAAATGTGTTCGAATAGCGACGTTTTCGGAGACCGTAGGAAATGCAACGTATTGGCCTAACGTTGTAAGTGAGACGTGTATGAACACATCATTGGAATAACGATGTTTTTGTTTTATGGCGCCCAAGTAAACACGTTCAGGACGATTCGGGTCGTACCGTGTGAGGGAACCCAAGGAAACGCGTCATTCGGGCAGATCGAGTTGGGTCGGTTCATGTGAGGGTGCCCAAGGAATGCGTTCGAGTCGGGTTGTGTCGGGTCATGTAAGGGCACCCCAAGGAACGCGTCCAGGTTGGGTCGTGTGAGGGCACCCATGGAAATGCGTTCGGGCGAGTCGAGTTCAGTTAAGTCGAGTCATGCCATGTGAGGTTGGCCAAGGAAATGCGTTCATGCGGGTCAGATCGAGTCATGTGATGGTGCCCAAGGAAACGCGTTTGGGTTGGGTCAAGTCAGGTCGTGGTGTACTATGAGGGCACACAAGGAAATGCGTTCAGGTGGGTCAGGTCGAGTCGGGTCATGTGAGGGCGCCCAAAGAATGCGTCTGGGTCGGTTCGTGTCGGGTCGTATGAGGGCGCCCAAGGAAATGAATCTGGGTGATTCATGTCTAGTCTGGTCGGGTCATCTCGTGTGAGGCTTCCCATGGAAATGCGTTCAGGCGAGTCAGGTCGGGTTGTGGGAGGGTGGCTGTATAAAAAATGCTAAGTTGTGACCCCTTGTGTTTCTTATGCAAGTTTGTGCAATTCATTTTCTGTTTTCTCGCTCGTGTGCCCTTTAGTCAAGGGAATCGGGTCAGGCCATGTGAGGGCACCATGAAGAACGTGTTCAGGTCATATCATGTGAGGGATTTTGTATCAAAATGCTAATTTGTGACCACCCGTGTGCCTTGTGCACGTTCATTCGACCCGTTTTCAATTTGCTCCCTCATGCCTTCGATGTTCGAGAGGGTCAGGTCGGGTCGTGCCGTGTGAGGGCGCCCAAGGAAACGCGTTGTTTGGGAGGGTTGGGTTGAGTCGGGTCATGTGAGGGTACCCAAGGAACACATCTGGGTCGGGTCATGTCGGGTCATGTGAGGGCGCCCAAAGAACACGTTCGGGTTAGGTCATGTGAGGGCGCCCAAGGAAACACGTTCAGGCGGGTTTGGTCAGGTCGTGCCGTGTGAGGTCGCCCAATGAAACGAATTCATGTGGATAGGGTCGAGTCCTATGATGGTGCCCAAGGAAACGCTTTTAGGTCGAGTCAGGTCGAGTCGTTCCATACTGTGAGGGTGCCCAAGGAAACGCGTTCGGGTGGGTTGGGTCGGGTCGAGTCATTGAGGGTGCCCAAGGAATGCGTCTGGGTCGAGTCATGTCAGGTCATGTGAGTGCACCCAAGGAAACATGTTCGGGCGGGTTAGGTAGGGTTATGTTGTGTGAGCCCGCCCAAGGAAAACGCATTCGGGCGGATTGAGTAGGGTCAGGTCAGGTCATGTGAGGGTGAAAAATTCTAAGTTGTGACCACCCGTGTTTCTTTTGCATGTTTGTGCGATCTGTTTTCCATTTTATCCTTCGTGTGTGCTTCGTTCGGGCAGGTTGGGTTATGTCGTGTGAGGGCACCACAAGAAACATGTTACGGTCGTATCATGTGAGGGAGGCAGTATCAAAAATGCTAAGTTGTGACTGCCCGTGTGCCTTGTGCACGTTTTTGCGACATGTTTTTCATTTGATCCCTCATGCCTTTGACATTCGGGCAGGTCGGGTTAGGTCAGGTCATGTGATGGCCCCCAAGGAAACTCGTTCACATTGGGTTGGGTCCGGTCATGCCGTACCATGAGGGTGCCCAAGGAAACACGTTCGGGCGGGTCGGGTTGAGTCGGGTTGTGTGACAACACCTAAGGAACACGTATGGGTTGGGTCGTGTGAGGATGCCTAAGTAAATGCGTTCGGGCGGGTTGGATCAGGGTGGGTCGAGTCGTGCCATGTGAGGCCACCCAAGGAAATGTGTTCAGGCAGGTCGGGTCAGGTCGTATCGTGTGAGGGCACCCAAGGAAATGCATTCGGGCACAAATCGGGTTAGTTCGAGTTGTGCCATGTGAGGGTGCCCAGGAAAGCACGTTCGGATGCGTCGGGTCGGGTCGTGTGAGTACGCATAGGAAAACGTGTCCAGGCGGGTCGAGTCGGGTCATGTGAGGGCGCCCAGGAAAATGCGATCGGGCGAGTCAGGGCAGGTCAGGTCGAGTCGTGTGAGGGCGTCCAGAAAAAGTCATTCAAGCGAGTCAGGTTGTGTCGTGTGAGGGTGCCTAAGGAAACGTGTTCAGGCAGGTCGAGTCGAGTCAGGTCATGTGACAGCACACAAGGAAGTGCGTTCGAGCGGGTCGGGTCATGTCAGGGCACCCAAGGAAACGCGTTCGTGTGTGTTGGGTCGGGTCGTGTGAGGGCACCTAAGGAAACACATTCGGGTAGGTCAAGTTGGGTCGTGTCATGTGAGGGAGCCCAAGGAAACACGTTCAGGTGGGTCGGGGCGAGTCGGGTTGTGCCCAGGTATTTTTTGGATTGTCGTGTGAGGGTGCCCGAGGAAACACTTTCAGGTAGGTCGGGTTAGGTCCTATCAAGTGAGGGCGCCCAAGTAGACATGTTCGGGTAGGTCAAGTTGGGTCGGGTCATGTCATGTGAGGGCACCCAGAAAAACACATTCGGGCGGTTTAGTTTGGGTTGGGTCAGGTCATGCCATGTGAGGCTGCCCAAGGAAACGCATTCAGGCGGGTCGTGTTGGTTCGTGTCGTGTGAGGGCGCCAAAGGAAATGCGTTCGGGCAGGTTGGGTCAGGTTGGGTTATGTTGTGTGAGGGTGGGCATATCAAGAATGCTAAGTTGTGACCGCTCATGTGCCTTGTGGACGTTTGTGTGATCTGTTTTCCCTTGTGCCTTCAGTTGGGCGAGTTGGGTCGTGTCGTGTGAGGGCGCTGAAGGAAACACTTTCGAGTCAGGTTAGGTCAAGTCAGGTTGGGTCAGGTTGGGTTGTGTGAGGGACTTCATATAAAAAATGCTAAGTTGTGATCGCTTGTGTGCCTTGTGCATGTTCGTGCGACCCATTTTCCATTTTCTCCCTCGTGCCTTCGACGTTTGAGTGGGTCGGGTCGAGTCAGGTCATGTCGTGTCGTGTGAGAGCGTCGAAGGAAATTCATTTGGGGTGGTTAGGTTGGGTTGGGTCGTGTCGTGTGAGGGCGCCTAGGAAAAATCATTCAGATGGGTCGAGTCGTGTCATGTGAGGGTGCCCAGGAAATGTGTTCAGACGGGTCGGGTTGGGTCGTCCCGTGTGAGGGCGCCCGAGGAAACATGTTCGGGCGGGTCATGTGAGGGCACCCAAGGAAACACATTTGGATGGGTCGGGTTGGGCCGTGTCGTGTTGTATCCAAGGGTCTTCTTTGCTTGGGGTTATCCTTAGTTGTTCCATAAGATCTGCATTGGGTCGTCATCCTTTCTTGATGGGTATCTTGATGCCTTAAGCTATTTTTCTCTTTTTGGAGTTGGCTCTAGTACAAGGTTGTGGGTTAGACAATGGTGAATTTCTAGTACATAATTTTGTGATTTCAAATTTATCAAGCATGCACAGACTTGTAAAATTAAGGTATGTTAGACATTTTGTCTAGTGGAAAGAATTTGAGTTTGGTTGGATTTTGCTTGATTACAAAAAATGGTAAAAAACCTGTATCAATGTTTCTTTCCTTTATGAAACAACCAACATCAATGCCTTCCAAAAACAACTCAAAATAGAATCAAACAAGTCTCCATTCTTATCAAGTCATGTTGGCGCACTAGGTAGTTGAATATAATCTATAAAAAAAACACGTCCAACATTTCAGAACGAAGTATGAACAAAATGAACCATTACTTAGACTGCATTGTAAGCCAAGAAACCAAATTTATCAATGCAAGGATCTACAATCCCATTTCTGATCCGGATTTATGCAGGAATGAAACAGAATACAGAAATAACCATACACATAGAAATACAAAGGAAATAAGGCTTCATTTCATTAATATCAAATCATAGAAATATGCTTACCAACATGATGGAAATAAAATAGCTAGGGTGCTGGTAGCGAATCTCTGAGAAGAGATGTGGTGACTACGGACCTTTGAACTATGTTACAATGAGGCACGAGGACCTATTTATTATGGAGAAACAATGGATAACTCTAAACGTCCAAAAACCTTACCCTAGGAGATGAAGCGCCAAAACTATGGGCCTCGTTTGGGTAAATTGGTGTTTAAACTTCCTGGGGACGTAACTTCAGCATACTATCTTTGTTTGGGGCTTCAAAACAGCTCCGAAAGTTTAAGATCTGAAAAGATGCTAAAAATAGTAAGTTGTGAAAAAAACTGAAAGAGACAATGTGGGGCCCCAAGTGGAATAGGCAGGTAGCCACCAATATCCACCTGGATAAAGTTCTGTGCAATATTCTCCATCTAACATTATAATCATACTCGCCATTTACAAATGGAGTATGTTGACATAAATTAAAGATTCCTTAATGTGAGTTCATGATATGGAAATTTAGTACAACAAAAATGGGAATATGACAGACTCAAGGTCAGCTCTGTAATGACATATTTTAATTTCTTTCTTGATCTATTGATGACAAGTTTTTATGGTGCATCAATTTTTTTTTTTTAAATTAATTTTTCCTAATTGGTATCTTAAGGACTCCTCTAGAGACACTCTACAAGTTGGTGCATAGCAGGCTCCAGGATTATTATTATATCTGCTTTGTAAATGATAAGCACTCTTTTGTGGGCTAGCTTCTTATGGGCACCTCATAGCCCTCTCACTTTGTCGGAACCATAATTTTCATGGGTGAACTATATTTGAGCCTCCCTATTGTTCTAAGGCTCCATTTCATATTCATACTTATTTTTCCCTCTATCCCCAAATATTCCTTTTGAGAGTTTTCCACAATTATTCATAAGTTTTAATCAATAGATTTTTTCCTTCCAATTTGTGTTCAGTTCCCTCCACCTTTCAAGATGAAATAATTGCTACAAATACAACATTGGAATCCTATATCTAATGGGGTTTGTCTATTAGGAAAGGTATTTTAGAAAATTCTTCCAAACCATTAAGGTTTTTGTTGACTTTATATTTTTCCATGGAGCTTGAATCCTTAGACACAATACCCAACCCCTAACCCATTTAACCCCTAAACCTTTAAACCCCTAACACATTTAACCCCTAACCCCTAAACCTCTAAACCATTAAACCCTAACCCTAAATCATTAACCCCTAACCCATTTAACCCCTAAAACCCCTAAACCCCTAACGCACTTAACCCCCTAAACCCTCAACCTTTAAACCCCTAATTCCTTACCCCTAACCCATTTAACCCCCTAAAACCCTTACCCATTTAAACCCTTAACCCATTTAACCCCTAAACCCTAAACCTTTAAACCCTTAACCCCTAAACCATTTAACCCCCTAAACCCCTAACCCATTTAACCCCCTACACTCTAAACCTCTAAAACTTTAACCCCTAACCCTAGTAAACCTTAATTCCCAACCCCTAACCCATTTAACCTCCTAAACCCCTAAAACCCTAACCCATTTAACCCCATTAACCCCCAACCCTAACCCCTATAAGTGTCCTCCATCATCAATTTCTGCAAAGTGCACGATCCTAGTCCAACATCTTCATCAAGTTATTCCTCTACCATTGACACATCTGCAACATCCTCTTCTTCACATGTCTTGGCTTCTTCTTCTTCATCGCAATCTGCAGCTCCATCCTACTCCATTGCACAACCAAGTCGAAGAAGCTCTACTTCAACATTCTCCTCCAAGACTTCAAGTTCAACATGAATCTGTTGGTGCACTTCTTTCATATGCCTCAACCTGTACTACAAGGTCTGAAAAATTATCCCTTGACATTCTTCCCAACTTTCCATGTCTTATTATGCAGCTTCAACTCTAACCAATGTCTTGCCCCTGCCAATGTTTCACTGAGACCAACAAATATAATACCCAAGATTTGATACTAATTACAGCCATGTTGTTGTATTTAGGTCGAGTCGGGTTGAGTCAGGTCAGATCGGGTCGAATCGTGTTCTGTGAGGGCGCCCAAGGAAACGCGTTTGGCTGAGTCACGCCAATTTGTGTCGTGTGAGGGCACCCAAGGAAACACGTTCAGGAAGGTCAGGTTGGGTCGGGTTGTGTCATGTAAGGGTGCCCAGGAAAACGTGTTTAGGCTGGTCGGGTCAAGTCAGGTCATGCGAGGGCGCCCAACAAAATGCATTCAAGCGGGTCATGGGGTCGGGTCATGTGAGGACGATTGTATCAAAAAAGTTAAGTTGTGACCACATGTGTGCCTTGTGCACGTTTTCGTTTGCTCCCTCGTGCCTTCGTTCGGGCACCCAAGGAAACACGTTCGGGTTGGTCCGGGCCAGGTCGGGTCGTGTGAGGGAGTTTGTATCAAAAATGCAAAGTTTTGACCGCTCGTGTGCCTTGCAGCACACGTTTGTGTGACCCGTTTTCCTTTTGCTCCCTTGTGCCTTCGTTCAGGCGAGTCAGGATGTAGGCTCGTGTGAGGGCGACCAAGGAAATGCGATCGGGTCGTGTGAGGGCGCTCAAGGAAACTCGTCTAAGGTGGGTCGGGTTGTGTTGTGTGAGGACGCCCAAGGAAACGCATTCGGGTCCGGTTGTGTAAGGTAGGTCGCATAAAAAATGCTAAGTTGTGACTGCCCATGTGTCTTGTGCATGTTCGTGTGACCCATTTGTCATTTTCTCCCTTGTGCCTTCGTTCGGGCGGGTCGGGTTGGGTCGGGTCGCGTGAGGGCACCCAAGGAAATGCGTTCAGGCAAGTTTGGTCGGGTCGTGTCATGTGAGGGTGCTCAAGGAAATGCATTCGAGTCGAGTCAGGTCGGGTCATGTGAGGGAAGTCGCATCAAAATTGCTAAGTTGTGACCCCATGTGTGCCTTGCGCATGTTCGTGCGACCCATTTTCCATTAGCTCCCTTGTGCCTTTGTTTAGGCGAGTCGAGTCATGTCGTGTGAGGGTGCCCAAGGAAAGGCATTCGGGTCGGGTCGGATCGGGTCATGTGAGGGTGGCCGTATAAAAAATGCTAAGTTGTGTCCTCCCATGTGCCTTGTGCACGTTTGCGTGACCCATTGGCCATTTGATGCTCTTGGTGCTTTCGTTAGGGTGGGTCAGGTCGTGTCGTTTGAGGGCACCTAAGGAAACACATTCGAGTTGGGTCGGGTTGGGTCGTGTGAGGGACGTCATATCAAAAATGCTAAGTTGTGACCGCCAATGTCCCTTAATGTGCACGTTCGTGTGACCTATTTGTCATTTTATCCCTTTTGCCTTGGTTCGGGTGGGTTGGGTCGTGCCGTGTGAGGGCGCCCAAGGAAACGCGTTCGAGTCAGGTTCGGGTCGGGTCAGGTCATGTGTGTGGAAAGTTGTAATTTTTACATATTAAATCATTTATATACACCTTAATATCTTATTTATTTATATTCAATTTTTAATTTAATACTTTATATAAAAAAATTAAAATATTATTATTTACATTTAATTTTTAATTTTAATTCCAATTCCTGCTTGAAAAAAATACACCCTTCGAATCATTGTTTCGAACACGTTGTCACTGTTCTACATGCAGAGTTGGATTGAACCCGACTCGACCCTGCAGAACCCGACTCCCCTGAATGTTGAATGTTGAATGCCCATTCCCTAGAACACCTTGTTGTTTCTTTAGTTCTGCCCCACTTCTCTAATAACACCATCGGATTCAACATGGGTTGGAATGAAATCATACTCTGCAACGCTTAATCACCTGTTGGAGGCTATACGGTAACACCCATTTCCTCGTGCTCTGATAATCAAAGTCAAGTATTCAGACTTCTCGTAAAATCACCCAATGGGAGACGGAAGAAGTCCTCACACAATGTTCGGGGTTCGAATCCCTACAAGCCTATATAGGCTAGGCAATATGTCAGTAAATCCATTGTGGATGATTTTTATTCTAGGAGGACCTGTTGATATTCCAATGCTCCAAGCGGGCTCACTCGTTCCTCTTCTAGCTATTCAAATCAAGAGCAAGGGTTTTAGTGACAATTATGATGAGGATAAAAAGGTTACTGAAAATGTGGATGGAGGGTTTGATTCCATGATGGAAGAGACGTCTTCCATTGAGGAGCACAAAGTGTTCTGGAAGTGATTTCAGTTTCTGTCTAGGATGGTTACAGGCTTTGTCATCCTCAACATTCTTACCGTCATATATGGTAAGTAAACTAGCGCTTTGATTTGGGTTTCAGTTATTTTATCATTTGTTAGTGTTTTAGTTGTTTTATCATTTGTTAATTGATGTATTGTGATGGGTACTGTCGGCCAAGCCATATTTCTTCCCACCCTCCCCAACTCTCTATCTGTGTTACCGGTATTATTTTATGAATTCAATAAAAATAAGCCACCAGGGAAGATCCCCTCCAACCCCATGCTTTTAAGGAGGATACCAAACTCTTGTTGAATAAAAATAGATATAATTTCATAAAAAAACACTATAGTATCAGAACAACAGGAAACACAAACACAAAACCCCAGAAACCGGCTTGGCTTACATCGTCAGTAAATAGTACAATCACTGCTACTCTTAGGAAACCATTACGTACTTATTCTTAGTCATTTCATTAGGATAACACATCAAATTACTAGTTATTACACATAGTAATTACTAACGGGATTTAAGGAACCAATACCCAACTTAATCATGAAATCATCAATCACAAACAAAGCAAAAAAATCCAAGAGTAGCAACATTTTTTTTACTCTTTCATTAGCTTATAAGAACCATTAGAAACAACATGGACAAGGATGTAGCCTTCATTTCATCATTTTCACAAATAAAAAAAAATAGGTCATAGCTACCTATTTTATATCTATTTCGGAAATAATAGGCACGGAGACCATGAGAAACACAGGGACCATCAACGAACAAGGCTTAAACAATTGAAACTCATGGTCAGTCACTCAATGAAATAAGACATCTATAAGTGATATTCATGAATATTGAACCTCCCTTCTCGTCTGGTTGTACCCACCTTCCTTTGTTCCTGTTAGTCATCAGTGATTTTTACTATCTAAAGATGACTAAATGTTAGTACTAGATTTCTAAAAACAAGATTCATGAATCTTTTTTGTTTTAGAAATATCACTGCCTTCATTATCCTTTGGATAAATTTTTCACTGTTTTAATATTCTACCATGTCATGGTCAGCCTACCACTCCCAGAAGACTCATCATGGGCTCATGCCACTCATATTCACTATGTTTTTCCACCTTTGACCTCAGCACTTTGTTTTACCTTGCATAAACCCTCCACTTGACATCTAATATTACCAACCAGTCTTTTTTCCCCCTATTCACCAAATGCCTCAAGCATTGGTAGTCACAAATTACCTCTCTAGGCTCTTTAGATAAATCAAGATCAGTAGTTTTGGGTCTGCAATGCATAAGTTTGTCAAAAGATCTGTTTTACACCTACAGATCTGAAATCAATCTTTCAGCCAAAGGCCAAGTCCAAGGAGTTTCCCACTAGGTCACTAGTGTTTCATAAGTTGTAGGGTTATTTTGGAAGTTCTTAATCAGTGTTTTTCATGTGCCAAGAAGGTTAATCAAATGGAAAGGGAGGTAAGAAACTGTTTTTCCAAGTTTGATAAAAAATCCTTTAAGGAAGACCTCCTTGGTCAAAGAACAAATTATGCAAAGGACAACTGCCCATCTTAAAATATTTCTGTAGGAATGATTGAGATGGACATCAGCAGAAAAGAGGTAAGGTGAGAGGCTAGCTCCTCATTAAAGGAAATACACAACAAATGGAAGAAAAGGTAGTCTATGTTCAGATAAAATCATGGTTTTTAGGACTGATTAGACTAACAGTGTTTCCAAGAAAGGAGCCAATGCAAAGGACCACAAGGACAAAGGCACATCAGCCCAAACAAGCATGAATTGAATATTTCTATAAATTATAAGTGAAGAAGGGAAAAAGCCCTAAAGCCTAAAGTTTGAGAAGGTAGGCAAAGAAGTGAAATGAAGACCATAAATCTCCATGATGACAGTAGGAAGAAGTTTGAAGAATGATATTAGAAGGTGGCCTCCATGGTTTTTCAAGGCAACAATGCTTCACTGCATCAAAAGGATGGAAATACAAAGAGTATCAGTGTGTGGGAGACTAAGCCTTCAAGTGTAGTCAACTGCTCTCAAAATGGTCAAAGGAAGGAAATAATAAGGTTAAGTGTCAAAATGAGAAATCAAGCTAAGCATGAGTTTACTGTTGAGTAAATGAGGTGTCAAACTCCAAAGAATGGCCAAGGAGACCAAAAAATTGTGTTATGGCACCTGTAGCAAATCAAAAGTGGCCAAGGGAAAACATAGCAGACATGATGTATAATCTTTGCCAAAATCAATATATCACTATCAATATCATTAAAAGGTAAGAAAAACATGTTTTTAGGTCACTAACACTCAGAAAAATTAAAGAGGGATAAAATATGTTTTGATAATCTCTCAGTGTAGAAAAAGGTTTTTGATAGCACCAAGGCCCTCAAAGGATTAAAAGAGACCTCTTCATCTCTTCAGCACACCCTCACCAAATGAAGAAAAAAAACACTTCAAAAGGTTGAAAATCACCTGCAAAAAGGGTCACAGGATATCAGTGAAAACCATGAAGTGACAAAAAGAAAACATAGAAAAAATGGGTTTTATAAATTTGATTTATTTCTCAAAAGCTATAAAAGCACCTAATTTATCCTTTTCCAACTCACTTATCACTTGGCAAAGAGAGAAAACCTTCAAGAGAAAATTCCTGCGTTCTAGAAAACATTGGGCAGAAAAAACCCTGCACTACGCTCTTGAAATGTTGTGCTACGCACCTGTGTGTGCCTTCTTTAGAAAGTATAACAGAGCACTACGTGCCTGAGAAAGGACGTTGTGATTTTACCAGCGTGCAAACTTGACAGTGTGCAGAAGCCCGATTGGCCCAGGCACTGTGCGCCTGAGAAAGGACGTTGTGCTTTTACCAGTGTGCAAACTCGACAGTGTGCAGAAGCCCGATTGTCCCAGGCACTGCGCACAGAAAACGTTCAGCGTGGAGACCCGACAACGTGCAGACTACCGGGGAGACTCGACTACTGCGCCTTCATGTGCTACGTCCTCAGGCCAACCTGACAGTCTTGTAGAGACCCGACAGCTTCCGCCCAGTGTTGCGCTCTTGTGCTACCCGTTAACACTGCACAAAGACTGCCCGAGAGACCTGACAACCTCCGCCCGGTGCTGCATGCTTGCGCTACCTGTTCACACTGCACGAAGACTGCCTGACAGACCCAACTGATACGCTCCTATGCTACGCGTTTAGCCAGGAAGCCCTTCAAGCCTGTGCAAGCCTCCAAACACCTCAAATCTCTTGAAATCCTCTACTTGGTACCTCATGAAGATTTTTATAAGAGGTATTTAGATACCTTCCACCCTTTCATATTGTTTAAAAGGTGAAATTATAGAGAAATGTAAAAAAACCCTAAAGGAAGAGGAAAACCTAATATCCATGCTAACAACACAATTGTTTAAAGGGCACTCATCCATCTACATGTTGAAGTAAAACTGAAATTATTTTTTTAAAGAGTTGCTCATCTGCCAAAACAATATCTCCATTTGAAAAACTAGCCTCCACATTTCCAAGCCTTGACATTACTTTCTCCTCACAATCTCACTTGCCCTCTTCATATCATTTCATAAGTATTTTCAGGGTTTTGATTTCAAGGAAACAGTAAAAGACAAAATGTCAAGACAAGGTAGTAGTGACAGTGGCGAGGGAGGCCAAAGGCCTAGAGGACAATAGAGAAAGGGTGGAAGAGTAAACAGGTTTGAACCTTTGAACACCAAGGAATTAGTAACCTCCCCTACAACAGTGCCATATTTCCAAGAGGTGGGTTGTTTTGATTTCTGTGAAAGAGTACAAAGAGTCCAAAGTCACCCTGAGTTGACCATAATTTTTATCCTCAACCTCCATGACCATCAAGTGCATCTAGCTGGGGTAAATTTTGAACTATCCACCAATATAATTGCTATGGCCACCGGGATACCTTGTATGGGAGAAAAATGGTTCAAGCAGGTGAATTTGGACCTGAGCCATTATCAACCTTTCTTGAAACCTAGATACCAAGATGATTACAAATCCATTTTTCCATTTTCACATCTATTGGAGAGATATGCACCCCTAATGAGCGCCATCATGAAATACTTCACCTGTGAGGGTAGGTTTTCTAGGCTTTATTCCTACCATAGAAGACTGCTCATGCATTTCACTAGGGCCAAGCTGCTACATTTTCCCTATTACCCTTATAGAAGTATTGATAAGATGTCATACATTGTGCAAAAGAGACTTCCTTCACAATAAATGCAAAGTAATTTTCACCATTCTCTTATCAAGATGATTGTGTTGCATCAATTAGAGAAACAGGGTATCCCATGCGAAGTGTTCATCACCCATGAAGTTTTCACAAATCCACAGCCTCCTCATCAGCCAAATTCACCCTCACCATCTCATCCACCCGCTTCCACTCCTCCATCACCCCCCACTGACCATGATTCCTCTCCCTAAGAGAACCTCCCTCCTTCACCCTTCTCCTAAAGCATAAGAACAAGAAGAGAATGATGAAGAACATGAAGAAAATAGTGACAAAGAGGAAAATGACAGTAAAGAGGAAGAAACAAATGATGAGGAAGAGGAAAATGAAAATGAAGAAAGTAGTGATGATGAGGAAGAAACAAAGGAGAGTAAAGAAGAAAATGACAATGATGATGAGGAAGAAACAAAGGACAATGAAGAAGAAAATGACAATGATGAAGAGGACAGTTTAGAAAAAAATGACAATGATGAAAAGGAAGAGGATGATGAAGAGGAAGAAAATGATGATGAGGAAGAAGAGACAAATGAAGAAGGAACAGATAATGAAGAGGCAAATTATGCAGACAAAGGCTGTAATGAAGAGAAAAGCAGTGATAAAGAGGATAATGAAGAGGAAGATTATGAAGACAAAAGGAAGTGAGAAAAATAGTGAAGCAGATGCAGATAATGATGAAGAGGAAGAAGAAGGCAGTGAATAGAGCAGTGATGAAAATAACAGTGACAAAGAGGCTAGCAGTGAAGAAGAGAATGAAAATGCAGAATATATGGAAGAGGATGACAATGATAAAAATGATGACGGTGAGGAAAGTGCAGAAGCTAATGACATTCATGAAAATAATGAAGAAAATATGATGACTGATAACCCTAATAATAATGACAGCAGTGACTATGAACCAAAAAGACAGTCAAGAGGTTGATGATAGTGGTGAAGATCACAACATTGATGTTAGCATGGAGGAAAATGAAAATGAGTCTCAAGAGGACAGTGAAGAACAGAATGCAGAAGACATAAAGGTAGAGATCATTGATGAAAAGAAAGGTAGTCTTAATATTAGCCATGATAAGGGAATTCTAGTATAAAAATTTGATTTTCTCCCTCTCACATATAAAAAAGGGCCAAGGCTTGTGTTTCTGCCTCTAAAATGCAAGGGACCATGCCATCCACCCAAGCTCAGCCACTAGAAAAAGGGAAACAAAAGGTAAAGGAAGAAGAAGAAGATCATGAGGTTGAGAGGGAGTTTGAGATCATTCAAGTAGAAAGTGATGAAGAAAATGAAGCAAGGATTTCAAACTCCCTCCTCCAAGACAAGAATGCACAAATCAAAGACTTAGAAGCTGAATTGGAAAGAGCAAAGGAGGTCATCCATTTCTATCATATGGAAAACAAGCAAATGAGTGCCCAACAGGAAATCTATGAAGCTAGAGCACTCAAGGCCCGAAAAGAAGCTGAAAGGGCACAGGTAAAGTTGGAAGAGTTTATGGGCCCATATGAAGAAAGTGAGGGTGAAGAGGAGCAGTCTAGAAAGAGGCCAAGAACCATAGGATTGAGGAAGGCATTGGCAAAACAAAGGGAAGAAGAATCAGCCTTAGAAAAACAACTTCCTCTCAATGAACTCCTTGCAATGGAAATTGAACATGATCAGGAGCCTTGGTTGGAGAGAGCCAACATACACTTGGAGGCTAAATTGAAGAAATAAAATCAAGACCTTGACCTCCAAAGAAGGATGACCAAGCATTATGCCCGGAGAGACCAAATTGCAAGGGCTAAACTGAAAAAGGCCCAAACCAATATCCAAGAACTAAAAGAGGAAAATGGCCAAGCTAAAATTGGAATCTTGGCACAAGCTTCTCTACAGGTCTCTCAAAACCCATGAGGCACACTTCCACCAAATTTGGGAGAATTTTGACAAATTTTGGGTTTTTGCTAATTTGAGGGCCAAGGGGGTAGCACCCATGGAGCTACGTTTTTTCTCAGAGCATATTCAGGAGGAAAGACTCACATTTTTGGAATTTTGATCTCAAGTGTAGCATGCTCACAAATTTTCAGATCAATTAGAGTTGTTTTGGTCCTCCAAAAGGGTAAAAAACACCCTAATTTTCACCATTCTGCCTAGTTTTTCAGCCATGTGTTGCACCTTTACCAGACTTGGAATTTTTTCTTTTAGAAAAGGTTTCAGAGGTCCAATCAGAGAAACAAGGGTATTTCAAGAAATTAGACTCAAATTTCTTTCTAGTGAACCATCACAGAGCCTTTTCCGACATCAAGAAGGCCTTCAAAACACTGCTGCAATATTGACCCATTTTTCCTTCTCCAGTGCTACGCCCTTGTCATGGAAATTCATTCTAAAACATAGTGTTTCCCCCTTAACAGAGGAAAATTCAAAAATTTATGCTTGGCAAGTTTTAGGAGGTTTTTCAGAGCCCAAATGTCAATTTCTTTGCTAAAAATTCTCGAAAAGATATTTTGTTTTAGATATTTTGTGCCTTGGGCCTTGCAAGGTCTCAAGGACAATAGTGACATTTCTGATTAGCCAATAGACTTCTAGAGACTCTATTGGGTTTTCCTCCCCCTTTCTTGTTATATAGAGCATTGAGGATTCATTGTTAATGTTGGCATTTGATGAGTTTTGAGAGCAATACATGGTTTTTTGAGGTTGAAGAGAAATTTGGTGTTGTGGAGCTTGTGAATGATTTGATTTGATTGATGATGATGAAAGCTTGCTTGCAAGATCCCTTAGCTTGGTTAATGGTGATGTGTCTCTAATTTTTTCATTTTTTCTTGTTTATCATTGTGTCCATCACTATGTTGTAGTAGATCAAAAAAGTATAGGCTAAGAAATGTTGTTTGAGGTACCTTAGTCCTTCCTATTTATTATTGTCTTTATGTTTTCCTCTGCTGGGTTAGTTTAAGGAATTCTTAGCTGCTCCTTAGACCCACTGAAGCTTGTTTTTTCATCAATGGTTTAAGAAAGTAGTTTTAAATATGTTTTATGGTTAGCCATGCTTACTTGATGCTATCTAAACTCTGTTTGTGGAATCTCTCTTTGATGTGTTACTTGCTAGGTTTAGCCAAAGAGGCCATGTTTTGATCATGCCCTTTGTTCATTCTTGAGAAGTTTGCCTCAAAGTTCTTTGTAGCTTGATAAATGATGCTTAGGAGTTCCCTCTTCATTAATTAAATTTATTTGTCATCTTATATGTTTTCAAACCTTGAAGGTGAAATCACTAATGTTAGATAAGTTTTCTTGCTTTCTTTGTTTCACTAAATTGTTCACCTTGAGTGTCTATTTTTTTAAAGTATTTTCATTGAGTCAATGGTTTGCCCTACCTCATGATTATTATCTTTTACTTATCAGTATTTGATACCTTCTTTTTTATGGGTATTTGACAAAGGATACTTCACTGCCCCTTGACCTACCTTGTTCACCAACTTAATGTCCATTTCACTTCACACATAACCTTAAAGATCCATTGACCATACTAGATTTTCCCTGTGATGCGCTCTAACTCATTTTTGAGATATCCATGACTTTCATAGACTCCATAGCCCAATGATTTGATGACCTCTCACTCTACTTATCCTACTTAATCATCTTACCCAACCAGAACAAACAACAAAACTATACACTTAACAACTAGCCTAAAGTCAACCCTAAAAGCAAATAAGTTTACATTCTTTTCACATAATAGAGAGAGTCGTCTCTGAGTCCAGGAAGGCTA
Organism: Pinus albicaulis; assembly: GCA_034641835.2. Lineage (NCBI taxonomy): Eukaryota > Viridiplantae > Streptophyta > Pinopsida > Pinales > Pinaceae > Pinus > Pinus albicaulis. Next base: position 382,753,539 of record CM076579.1, on the reverse strand, counting down.
GGTCCTAGGACTCCAAAGACTGGTCTGATGTTACCCTATGCATTTGGTCTACCAATCTGCTAAATCATGGGACACTAACATAATGGTGATCACGATGGGACCTCTAAGTACATAATTTCCTGGATACCTCCTAAGACTCATTTTGACCCTCAATTAAACCTAGAAAATCTAGTGGTAACCAAGAGTAAAATCTAGTTGTTTCACCATCCTAGCAGAATGATGACTCAACCAGAAGACACTCATTAGAAACCTTACTGTTGTATAAAGGAACTCAGAAAACCACAAAAAATCCCTATATTGGTTTTTAGTCAGTTATTGGTGGTGGACCATAAACACATATCCTCAAAAAAAACTAAAAACATCCACCTGGAAACTCCACTTGCTTCTATTAGGCCTTCTAACTTTACTAGTGTTCATATACTCCCTTAGGATTGTGTCAAATCAACCCTGAGAAGTCTAGAAGCCTAGTCACACACTGTGCGAGTTTAACAAACACTAGAGAGGTCAGCCTTTCGAAAGTAGTCATAAAATTTCATCCTCTCTGAATTTTGAGTTCGAAATCTGGCTTCACAAAGGATCAGTATTAGATCTCACCTGGACTCGAACCCTCCTACTATAGTTGATGACCCAAAAAGTATTTTGTGGCAAACTTCTAAAAATGGAAACTTGACTACTGTTAGGAACATCCATAGAGAAAGCTCTCTACCTGAACATATTACAACTTTGCAAGATCCCTTGTTTGACTTGCACCATACAAGAAACCTTTCCATAACCAAGTCACACAGTAGGATTGACCATACTAACCTTGAGCCCATGGATTTGCAAAAGATTCCTAACATAGAAGTTTCTCCTTCCACTCTACCTAATTTCCAACTTCTCCACCACTTTGGCTCTTTTCACCCCAAGTCTGCTTAGAATTAGTTTGCTAGTCCAAGTACTTCCACCACACCCATTCATACCACCACTGTGCAAACCACTCCATCCCATATCACAAAATATCCTCTTGTAAATCCACCTTGGATTCCATTTGCTCCCATCATGGCAGCATGGTATTCCCCCTAGTGCTACCACAACCTTTAGTACCTTTGTCGAATGACTACCAATCTAGAATCCCTCACTTTACCAGGGCTGAATCTACCACAGCCCAACAGCATGTATATAGAATAAATGATGCTTTTGACTACATGGAATTAGAAGAGGAAACCATAAAGATGAGGATGTTTTCCCAAAGCCTAGGAGGAGAAGCTAAGAAATGGTTTAAAGGCTTAGCTCCTAACAGCATACATGACCTCCCTTTCCTTTATTAGACATTCATAAACAAATGGGAGATTAAGAAAAACCCCCTCCAAATCCTTTCAGAGTATAACAATCTTAAGAGAAATGTAGGGGAAAGTGTCCAAGATTATTGCACCAGGTTTAATAGTGTCTACAATGCCCTCCCACCTCACATGAAACCCCCACAAGGCCTAGCACTAGTAAAGTTTCCAGAAGGTTTTGATTCAAGCATGACTTACCAGTTGAGGGAGAGAGACCCCACAACTTAAGAAGAAATGCAAAGAGGGGATGTGAGTGCAGAAGCCAACCTGACTGAGAAGAGAGCTAGGATGAGGTCAGAAAAATAGTCACTTACAAAGATGAAACCATAGCCTCAACCTCTTCTTCCAATGCAAAGATAGATAGCCTAGTTATAACCATGGAGAGAATGATGGAAAGGATAAACTTGAATGAAAGATCACCTCCTAGGGAAAATGAACCAAATCTCCAAAACAGAAATCTGAATTAGAACTTCAGAAGAGACCCACCCCAAATCAGACAAAGAGAAAATGACCAACATATTAGGCCCCCTTTCCAAGATAACTATGTAGATGAAGGGGAAAGAGATAATGAACATCCCGAAGAAAACCATGTAAATGTAATAGGCTCTGATAATGAGGGTGATGTTTTTCTCACGGAAGAGGAACAAGGTTTCTTCTCCTCAAATCAAACTAACACAAACTATGAGGATTCTGAGGACTACAAATTGGGATTTTAAAATGCCATAATGGAAGTCCATAGGCAATATGATATTAGGAGTAAGAAAAACCAAGACAACTCCAAGAAGAACAATTTACACACTGCTGTTAGGAAAACCCCTAAAAATACTCCTAAAAGGACAGCAGACAATACCAACACCATGGCTAAGAAAATTGATCAAAACAGAGACAAAAATAGCCAACCAAGTGGTGACACAAGCTGCCCTAGTGCCTCTACTAATGGCCCTGAGAAAACTCTTTTGTCCAAAGCCCCAAATTAGAATCGGCAAATTAAAAATGTAGAAAAATTTATGGCTGATAAAACTGATGTAAATATGCCCAAAACTCAAGTACCTTTCAGTTTTTAAGGAGAGATTGCTAAAATCAAGATAACCATACCTCTCACTGAATTGGGAACTCAAGATATGTACAGGTCTCAAGTTTTGAAAGTTTTGAACATAGGGAATGATACAGACAATCTAAACTTGACTGATGACAAACCAGAGTTGTTGTTTGGCCTCAAAGTAGAGGGAAAACATCAATAAGGAGTTGCCCCTCCTTTATATATTAGCCTAAACATACATGAAAAAATATTACACAATGCTATGCTAGATTCCGATGCCTCACACAATCTCATGCCTAAGGTATTGATGGAGATATTAGGCCTAGAAATAACCAAACCTTACAAAGACTTATACTCTTTTGATTCGAGTAGAGTCAAATGTTTGGGTCTAATCAAGGATCTTAGTATCACTCTGGCACAAATACTTGCTAAGAGTCTAGTCATGGACATAGTTTTTGATGATATTCCCCCGAAGTATGGCATGCTTTTGTCTAGATCATGGAGAGCCAAACTTCAAGGCAGCCTCCAAATGGACATGTCATATGCTAATATCCCTGTCTTCAATCAAACTAGGAGATTATACTGGGAATCCCACATGAAGTATATGGTAAGTAGCCTAGATAGACCAAAAAACACCTTTGTGTATTCCATTCATTCAGATTTGGACTCTTTAAACTTATATAATGAAAATGACATTAGTGAACAGGTGAAAGGAAATGAGAAAGATCTAGGATCTCTAGAACACTCACACTCACCCTCAAATGAAGAACATCACAACTAGAACTCTAGCAGCCCTGAACAACAACATAGTGGCAAACATGAACTAGAAACACTTTGGAACATGAGTTTTTATGGCTCTTGTGGCAAGGCTGGTTCGGGAGCTGGTGTCTGGATACATAACACAAATGAGGGCCATTCATACAAACTATACTTTCAGTTCACTAATAACATTGTAGAGTATGAGGCTCTCCTCCTTGGTTTGCACTTGCTTGAAGGCTTAGGAGCTAAGAAAATATCTATCCAAGGAGATTCAGAACTTATCATTAAAAAAATCAAAGGTGAGTACTCAGCAAAGAATCTAATATTAAGAGAGTACATAAATGCAACCCTAGACCTCCTCAAAAATTTTGAGAAATATGAGCTCACTTACATTCCTAAAGCCCAAAATAGTCTTTCCAATGAGCTTGCCTTCGCTGCCAGCAATTTCCAAATACCACATGCAAGTGAAAAATACATTGTCAAAGTCAAACATCGTCCTACAGTGCCTAACAACATTAACCATTGGAAAGTGTTTGAGGGAGATGAACAAATTGATGATTTTTTGCAATCTAGGAATGAATTTACATTCACAAAGTCTAGCTTAGAACATAAGAAAGATGTTTTTTTCTGAAGAACAAGCCCATGAAACAGAGTTGTCCTCTTTTGCTGATATAAATCTGCTTACACATCCTTATGAGGCAGAAATGTTTGAGGATCTAGACCAAAAGGACTTTGAGGTCTTACAATGTAAAAATGACACATTACCAAGGGGCCTTGCACCATTATAAGAGCTATTCAACTTTAATGATGTGGCTAGAAAACCAAAGATAAAATCTATCGAGACTGATGTAGAGGAGTGCAACATAGGAAGCATAAAGGAACCCAAAATGATCAAACTCTCCAAGACCCTTCCTCCTCACATAAAGCAGAATTATATTGAGCTTTTTAAGGAGTTTAAATATGTGTTTGCATGGGGATATCAATATTTGAAATCATATGACACAAGCATTATTCAACATAAAATCCCTCTCAAGGAAAATCAGAAACCTTTCAAACAAAAGTTAAGGAGAATAAACCCTGTTTTACTACCTTTAGTTGAACAAGAGATTAAAAAGATGTACGATGTCAAGATCATATTTCCCCTTAGATACTCAGAGTTGATTTCCAACCTTGTGTCAGTTAGGAAGAAGACCAGGGATATTAGACTTTGCATTGACTTTAGAAATCTGAACAGGGTCTCCTTGAAAGATAATTACCCCTTGCCTAAAATGGATCACATACTTCAAAAGGTAGTTGGCTCTAAGAGAATCTCACTGCTTAATGGTTTTTCCAGTTACAACCAAGTGCTAGTATTCCCAAGTGATCAGCACAAAATTGCCTTCACCACACCTTGGGGTACATTCATGTATGTCAAAATGCCATTTGGGTTGATGAATGCGGGGGCCACTTTCCAAAGTGCCATGGACATATTTTTTTCAGAAGACATAGGCTACTTCATAGTCATTTACCTTGATGACATCACTGTTTACTCTAAGACTGATGAAGAGCACTTAGTCCACTTGAGAAAAGTTTTTGAAAAGTGTAGGAAGTATGGCCTATCTTTGAATCCCAAGAAAACACTGTTCGGTCTCCAGGAAGGAAAACTCCTAGGCCACATCATCTTTGAAGAAGGAATCAAAATAGACCCCAAAATGATTGAAGGCATATTGCAAATCGGTCATCCTAGAAACATTAAGGAATTGCAATCTTTCATTGGGAAAATCAACTTCTTAAGGAGATTCATCCCAAACCTTGTTGAACTCTTGAGGAATATTACAAATATGCTCAAAAAGGAGATAGGAGTTAAGTGGACCTTGGAAGCCAAATAATCTTTTGAACTAGTTAAGTAAGCACTCACCCAAACACCAGTTTTAATCATTCTTGATTTTACCAAAGACTTCTATATTTTCTCATTTGCATCTGAACATACCGTGGCTACAGTGTTCTTACAAAAGAACATGACGGGGCAAGAACAGCCCATAGCCTTCTTTAGCAAGGCCCTTAGAGATGCTCCCCTAAAGTACAACATCATGGAAAAACAGGCCTTTGCATTGATTAAAGCATTGAAAGACTTCAGAGTTTATATCTTACATTCTCATAGCATTGCTTTTGTTCCACACACAGTTGTCAAAGACATTTTGAATCAGGACCCAAATGGTAAAAGGGGAAAGTGGATTAGTATTATTTTAGAATATGACTTAGAAATCATACCCACTAAACTGATTAAAGGACAAGGGCTTACAAAACTTATGGCTGAATCAAATTTCCAAGCACTAGATATGAATTTGGTTGATGCTTTAGAAGAACAAGAAGAATGGACAGCGCCCCATATTGAAGAAGTATTCTTGAATTCATCTTGGTATGCTGATATCCTATATGTATTGTTTTATCTTAATGCTCCTCCCACCTTATCAAATACAAAATCTATATTTTTGAAACAAAAAGCTTTAAATTTCTGCATTTTATATGGAGTTTTGTATTGGAAGAATCCTACTGGTATATTTCTTAAGTGTTTGCTTGAGGATGATGCAGGTAAGATCATGCATGAACTGCATGAGGAAGAGTGTGGGGGGCATATTTACTAGAAAACCACAGCCAACAAGATTCTTAGAGCTGGCTACTATTGGCCCACCCTTTTCCCTGACACCCACAAAATTGTCATGACTTGTCATAAGTGCCAAATTTTTTATGGCAAGAGAAAACTCTTACCTTTACCTTTGCATCCCATCATTGTTGAAGCTCCTTTTCAACAATGGGGTTTGGATTTCATTGGAGATATCCACCCTACCTCATCTTCCCAACACAAGTGGATCCTCACTACCACTGATTACTTCACCAAATGGATAGAAGCCATCCCCTATAGAAATGCCACTGATTCATTCATTATCAAATTTCTTGAGACCAACATCCTGTCTAGATTTGGTTGCCCCAGAAAGATCATCACAGACAATGTTTTTGCCTTTAAATCTAAAATAATGGCTGACTTTTGTTATAAATATCACATCACATTAGGACATTCCACAGCTTATTACCCTCAAGGTAATGGGCTAGCTGAGTCCTCCAACAAAAGCTTGGTCAATATCATTAAGAAGCTTCTGGAGCAGAATCAAAAAGCATGGCATGGAAAACTAGTACATGCATTATGGGATGATAGACTAACCACCAATAAATCAATTGATATGTCTCCCTATCAACTAGTATATGGCATGGATGCCATTTTCCCAACATCTTTGGGAGTCCAGTGATGAAATTGCTCCAAGAAGTGAAATCAGAAGAAAATTATATGCAAAGGAGGCTGAACCAAACTATTCATTTGCAGTAGACAAGAGAGGAGGTTTACAAAAGGACACAAATTGTACAAGAAAACATGAAGAAATTTTTTGACAAGAGGACCAAGGCTAATAACTTTCAGATTGGGGATAAAGTGCTGAAATGGGATTCAAGGAGAGAAGACAAAGTTAAACATGGTAAGTTTGAAAATTTGTGGAAAGGGCCATACATTATCAGTTTAGCTAGAGGTAACATTGCTTTCTTTTTACAAGAACTGAATGGAGTTGAAGTGTTTGGAGGTCTTGTCAATGGCAGGACACTAAAGCACTATTTTTTTCAAGATTTCTAGTTTTTTGTAGGCCTTCACTCATTGTACATACCATTTTTTGATGAAAGGTCATAAAGAGAAAAACACAAAAACAGAAAAAATAGAAAAAGAGGGTAGATTTGAAGAAAAGGTACAGCCCCATACCCAAAAATAGGGATGTTGAAAGTGTGCAAGCCTAAATGCCACTACTTGTTCAAAAATAAGGTCTTGTTCATTCATCTAGCCTAATCATGGCTGAGCATGTTTTCAATTTATTATTGATATGTTGGTGAAATAATGCTGGTAAAATCATTTAAGCTTGACTTGTCAAAAGGAAATATATTAGGAATGAAAGATACTAGTTCCACATGCTTAAGTCTGAACCAAAGAGAAGGATAGGGATGGTTAATAAATGATGAAACACATCCCTCATACCTTCTAGTTTTGTGTTTACAAAAATAGTGTTTCTGTGTAGCTTGTCCTAATGCCACAATCCATGGTGAATCAAATTGTCTAATCCTCGTTCAAATCATGTTTTCAATTTCATGTCAATAGCCTAGAGAATTAAGTCTATCATATTGCTTAATATTGGTAATCAAATAGTCTAGGTAGAGAATAAAAAGATTTCACTAGCATAATCTGAACTCTTGGAAGCAATAAGGGTACAAGTAGATAGTTTGTTTTTGCTTTCACAAGAAAAGGAAAGTCAAGGGTTTGCCAGTTTAAGTGCACCCAAGGAAGAAAAAATGTTAGGCAAATAAGATGGGTAGGTAGAGATGAAGTTGGAGTAATCATGTTTTTCAGATTATTGAGATCACTACTTCAAAGAAGCAGTAGCAAATGAAAGAAGAAAAATCTGCCCAATGGATGAGGCATCGGTCTTCATAAACCAAGAGATATGAAGTTCTGGACACCTCCTGAAAAGGAGCTGCCCTCCCCAAGTGGAGCCACTGTTAGTCATCAGCAATTTTTACTATCTGAAGATGAATAAATGTTAGTACTAGATTTCTAAAAACAATATTCATGAATCTTGTTTGTTTTAGAAATCTCACTGCCTTCATTATCCTTTGGATAAATTATTCACTATTTTACTACTCTACCATGTCATGGTCAGCCTACCACTCCCAGAAGACCCATCATGGGCTCATGCCACTCATCTTCACTATGTTTTTCCACCTTTGACCTCAGCACTCTCTTTTACCTTACCTAACCCCTCCACTTGACATCTAATATTACCAACCAACCTTTTTTCCCCCCTATTCACCAAATGCCTCAAGCATTGGTAGTCTCAAATTACCTCTCTAGGCTCTTTAGATAAATCAAGATCAGTAGTTCTGGGTCTGCAATGCATAAGTTTTTCAAAAGCTCTGTTTCACACCTACAAGCCCCAAATCAATCTTTCAGCCAAAGGCCAAGTCCAAGGAGTTGCCCGCTAGGTCACTAGGGTTTCATAAGTTGTAGGGTTATTTTGGAAGTTCTTAATCAGTTTTTTTCATGTGCCAAGAAGGTGAATCAAATGGAAAGGTAGGTAAGAAAATATTTTTCCAAGTTTGATAAAAAATCCTTTAAGGAAGACCTCCTTGGTCAAAGCACAAATTCTGCAAAGGACAACTGCCCATCTTAAAATATTTCTGCAGGAATGATTGAGATGGATATCAGCAGAAAATAGGTAAGGTGAGAGGCTAGCCCTGCAAGCCTGTGCAAGCCTCCAAATGCCTCAAAGCTCCTCAAATCCTCTTCTTGGTACCTCATGAAGATTTTTATAAGAGGTATTTAGATATCTTCCACCCTTTCATACTGTCTAAAAGGTGAAATTATAGATAAATGTAAAAAAACCCTAAAGGAAGAGGAAAACCTAATCTCCATGCTAACAACACTGTTGTTTAAAGGTCACTCATCCATCTACATGCTGAAGGCACACTGAAACTGTATTGCTCAAGAGTTGCTTATCTGCCAAAACAATATCTCCATTTGAAAAATTAGCCTCCACACTACCAAGCCTTGAAATTACTTTCTCCTTTCCATCTCACTTTCCCTCTTCATATCATTTCATAAGTAGTTTAAGGGTTTTTATTTCAAGGTAACAGTAAAAGCCAAAATGTAAAGAGAAGGAAGTAGTGACAGTGGTGAGGGAGGCCAAAGGCCTAGAGGAAAACAGAGAAAGGGTGGAAGAGTAAACAGGTTTGAACCTTTGAACACCAAGGAATTGGTAGCCTCCCCTACAACAATGGCATATTTCGAAGAGGTGGGTTGTTTTGATTTTTGTGAAAGAGTACAAAGGGTCCAAAGTCACCCTAAGCTGACTAGACTTTTTATCCTCAACCTCCATGACCATCAAGTGCATCTAGCTAGGGTAAATTTTGAGCTATCCACCAATATAATTGCTATGTCTAGTAGGATACCTTTTATGGGAGAAAAATGGTTCAAGCAGGTGAATTTGGACCTGAGCCATTATCAACCTTTCTTGAAACCCAGATACCAAGTTGATTTCAACTCCTTTTTTCCATTTTCACATCTATTGGAGAGATATATTGTTACACAGTAATTTGTCACCGTCCCTACCATTCCCCGTCCCACACAATGGAGGACCCATTTTGTGACCTGTGAACATTGTCATGCCTTGAAATCATCATCAATGCATTCCTCTAAACATGAGCTTCAATTGCCCTAAAGACATCTCCTTGCAAAAAACCATGAAAACATCTCCTTTTGCATTGGCGCGGGCAGACAGTTCATCACTTGCGCCAATGGGGAAAATCCTACAAAGAGGCCGCGCCAACTGGCGCTCTGTCCCAGAGTCGCAGTCGCGCCAGCCAATTTAAGGAGTGTTTTTTAAATAAAGATGGCGGAAGTTGTGTTTCAACAAACTCAAAAACCATTGCCTATCTTGAGTTGGGAGGTTTGGCTACGGGAGTTCCATGGAAGGGAAGTGGTTTGCCACCTCTCATGGAACCTTCCTTGATGATAGGGCCAATCCCACAATAATAGGGATCCCAACTCCCTCCTTCCCCATCTATAAAAGCTTGCTTATTGCCATTGCAAGCTAGTCTTGAAGTGCCTAAGCTTTGAATCTCCAAATTCCCAAGAGCCTTTGTGCTGTAAGAGCCCTCTTTCTTCCCTTAAGGCCGACTCAAGTAAGGAGACTATCGTCAAGAGACTCTAGAGAGGTTTGCCCTTTCCCTGGCGAGCTTTGTGAGACATGAACGATTGGGGACACTTCCGAAGGAGACCACGGCGTCAGAACATTGGTTGTACTCCCTTTCAATTGTTTATTAATGAATGACTACCGGTTATGGTTCCACTATGTTTTTCACTTATGTTAATAATGAGTTATATCCTTTCTGACTAATATATAGTTGCGTATTCTGGATTTTATGCTTGTATTCGTGTTGTTTCTTGCATGTGTGGGTGTCCATTCACAGAGATCGTGGGGATCGTGATCTGCCGAGGCTGAGGAACAGGAACGTTGTCTCTTCTACGAATCATAGCACTAGACTCCAAGTAGGCCTCCATCGTTGGCTTATTTATTCGTAATTATGAACTTGCGCTGTAGCATTTGATGATTGTTGCTAGACCCCTGCTGGGCTAGTAGGGATCGCCTCTGTCCGCAGAGGGGATTTACCTCCTCAACAATTTGGCGACTCCACTGGGGAATCGTTTAGTTTTCACTGTCTCGTTTGGATTGTCTCGTTTTGATTGTTTTATGATTTTACTTGCTTGGTTAGCCTTCTGGGCTGGGTTCTTTTGCTATTTTTTGCTTCTTGGTTTGCTTAGTTTACATTGATCTACTTCTGGAGTAGTTCTTTTTTGTTTTTGGCTGAGAAACTCGACTGGCGCACTTTTTAGCCCGACAGTCGCACCAATTGGCGCATGTTGCTTTTGTATTGCCCGCGCCAATTGCTTGCTGGCGCTAGTTGCAGCCTTACAGTCGCTCCACTCCTATAGGGTATTTGAGTTTGCTCAATTTTGAGCTCTCTAGGTCTGATCAGTGTTTTTCTTCTTGATTTTTCGACTACCTGAGCGTGTTGGAGTCCTGTTTGACTGGGAATTTTCCTTCGTCCTTTGGTTGTTTGCTTTTATCCATTGATTTCACGTCTTAAGCCCTAGGGCATCTAGTGGCTTTGTGTATCAAGCCCTCCTTGGGAGTTTTGGTGTTTCGTTTATCCAGTAAACTCTCTGATTGTTCCTCTGCTTTATTTTAGTAGTTGTTCACTGTTTTGTTGCGATTTTTGGGTGATTGCTCTTTTCTTCATTCAAATTTCATTTGGTCTTGCTTTGGGCCTAGATCACACGGTCCATTGGAGCCTTTGAGTCTTTTTCTTGGTTTTGAGAGACTTTGGTCGATTTGAGATCTGATTGCTTGTGTCATTGAGTGAAATTTGTTCGTTTTTCTCTCTCAATATCATTTCTCAAGTTGCTTCTCTTTCATTTTCAGTTTGTTTAGTGCATCTAGCTATCAAACATTGAAAATTACAAAAAAATCTCTATTGCTTTCGGTTGATTAGTGCAAATTGAAATTTTTTGATTTTACTAGTAATTTGTGAATTGAATGAAATTTTTTTGATTTCATTAGTTGCATTAGAGATCTCATTGTTTGTCTTCCGATCATTTTGTTTGTATAAAGACTCTCAACTCTTCTGTAGCTAGTTTTCATCGAACGAAATGGTGTACTGTGGCATGTAGCTTTGCATTTAGGAGTTTTTGAAACAACACATTCGTTAGGGCCTGAAAACTGAAACGTAATTGAAGATCAACTTTAAAATCTACTCAATTTACACTAAGGCAACATTGGAATCTAACGAAACATATTTAGAGGTCTAGGCTAGAGACGTGTTCCGGCGTCTTTAAACCTAGCAGCTGTCGTTCGCCTTTTGGCTTTAGACAGCGCTAGTACGGACTTGTGCTCCCCGTACCATCGTGTATATAAAGGGAGACCCCTCTAGGTTTTCAATCCTTTATCCACAGGAAGTTGAGTCTGCCGCCCTATACCTGTGATACACTGAACACAGCATTCGGGGAGATTGCTTGCACGTACGGAAAGTCCTTGGTTGATTTCTTTTTCATTATTAAAACCAAAGTATATATTGCAGTTCACGGTTATTTGGTACACCCTTTGTGCCTAGTATTCCTGAGCAGTAATTTGGTCTTTTCTGACTCCCTAAACTTGAAAATACCGTCAAGCGCTTGTCCTTTCACGCTTGTGTCAAATCTGAAAGAGATAGAGTCATCTTTTATCGTTTCTCGACTCTTAAAACATGAAACGGTGAATTTTCTTATTTTTCAATGTGGTAAAAATTAATCACCCACGATTATACGCCCTGTTATATATTGCTTGTTGACCGTTTGATCGTGTGTCTTGACTCTTTTTCAGCCCGTGTGTGTGTTTGCTTCTTTTTCTCTGGTCGTTTGCCACAGTGGCAGAACCTTCGGTTTTGTCTACTGGTAGTCCTTACAGGGACGATTCTTCAGAGGCTTCCTAATCCTCTGCTGAATCGCAGCAGCTTATTGTTTCTGAGTTTCCTGACAGGGGACCGGTTCTTGCTGAGCAACCCTTTGGAGGACCAGTTGAGTTCAATTGGCCCTTTTCGGACCCTGTGTCTGAATTGAGATTAGGAGCTGATTTCCTTTCTCTTACATAGGGTTCGCCTTTTTTTGCTGCTGTTTTTCCTCCTAGTCCTCGCCGTCTCTTGCGAGATTTAACGGCAGGATCAACCATGAGTGATTCTGGTGAGGAAATCCCAACGTTTGGTGAAGACTATCAGCTCTTCCCATGAAGATTGTTTCAGGGAGACAACTCTGAGTTGGCTGACATGTCAACAACCAGTCCCTCGTTACCACAGGGATACAGATATTTGGGTCAGATCATTTCCGCTGCAGCCTCTATGGGAGTGTCAGCTCCTTCTCCGAGGCCAGCTGCTACTACGCCCGGGGTGTCTCCTCAGACGCCCATTACTTCTGTTCCCATCCAGCCCACTGTCTATGTGGCCGCCTCTTCTCCTATTGTCACAGCATCCACTGCAAGGGCTATGCCAACTCCTGAAGATGTTTATCTAGTGACTGCTATACCGGAGAACATCTCTCCGGAGGAGTATCATTTGTCTTTACAACAGTCGAACGCCGAGGTTGGACCATCCTCCCAAGATCCTAACCGCTCTTAATTTTCGCACTATGCACAGGATGGTACTCCCGTGTATGCTTTCCCAGGTCATTATGATGAGCACGGGGAGATTTTACGTCTACCCGCTCCTGAGGCTTACCTCTATGCTCAAGGTTTACCTTATAACTAGGCTTATAACCCGCAAGGACAGCCTTTCCAAGGCCAACCTGCAGGCCCACCTGGCTATCTTTATGATCCACACGGGCAGCCCATGCAAGGCTATCCTGTCGGCCAACAAGGGCCATCGTACGGTCCGCAAGGACAGTATTATAGCCCTTCCGGTCAACCTATTCAGCCTCAGCTGGGGTATCAACCGAGACCGGTCTATGGTCCTGGGGGGCAAATCCAGCCTTCTTTACCGATGCAACCATAGTATCCTGTTGTTTCTAACGTTGCATATCAACCAGGACCATCCTATGGTTTCGCTTCGGGTCAAACCGGTTTTCAGCAGGCACCTGGCCCTGTTCCACCACCAGGCCAACCAGTCCATCCGGTACAACCTGGTGTTCTGCCTCCAGGCCAACCGGCCCATCCGGTACAACCTGGGGCTCATTCACAACCAGGCCAGCCTACTCAACCGGCGCCACCTGTCTATCCGGGACAACCTGTTCATTCAGGGCAACCCTCTCAGTCAAGTCAACCTGTTCACTCAAGGCAGCCTGCTCATTCTATTAACCCTGCTCAGCAGCCGACTCATTCAATGCCACAGCCAAATCAACAGCTGCGCCCTACTTATCAGGCTCCGCAGGGTTCCACTTTTCAGCAGCCTACTCATCCTCAGGGTGGTTATTATTCTCATGGTCAATCTCAACCGAATTATAACCACCCCAGAGGCTCTCAGTATTATCCTCCTCCACCCGGTTTTACCTATACTCAGTAGCCAAATCCAAACGCTGCTTACACCAGGCCGACATATAATCAGGGTCCGTACCCTGGTTATCAAGCCCCACACTCTGGTTACCAGCATCCAAATCAGTCTGGTTATACAACCTACACCCCCTACGGTTAGAATCCTACAAGACAGAACCCATGGGGGCAAGGATATTCACAACCATTGTGGAGTACAGGTAGCGGTCCTCATCCTGGGTCTAGCATGCCGGTCAATCCGCCATTGCCGTTCCTGGCCACCTTGGAGTTGCCGGATGTTTCAAAGTTGACCAATGATCCGATTTTACATAATCCATATTGGCCTCTGGTTCCCACCAAGATACCAGGTGATTGCCCCAAGTTTGAGGGAAAAGCTGGAGAGGACCCCCAGGCGCATGTGATGACTATCATCTTTGGTGTTCGTCTAACTCTTGGGTCAACGATTCGATTCGCTTGCGCCTTTTCCAGCGTACTTTAACTGGAGCTGCTGCTAAGTGGTACATAGAGTTATCCCGTGGCATTTTCCAAGATTTCAATTCTTTAGCCATGGCTTTCCTCACACACTTTCAGTTACCGGTTCGTTATGAAGCCGGGACGCACCTCCTGACTTCTCTGAAGCAGGATAAAGCCACTCACATCTCTGATCACATTCATGAGTGGCGGCACCGTCGTAGACTGATCAAGTTTCACATACCCGATCAGATACTAACTCACTGGTTCACCACCTCCTTTATGAATAAAATCGCTCAGGATATTGCAATGGGAGCGTGTGTGACATAGGAACAAGCCATTGCGCATGCCCAATATCTGGATCTTGTATATTCTCAGTCCGGCATGCTTTATGATATCTTGCCTGATGCCCCACAGTCTGGAACCTCTAAGGCTCCGCCTACCCCTGCGATGGATGGTGTTATTGGTTCTGTCTCTCATAATTCGAAGAAATCTTTGAATGGGAAGCAGAAGTCTAATTCTTCCAACAATGCTCCTGCTAATCCCTCCCCCTCCGATTCTGGTAAAACCGCGGAAGTGAATGTCGTTCAGGCCAATCCTACGGAGAAAACTTCCAAGGGGAAAAATAAGGGAAAAGGCAAATCTAAATCTGATGCCCTAAAGCCAGAATCTAAATCTCGCACTAAGGATGGCTCTCAGCGTAAACCGAAGTACCCTTGCCTCATTTGTGAAGGGGACCATTATACTAAAGATTTTCCACGGCGATCTGAGGTTAGTCAACTTCTCAAGGGCCCTAAAGGGACTCCGGTTGTTCTAAAAGAGCCATTCCCATCTCAACAGACCCAGATGGTCGAACAGCTATCACCATCTACACCATTTGGGTCTCAGGTTTTCATGATGAAGAGTGTTGCACCTATCTCTATCGCTACGCGGTCGAAGGATTACAATGAATCACGGCAGGCACTGGGGAAGGCAGTTGTGGATGGACCGCCTCCCCTACCTGCCTCTGGTTCGTTGGAAATCAAGAAGCCTACTCCTGAACCTATTGTGAAACCACCTTCTAAAGGTGTCCTTCGAAGATCTTCTTATAATCTGAATGCTCGTGCCGCTCAACATTACAGCATTGTTGAGGATTTGGCATAGGTGCCATCCGCTATGTCTGCGCTAGAAGTTCTTCAAAGCTGTCCTTCACAATGGAAGGCTTTACTGTCTGCCATCGGGGGCATTGATCCCGCTGACCCAAGTCTTCTCACCTTCGATTTAGAGAATTTCACTCCCTGGCTTCCACATCAAATTGCTCTTATTATTCAAGTCGGGATTAACGGTCTGAACATTCATAGGGCCGTGGTGGATGAAGGTGCTTCTACCTGCGTTATGTCCTCCGCTTGCTGGAAGTCCATCGGCTCTCCAGCCCTTTCGTCATCTCCCAATGCCCTTGAGGCATTTGATGGTTGGGAATCCAAACCCTTGGGTGTTCTCAAGAGTCTAGCAATCACATTACAGGGGAAGACTGTCAACGTGGAAGTAGAAGTGGTTGATGCTAAACTAAACTACAATATACTTCTTGGCCGCAGCTGGACTCATGCCATGCTCTGCGTGCCGTCCACCGTCTTTCGATTCCTTAAGTTCCCTCACGAGGGAAAAATTGTCACGGTGGATTAGTTGTCATTTTTCACCTCTACCTCTGAGAACAACGTGCCATACGTGGATCAAATTTCGAATCCCCCAGATAGTGTGGGACCTGGTCTCTTCAAAGACCCGGTCCTCATGGGTATTTTTCCCGCACCACCACCGCTCAAGTGAACATGATGTCCAGGTTCGATGACCCCTGGCTTATTCCTACGCCTGAGCAGGTGTTTGAGTTTGGAGAATCAATTCCCTTGACACCAGTAGAGATCAGCTACTGTGAAATTGTTGCTTCATCTGATCCTCCACCTACTCAGCATGCTCCTTTGAGCACCTGAGTAGGTCGGGCCGATTCACCTGATCCTCTCAAAGATACTTTTCCTTCTGATGAGGCTATCATTGAAACTATGTCTCTTGAGGAGCTGCCTTGGGGCGATGGACATCATCGCTCCTCTTTTATGCCTAGCTTGGGGGCAATGACTGACTTTCTGGAGCGTTATGCTACTCAGGTTCCTACCCCTCCTCTTCAAACACCCATTTTGACGCACGAGGTTTTTTCGGAGGGTAACCTGAGTAACATTACTCAAACCATCCCGATCAACATCTCCGTTAAACCGGGGATCGTTGAGAATATTCATGTGGGTGTAACTTGTTCTCCCGATGAGATTCAAGTCTATACTAAGCTTTTTAAGGAATTCATAGATGTTTTCGCGTGGTCCTACGAGGAAATGCCAGGGATTGATCCCAGTATCGTAGTGCATGAGATTCCAACCTATCCAGGTGCGAAGCCCGTGCGCCAACGCTTATGCCCCATGCATCCTCGGAAAGCCGCCGCCATCAAGGCAAAAACTTTTGAACGCAGGCTTTATTTATCCCATCCCCCTCACAGAATGGGTGTCTAACATTGTCCCTGCCGATAAAAAGCAGGGTACGATTAGAGTCTGTGTTGATTATCACGACATCAATCGCGCCTGTCCAAAGGATAATTATCCCACTCCGTTCATAGACCAGATCATCGACGAATGTGCCAGAAGTGAGATCTATTCCTTGATGGATGGTTTCTCAGGATATAATTAGATCAATATTGCACCTGAGGATCAACACAAGACCACATTCATCTGTCCGTGGGGTACTTTCGCGTATAAAAAGCTCCCGTTCGGCTTGAAGAATGTTGGAGCCACTTTTCAGCGTGCGATGTCCTACTCTTTTCATGACATTCACCATATCGTTCAGCCTTATCTGGACGACTTTCCAGCCCATTCGGCTAAGCGAGAGGACCATCCTGAGCATCTCCACCAGATCTTTCTTCGTTGGAGGCGCTACAACATCATTCTCAATCCTCATAAATGTGTCTTCTGCGTTGATTTTGGCCGTCTTTTAGGATTCATAGTCTCAAAATACGGAATTCACCTTGACCCTTCAAAGGTCGAGGCCATCATAAATCTCCCATAACCCTCCTCCCTTTATCAGTTATAGAGTCTGCAAGGGAAAGCGAACTTTCTTTGGCGCTTTATCCTGAATTATGTCGAGGTGGCCAAAGGATTCGCTCGTTTATTAAAGCAGAACGTTCCCTTCCATTGGGACGAAATCGCTCAGCAATCCTTTGAGAAGCTGAAGACGTTACTTGTCAATGCTCCATTGCTTTGTCCTCTGGACTACCACCGCGACTTCACTTTATATCTCGTCGCCGCATTTAGCACCATAACCATGGTCTTGGTGCAGGATGACGATGACGGTGATGAACATGTTGTTTATTATCTGTCACGGAACCTTCTCGACCCAGAAACGCGTTATGCTCATGTCGAGAAGTTGGCATTAGCAGCAGTACACGATGTACAGCGCTTTCACCATTACATCCTTTTGCATATGATAATAGTGGTTTCAGACTGCAACCCTATGACGTATATTCTTTCTAGACAATTACTGAGGGGCAAGTACTCCAAATGGATTGTGATCCTGCAGGAGTTTGACTTAGAGTTCACTACCGCTAAGTCAACTAAATCACTGGTCTTCACGGATCTAATATGCTCTCTCCCTACAGACTCTGCTCCCTCACACTCTGAAGACCATATACCAGACGAAACGCTTTTCCTCATCAGTACTCGTGACCCTTGGTACGGTGACATAATAGTGTATCTTCAGACCTCGACATTTCGGTCTAAGTTGGATAAAGCTGCTCGTCGTCGGATTCGGCACCAGTCCTGGCCCTACCGTATAGTAGGAGATACCTTATACCGCATTGGAGTAGATTCGGTGCTCCGGCGATGCCTAACCTTGGAAGAGGCTGAAAAGGTCCTAAATGAATGCCACAGTTGCGCATGTGGTGGACATATGTCCAGGTATGCTACTGCCCAGAAGATTCTGCGAGCAGGTTATTTCTGGCCTTCCATATTCAAAGACTGTATCACTGCAGTCCGTAAATGTCATGCATGCCAGATATTTCAGCGCAAGATGCGCGCACTTCCTTTACCCTTGCATCCCGTTATTACCGTTGGCCCTTTTGCGAAATGGGGCGTGGATTTTATGACGTGTAACCCTCACTCGGTCGGGGGGCATGCATATATAATTGTCGCCGTCGACTACTTCACCAAGTGGGCCGAGGTGATGCCTACACTAGCTGCTGACGGGAAAACGGCTGCTCAATTTATATTCAACCATGTTATTGTACGGTTCGGGGTTCCTCAAGCCATCATCACTGATCACGGTACTCATTTCCGAGATTATATGATGGCGGAGCTGACTTCAAAGTTGGGCTTGCGTCACGAAAACTCAACACCATATTACCCTCAGGCGAATGGTCAGGTTGAAGCAGTGAACAAGGTTCTGGTCACTATGCTTCAGCGAACAGTTGGTATTCACAAATCCACTTGGCATCTCCAACTGTTCTCAGCTCTCTGGGCATACCGAACATCTGCAAAGAGTGCAACTAGGTTCACACCATTTCAATTGGTGTATGGTCTGGAAGCAACTCTTCCGGTTGAATGTGAGATCCCTTTGTTGAAATTAGCTATGGAACTTCTACCTAATACTTCTGCTGAGGAAGAACGTCTTCTGTATCTGGGACAGTTAGATGAAACCCGTCGTCTGGCTACTTTGGTTATTGAAGCACAAAAGAAGAGAGTCAAAACTCATTTTGATCAATCTGTTTCTCCTTGTTCCTTTATCGAAGGAGACCTCGTCCTCCTGTACGATCAAGCACATGACAAGCTTGGAGCCAGTAAGTTCCAGCCTATGTGGCATGGGCCCTATATAGTAAAACGCGTTTTGAAAAACGGGGCTTATGAGCTTATAGATTATGAAGGAGTTCCGCTGGCGCAGCCCAGGAATGGGCTGTACCTCAAAAAGTACTATGCCTGAAGTGATTTCTTGGTGTGGTGTGTGTACATAGGTGTGTGTTTTTCATTTGTGTGCATGTATGGTGTGGTGTGCCTTGTAAACATCTTTCTGTTGATCGGGTCTTCCTGGTTGTGCAGATGTCTATTCATCCATTTGTTGGTTTCGCGGATGGTGCCTCCCGCAGAACCAGGAATCTGTCTTCGGCAGCCTGGGTAATCTATGATCCTGCTGGTGATTTGGTCAACCTGCAAGGAGTGTGCCTAGGACGTACTACGAACAACATCGCGGAATATAGTGCTGTGTTAGAATTATTAACCGAGGCAGTAAACCTTGGTATCCGTGAATTGCTCGTGTATCTAGATTCGCAACTTGTAGTATTACAACTGAACGAACACTATTCGGTAAGAAACCCATCCATTTTACGTCTGTATCTGTGTATTCGATTACTGGAAAGGAATTTTGACTACATTACATATCATCATATACCTAGGCATTTGAATACATTAACAGATGCAGTAGCAAATTTGGTATTAGACAGACATTTGTGTAATTTGTAAATCATCATCACATGTAAAGAAAGATCCATCCAGAAATAGATATGCATATATATATAGATATCGAAATGCTTACATAGAGTTTGTCACATAAAGTAAAAATATACGTAATCGTCTTAAGTACATCCGGAGACGATATGTCTCTCAAAAAATATGTGTGGTATAATCCCTAAGAGCTAATCCGCATGGTGCTCATGATAACATGTAACTACACGCACTAAGCATCTCAGGATTCGGTGGATCCGACTTGGAACTCCCACCATATGATGCTGGTATGCCATCGGTACATCCATCAGCCGAGCATAGTCCGGGATCCCTCGGGCAATGCCCTCGAGATTCTGGATCAACTCCTCTCCTCTTGTGCCCTCTCCTTGAGGATCAGGGGCGAGATGAGTTCTCCGCGATATTGGAGACATCTCAACTGGTCTCTCAGGGCCCACATCTGCATACATATATAAAACGTGTTAAGACGAATGTGTATTAACAAAAAAAAACATAAAACATAAAAATCAAAAAACATGAGGTGTTACCCAACTCCTCGTCCCAGTCATCTCCTTCTGGCAGTGGGAGATCTAGGTCTCCGGTGAAGTCATTTCCTGCATATGGCCAGTCCTCCACTACAATCAACTGGCGCTGTAACCACCTAAAGAACTCCGGCCTCCAGGACATCTTTTGGCCGCCTCCAGCTCTGGGCATTAGTGCTTCCCAACGAGCCATTCTTGGCTCTCATGGTATCGAATCTGCTACTATGGCCCCTTGGCCCTGGAAGATTGGTAAGCGCTCCAAAATGAATGATACCAGGATGGAACCATAGCCAAACTGTTTCAGCTTGGCTTGCTTGCATTTTGTGAGCTGTCTTTTCATGTTTATTGTTACTGTTGTTGCCCAGTCAAACAATACGGGACTCATGCACTCTGAGGCCAGCAGGAGTTGGGCCTTTGTGGCCTCATGCGGTGCCTGCGATCCTGTAGCCCACGTGATGGTATGTAGGACAACTCTCAATGCCAGATCGGGGATAGTGTGGATATCCACCTTTTTGCTCCCTGATCCCATTTGTGCTCCTTGGCACACTCGTGCCATCACTTCTTCCATCTTCTCGCCAGATGGTCTGCTCCCAGTCAGGATGGGTACCGGACCTCTGCGAGACAATCCAGTCATGAAATACACATCGGAGACCTCCAGTTCCAATACCTGGTCTTGCAACTTGAACACTTGTTCTTGTTCGTCCCAAATACTGATCAGATACTGGAGGAGCTCGGGCTGAGCTCGTAGACAGGGTGTAAGGAAGAACTTCTTTAGCCCACAGTTTCTAAGGGCATTCATGCAAGCCTCACTTTCTATGGCCTGTTCATCCTCTTCTCCATGCTCTCTTTCTTTCCACTCAATCACCATTTTGTTTGATTTCCTGCATCCACATGGTCATAAACCCTTAATTAGATCTCTGGTAGGCTTCAAATTTCATTCAATTTGGTTAAAATCTCGAATTTTTAGGCGGAAATTTAGGTTCGGCCACTGGCGCGGCTGTTTTGTGAACAGTCGCACCACGTGGCGCGTGGCCTTTGCATGGAAAAGCCCATTGGCGCGGGTCCGTGCCCGATACTCGCGCCAATGAGCGCAGCCCTAAAAATTCAAAGAGTGGCCACAGAGGGCTGATACATAAGGGAAAACTATTAAAAAATGGATTGAAATAAAGTACAGGGAAGCACCTCTTACCTGTAGCAGACAAGAATTTGAATGGTCAACCGGATCTGTCGCAATCGCCGTCAGAATTTTGCACTCCAAAATGGACCACTGCTGCTTTTTACCAAGGTAAATAGTAAATGTAATTTTGTTTTTGCCATTTTGGCATATTTATAACCTTTTTGACATAAGATGAGTTTTAAAAGTTATTTTTATCAAATATTTTAATATGTTATGTCGAAAATGGGTTTTACGCTTGCTTGGTATGTGCAGCAGCAGGTTTTTGCAACTCTAACGATGGAAACGAGTTGTATTTTATACTTTTTCGGACTCGGTAAATACACGAAAAAGTCACTTTGGAGTCATCTTTCAGCTCTTTTCTGACTCTCTAAACATGAAAATATTTTCGAGGCCCTTGTCATTTTGATCTCGTTAAAATGGACACGAATCGACATCTACCCAGTATACGTTTACCCCTTTTTCGGGCTGGGATAGATTGATTACAAAAAAGGAATACCCTAGCCTATCGCGACTAGGAGGGTTTCTCGGATATTGTTTTCTACCTTTTCGGATTTGAGGAACTATCTACGAAAAGGGACCTGTGGAGTTTACTTTTCTGCTATCTTTTCAAACTCTCTAAACGTGAAAAGACGCCAAGTTCTTCCTTTGTCAGACTCGTTAAACCCTGATGACATCGGATTCAGTCGAAATGACGTTCTCCGAGTTCCTCCTTCCTAGGGCTTGTTAAATGTACTAGGATGGATTCGCCTGAAGGGAGGACTTATATTACAAGCATATGCTATCCCCTTCAAGCTTGTTATAAAAAATAATTGGGGTACTCGCCAGAAATGGTGGGGGGAAAATGGAACCATCATCGTTGTCGCCGGCAGTATGTCGCTCTTGAACATGGCACTTGTCTTCATTCATGTCGGGTTGGGGACATCTCATCTCGTTTCTTCACTTTGCCTCCGTGGGTTTGGATAATCCCTTTTGACCTCTCATCTGCTCATTGCCTCGTCACCATGACCTCTAATCCGTTGATGTCAAATACTGCCAAGTCCACTGTCGTGTCGTTTATATGTTCAAGAGAAGTTGACCTCTGCAAATATCAACCTTCCTCTGATTCTCATACGGTCCTGATTCACAACAAAAACATCATGTTCCTCTGTCTGGTGTCGATGATGTGGGAAACATTATGGCCCACCTTTGATCAAGGTCACTTCCTGTTGACTTCAACTCATTATCCAGGAAGTTGATCTAGAGACTCCTTTATGGTACCTTGGAGCCTGCATGCCTCAATGGCAGGTTCGTCGCATTCGACGTGGGGTTTTCATCATTGGCCTCCGATCGAGTGATTATACGGGTGTTCGACGCCAGCTCATTGATTCACACGCCGTAGATTGTACCTATAGTACCTTGAGGGCCATTGTCATTATTGGTGGTTCCTCTGTCTGATGCCCGGCTCTCATCATTGCATTTGTGTCAGGGCCCGATGTGCCATGTTGGGCACACAGCTCACATATTAGGATGTGAACTTGTGTACTTTGGGTGAGGGTCGAGATGGACGCAAGACCACAGTTGTATCATTGTAATCCAGGCTGGTGTGGATTATTATCATTATGTACATGACTCAACGATTGGATGGCTATGACCATGCAGTCTATTCTTTGAATCTTGTTGGATAGTGCATACTACCCTGAATCAGGTCCTGTGTACTCTGTTTCAGATGGCTGCGCCCATGCCACATATACATCATGTACTTGAGATATTAGTTGTATTTTTCTGCGCAGGTTTTTCGACGGCGGGCCTTCAGTTGAACATGTTCTCGTAAAGCATTTCACCCCTCTCTCTCTCGGGCCTCATACTTTAGGGGGCATTTGTTACACAGTAATTTGTCACCGTCCCTACCATTCCCCGTCCCGCACAATGGAGGACCCATTTTGTGACCTGTGAACATTGTCATGCCTTGAAATCATTATCAATGCATTCCTCTAAACATGAGCTTCAATTTCCCTAAGGACATCTCCTTGCAAAAAACCATGAAAACATCTCCTTTTGCATTGGCGCGGGCAGACAGTTCATCACTCGCGCTAATGAGGAAAATCCTACAAAGAGGCCGCGCCAACTGGCACTCTGTCCTAGAGCAGCATTCGCGCCAACCAATTTAAGGAGTGTTTTTAAATAAAGATGGCAAAAGTTGTGTTTCAACAAACTCAGAAACCATTGCCTATCTTGAGTTGGGAGGTTTGGCTGCGGGAGTTCCATGGAAGGGAAGTGGTTTGCCACCTCTCATGGAACCTTCCTTGATGATAGGGCCAATCCCACAATAATAGGGATCCCAACTCCCTCCTTCCCCATCTATAAAAGCTTGCTTATTGCCATTGCAATCTAGTCTGGAAGTGCCTAAGCTTTGAATCTCCAAATTCTCAAGAGCCTTTGTGCTGTAAGAGCCCTCTTTCTTCCCTTAAGGCCGACTCAAGTAAGGAGACTATCGTCGAGAGACTCTAGAGAGGTTTTCCCTTTCCCTGGCAAGCTTTGCGAGATGTGAACGATTGGGGACCCTTCCGAAGGAGACCGCAGCGTCAGAACATTGGTTGTACTCTCTTTCGATTGTTTATTAATGAATTACTACTGGTTATGGTTCCACTCTGTTTTTCACTTATGTTAATAACGATTTATATCCTTTCTGACTGATATATAGTTGCGTATTCTGGATTTTATGCTTGTATTCATGTTGTTTCTTGCATGTGCAGGTGTCCATTCATGGAGATCGTGGGGATCGTGATCTGCCGAGGCTGAGGAACAGGAACGTTGTCTCTTCTACGAATCATAGCACTGGACTCCAGGTAGGCCTCCATCGTTGGCTTATTTATTCGCAATTAGGACCTTGCACTGTAGCATTTGATGATTATTGCTAGACCCCTGCTGGGCTAGTAGGGATTCGCCTCTGTCCCCAGTGGAGTTGCCAAATTGTTGAGGAGGTAAATCCCCTCTGTGGACAGAGGTGATCCCTACTAGCCCAGCAGAGGTCTAGCAACAATCATAAAATGCTACAGCGCAAGATCCTAATTGCGAATAAATAAGCCAACGATTGAGGCCTACTTGGAGTCCAATGCTATGATTCGTAGAAGAGATAGCGTTCCCGTTCCTCAGCCTCGGCAAATCATGATCCCCACGATCTCCGTGAATGAACACCTGCACATGCAAGAAACAACACGAATACAATCATAAAATCAGTCAAACTTACGTCGAAAGAATATAACCTTTCAGCACATTATTGGCGAGTGGAGAACCATAAATTGATGAATCGAAGATAAACTGTCGAGAAACAAAGTTGACGCGTCGTCTCGGAAGATCCAGTCGATCCATCTTCATAAACTAACGAGAAAACCTCTGAAGTCTCGGCGATAAGTCTCGCTACTTGAGTCGACGCAAGGAAGAGAGGGCTCTTGCGGCGCAAAGATAGCGAAGATTTGGAGATTCAAAGCTTAGGCACTTCGGCTAGCTAGTGGCGTAAGTAACTTTATGGGCTCAGGAGATCCCTATTATTGTGAAGTTATTATTTCAGAGGACTATAAAGTATTTTTACTCTTTCTAATGGAACTCCCGCCGACCAAACCCTCCAATAAAAGATAGACATTGGTTGGCAGTTTGTTGAAACACAACTTCCGCCATCTTTATTTAAAAAACACTCCTTAAATTGGCTGGCGCGACTGCTGCTCTGGGACAGAGCGCCAGTTGGCGCGGCATCTTTGTAGGATTTTCCCCATTGGCGCGAGTGATGAACTGTCTACCCACGCCAATGCAAAAGGATATGTTTTCATGGTTTTTTTTCAAGGATATGTCTTTAGGGAAATTGAAGCTCATGTTTAGAGGAATGCATTGATGATTATTTCAAGGCATGACAATGTTCACAGGTCACAAAATGGGTCCTCCATTGTGCGGGAAGGGGAATGGTAGGGATGGTGACAAATTACTGTGTAACATATATGCCCCTAATGAGAGTCATCATGAAATACTTCACCTGTGAGGGTAGGTTTTCTAGGCTTTATTCCTACCATATAAGACTGCTCATGCATTTCACTAGGGCCAAGCTATTTTTCCCTATTATTATAGAAGTATTGATAAGATGTCATACATTATGTAAAAGAGACTTCCTTCACAATAAATGCAAAGTCTTTTTCACCATTCTCTTATCAAGATGATTGTGTTGCATCAATTAGAGAAAAAGGGTATCCCATGGGAAGTGTTCATTGCCCATGAAATTTTCACAAATCCACAGCCTCCTCATCTACCAAATTCACCCTCACCATCTCATCCAACTCCTTCCACTCCTCCATCACCCCCCACTGACCATGATTCCTCATCCACACATGAATCCTCTCCCCAAGAGAACCTCCCTCCTTCACCTTCTCCTAAAGCATCAGAACAAGAAGAGAATGATGAAAAACGTGAAGAAAACAGTGACAAAGAGGAAAATGATAGTCAAGAGGAAGAAACAAATGATGAGGAAGAGGAAAATGAAAATGAAGAAAGTAGTGATGATGAGGAAGAAACAAAGGAGAGTGAAGAAGAAAATGACAATGATGATGAGGAAGAAACAAAGGACAACGAAGAAGAAAATTACAATGATGAAGAGGATAGTTTAGAACAAAATGACAATGATGAAAAGGCAGAGGGTGATGAAGAGGAGGAAAATGATGATGAGGAAGAAGAGACAAATGAAGAAGGGACATATAATGAAGAGGCAGATTATGAAGACACAGGCAGTGATGAAGAGAAAAGTAGTGATAAAGAGGATAATGAAGAGGCAGATTATGAAGACAAAGGCAGTGAGAAAAATAGTGAAGTAGATGCAGATAATGATGAAGAGGAAGAGGCAGATGCAGATAATGATGAAGAGGGAGAAGAAGGAAGTGATGAAAAGAACAGTGACAAAGAGGGAAACAATGAAGAAGAGGATGACAATGCAGAAGATATGGAAGAGGATGACAATGATAAAAATGATGACAGTGAGGAAAGTGCAGAAGATAATGAAAGTCATGAAAATAATGAAGAAACTATGATGACTGATAACCCTAACAATAATGATAGCAGTGACTCTATGAACCAAAAAGGCAGTCAAGAGGTTGATGATAGTGGTGAATATCACAACATTGATGTTAGCGTGGAGAAAAATGAAAATGAGTCTCAAGAGGACAGTCAAGAACACAATGTAGAAGACATAAAGGCAGATATCATTGATGAAAAGAAAGGCAGTCTTGAGATCAGCCATGATAAGGGAATTCTAGTAGAAAATTTTGAATTTCTCCCTCTCACATATAAAAAAGGGCCAAGGCTTGTGTTTGCTGCCTCCAAAAGGAAAGGGACCATGCCATCCACCTCAACTCAACCACTAGACAAAGGGAAACAAAAGGTAAAGGAAGAAGAAGAAGATCATGAGGTTGAGAGGGACTTTGATATCATTCAGGTAGATAGTGATGAAGAAAATGAACCAAGGATTTCAAACTCCCTCCTCCAAGATAAGAATGCACAAATAAAAGACATAGAAGCTGAATTGGAAAGGGAAAAGGGTGTCATTCATTTCTATCAGATGGAAAACAAGAAAATGAGTGCCAACAAGCCATCTATGAAGCTAGAGCACTCAAGGCCTTGAAAGAAGCTCAAAGGGCACAAGTAAATTTGGAAGAGCCTATGGGCCCATTTGAAGAAAGTGAGGGTGAAGAGGAGCAGCCTAGAAAGAGACCAAGAACCATAGGATTGAGGAAGGCATTGGCAAAACAGAGGGAAGAAGAATTGGCCTTAGCAGAACAACTTCCTCTTAGTGAACTCCTTGCAATGGAAATTGAACATGATCTGGAGCCTTGGTTGGAGAGAGCCAACATACACTTGGAGGCTAAATTGAAGAAAGAAAATCAAAATCTTGACCTCCAAATAAGGATGACCAAGAATTACGCTCGGAGAGACCAAATTGCAAGGGCTAAACTGAAAAAGGCCCAAACCAATATCCAAGCACTAAAAGAGGAAAAGGGCCAATACAAACTTGGAATATTGGCACAATATTATCTACAAGTCTCTCAAAACCCATGAGGCACACTTCCACCAAATTTGGGAGAATTTTGACAAATTTTGGTTTTTTGCTAATTTGAGGGTCAAGGGGGTAGCACCCATGGTGCTATGCTTTTTCTCAGAGCATATTTAGTTTTTTGAATCCTCATCTCAATTATATAATTCTCACAAAGTTTCAGATCAATTGGAGTTGTTTTGGTCCTCCAAAAGGGTCAAAAACACCTTAATTTTCACCATTCTGCCTAGTTTTCAAAACATGTGTTGTGCCTTTACCAACCTCGGAATTTTTTATTTTTGAACAGGTTGTAGAGGTCCAATAAGAGAAAAAATGGTATTTCTATAAATTATACTCAAAGGTATTTCTAACCAGCCATCACGGAGCCTTTTCCGACATCAGGAAGGCCTTCAAAACACTACTGCAAGATTGAGCCAATTTTCCTGCTCCAGTGCTACGCCCTTGGCATGGAAATTCATCCTAAAACATAGTGTTGGCCCTTAACAGAGGAAAAGTCAACAATTTATGCTTGGAAAGTTTTAGGAGGCTTGTCAGAGCCCAAATGTCAATTTATTTACTAAAAATTCTTGAAAAGATATTTTGTTTTAGATATTTTGTGCCTTGGGCCTTGCAAGGTCTCAAGGACAATAATGAAATTTTTTATTTGCCAATAGACTTCTAGAGACTCTATTGGGTTTTTCTCACCCTTTCTTGTTATATAAAGAATTTATGACTCATTGTTAATGTTGGCATTTGATGAGTTTTGAGAGCAATACATGGTTTTTTGAGGTTGAGGAGCAATTTGGTGTTGTGGAGCTTGTGAATGATTTGCTTTGATTGATGATGATGAAGGCTTGCTTGTAGGATCCCTGAGCTTGGTTAATGGTTATGTGTCTCTAATTTGTTCATTTTTTCTTGTTTATCATTGTGTCCATGCTTCTATGTTGTAGTAGGTCAGAAAAGTATAGGCTAAGAAATGTTGTTTGAGGCACCTTAGTCCTTCCTGTTTACTATTGTCTTTATGTTTTTCTCCACTGGGTTAGTTTAAGGAATTATTAGCTGCTCCTTAGACCCACCTAAGCTTGTTTTTTTCATCAATGGTTTAAGAAATTAGTTTTCAAATATGGTTTATTGTTAGCCATGCTTACTTGATGCTATCTAAACTCTGTTTGTGGAATCTCTCTTTGATGTGTTACTTGCTAGGTTTAGCCAAATAGGCCATGTTTTGATCATGCCCTTTGTCCATGCTTGAGAATTTTTCCTCAAATTTCTTTTTAGCTTGATAAAGGATGCTTAGGAGTTCCCTCTTAATTAATTAAAGTTATTTGTTGAAGGTGAAATCACTAAAGTTAGATAAGTTTTCTTGCTTTCTTTGTTTCATTGAATTTTTCATCTTGAGTGCCTATTTGTTTAAAGTATTGTCATTGAGTCAATGGTTTTCCCTACCTCATGATTATTATCTTTTACTTATCAGTATTTGTGACCTTCTTGTTTATGGATATTTGAAAAATTACTTCACTGCCCCTTGCCCTACCTTGTTCACCAACATAATGTCCATTTCACTTCACACATAACCTTAAATATCCATTGACCATACTAGATTTTCCCTGTGATGCACTCTGACTCATTGTTGAGATATCCATGACTTTCATAGACTCCATAGCCCAATTATTTGATGACCTCTCACTCTACTTATCCTACTTAATCATATTACCCAACCAAAACAAATAACAAAACACTACACTTAACAACTAGCCTAAAATCAACCCTAAAAGAAAACAAGTTTACATACTTTGCACATAATATAGAGAGCCCTCTCTGAGTTTAGGAAGGCTAAGTCCTAGGACTCCAAAGACTATTCTAATGTTACCCTGTGCATTTGGTCTACCAATCTGCTAAATCACGGGACACTAAAAATTCCTATGTTAATTAGGTACGGTGCATCACATAATTCTATCAATGAATTAGCATAGGTGCATCATCTAGCCAATCTAAGGAAACAAAATAGAGGCACAAACTTGCAACATATGACACTTGATTTGGCCGAGCTTCTTTGACTTGTACAAACCTTTTTGTGGACTGTATATTGAGGATGAATACACAATATCAATCTAACCTAAATTGTTCAGTATCCGCTCGTTGTGGAAAGGCCATATATGGTAAACCCTAATCTGAAATAGCATTTATAAAGTGAGATTTTATTCAGGTTGATCAGAGAACCATGGGAGATATCTTGTTGAAGTTTTGAAGCCAAAACATAATATTGTCAATAAAATTTCTTTGAATATTTCAACTGGGAAATTTGTCACAAATATTTCGTATTTTTCCTTCTGGAGCAGAGCTACTTACAAATCATCTCTTGGCGTATCCAATATCTGTAACCCCTAAACCATAACCCCATTAACCCCTAACCCCTATAAGTTTCCTCCATCATCAATGTCTGCAAAGTGCATGATCTCTATCCAACGTGTTCATATATCATTGACACATTTGCAACATCCTCTTCTTCATATGTCTCGACTTCTTCTTCTTCATCGCAATCTACATCTCCATCCTGCTCCATTTCTCAACCAAGTCAAAGAAGCTCTACTTCAACATTCTCCTCTAAGACTTCAAGTTCAACACAAATATGTGGGTGCTCTTCTTTCATATGCTTCAACCTGTACAAGGTCTGAAAAATCCTCCCTTCACATTCTTCCCAACTTTCCTGTCTTGTTATGCAGCTTTGACCCTGACCAATGTCTTTCCCTTGCCAATGTTTCACTGACACCAACCAATATAATGTCCAAGCTTCGATACCAACTACAACCCTGTCATTGTATTCAAGTTGGGTCAGGTCAGGTCATGTGAGAGCACCCAAGGAAACATGTTCGGGCGGGTCGGGTCATGCCATGTGAGGGTGGCCAAGGAAACACATTTGGGTAGGTCAGGTCAGATCATGTCATGTGAGGGCACCCAAGGAAACGCGTTCGGGTGGGTCGGGTTGGGTCGTGTGAGGGCGCCTAGGGAAACACGTTCGAGCGGGTCAGGCGAGGGCGCCCAACAAAATGCGTTTGGGCGGGTCGTAGGGTCAGGTCATGTGAGGGTTTCCATATCAAAAATGCTAGGTTGTGACCACCCGTGTGCCTTGTGCATGTTCCTGCGACCCGTTTTCCATTTTCTCCCTTGTGCCTTCGTTTAGGCAAGTCGAGTCATGTTGTGTGAGGATGCCGAAGGACATGCATTTGCATCGGGTCATTTGAGGGAGGTCATATCAAAAATTCTACGTTGTGACTGCCCATGTGCCTTGTGGCACACGTCCATGTGACCTGTTTGCCTTTTTCTCCCTTGTGCCTTCGTTTAGGTGAGTTGGGACATAGGGTCGTGTGACGGCGCCCAACGAAACACGTTCGGTTTAGGTTGAGTCATGTGAGGGTGCCCAAGGAAATGCATTTAGGGTGGGTCAGGTCGGGTCAGGTCATGTGAGGGCGCCCAAGAAAATGCGTTAAGCTTGGATCGGGTCTGGTCGTGCCGTGTGAGGGCACCCATGGAAACGCGTTCGAGTCGGGTCGTGTGAGGGAGGCTGTATCAAAAATGCTAAGTTGTGACCGCCCGTGTGCCTTGTGCATGTTCATGTGACCCATTTGTCATTTTATCCCCTGTGCCTTCTTTTGTCATTCAGGTCGGGTCGGGTCAGGTCGGGTCGTGTGATGGCACCCAAGGAAACACGTTTGGGTTGGGTCGGGTCGGGTTGGGTCGTGCCATGTGAGGGCGCCTAAGGAAATGCGTTCAAGTTAGGTCAGGTTAGGTCATATGAGGATGAAGCATGCCTCATCGGAACACCCACATTCCCATTGGAAGCAAGTGAACCACGTCTAAGAATAAGTGTAACTAACCTACCTTCTTCCAGGTCTAAAGACTAGGATCCCTCCACTCACTCCATGTGCTAGTCTTTCTACAGTAAGAAAAAGAATCAAATATTGGGACCAGTGACAAATCGAGTGTTATTCTAGAAGCAAACCTAGAATAAATGGGGCTTAGCTATTTTAGATCTAGTAGAGCAGTTTCTCTCATTGACCTAGGACTAGTTCATATCTTATTTTAGACCAGTCATAGTCATAATATAATAGTTTCCTCATAGCCATATTTTCATAGGCCTAATATGGCTAGTTGAACTAAAGGCTCCTATATCATCATGGAAGCCATTCCCATTGAGAGACATTTTATCCACTCTTCCTTGTAGCAATAGTCAATCAGGACTAATGCGGGGGATCCATAGGCACTTGTAGTCTCTTATTTCCTTTTAGTTAATTTTTCACAGGCCCAAAGTTAATTTTGTTTGGAATTTGTGGTTAAATTGGAAACCTTACATGATGAATTATTAGCATAATTGATCGCTCCGGGGTTTCACTCTTTTTTGTCATAAATTTGCTAGCATGCATAAGCTCATATTGTAGATGGCCAATAGTTAAATTTCACAACAAAAAGACTTCACATTTGGCATAGTTGCAAGCACTAACATTCCCTTCATAATCATTGGTTCATATTTCACTAAATATATGGGCATTTTTCATTGGTTCTGATAACATGTATACATTTTCATTTGTCTTGTAGGTTGTTATCTTGGCAGAGTCAAATTATAGCGGAAGGGAAACTTTGTACAGACACTAAGCAACATAGAATAGGGTATGCCTACAATGTGCTTTTCCAGTCCCAATACTATGCTATTGAATCCAATTCTTGAAACTCCTTTCAAGCCAATGAAATTTCTTGCATGTCCATGGAGAAATTCCTCAATCGAGGTCATGTAGGCTCTGTCACCAAATTCACAAGAAAAGAACCGTTTAATGATATTGAAGCCATTCTTCATTACTGCACCTTCCTCCAACCATCAACATGCTACAAATGAAAAGTGTATATCACCAATGTAAGTTGATTGTTGTTGCAAAAATATGTTGAATATATTCACCATGATTATAGAAAATATCATGTACATGCACAAACCCATGGTATATAGTAGGTAGTGAAAATCCATTTTTTAGCACAAGAGGCATCAAGTTCTTGAGCATGCTAATCTGAATGTTTTAGTATCCACTTGGTTTGGTTAAACATTTCACTAAAAATAATTATATAATAGAAGTATCCATCTCTATTGTAAGCCATATGGATAATTGCAACTATCTTCATTCATAGTGTGCAATAAACCCCCTAAACATCCTTCAATGTAAAAGGTGAGGTGTTATCTTAGAAACATTTGGACCATACTTCAACTTTTTGTGTGTTAGATGTTGTACGAAACTTTGTTTCTGATTCTGTCCACTCTGTTGATTCCTTAAATAGGTTTGTAATTATGTATTAACAACTTTGTAGCTCTATCCTTGCTAGCAACAATAGGTTTGAAATATCTGGATTATACTTCACATTGTTATGTGTTAGATGCTTGAAGAAAATTTGTTTCTGATACTGTCCTCTTTTCCGATCGCTTAGATAGGTTTATAATTATATATTAACAACTTTATAACACTATCCTTGCTAGCAACAATAGGTTTGAAAAAATTTCAAATGGATGAAACTCCTGCTACTTTGATGTTTTTAAGGTAGGCTAAGAACACTCTATATAGTAGTGACCTCCTTATAGAGAGAGTGCCCTTTGATAGCTGCTATGAAGATGAAATATATCTATGGAATCTCCCATGGAATGTGATGTAGAGTATGTTCCCCCTTCCTCTTATTATTAATTAGGTTAGTGGGGATCAATAGAAAAAACGACTTGAGATAAATAAATTTGATCTATGCCCTATGTATATTTTGAAGTTAAGGTCTCCTATTTGGGTGTCTATGCATGAGAAAAATTCTCATGCTTCTGCATGTTTTGAACTATATGCATGTGATTTTCTTCTTTAATTGATGAATATCTGATTATATTATGTTATTACTTAGTTCTAGTCTTATCCTCACAGCTACATGTTTGTGACTTCATCTCCTTTATTTGGACATGCTGTAACACTTAGTTGTCTATGTTAGATATTCTTATATGGTTTGAGAAAAGATGACTTGTTGTACCATTTCAGTATCAGAGCATACTTGTCATTGGTGTGGTATGATACTGTCCACTTTCAGATCCAAATGGTTTAAAGTTTTGTATATGAAAATTTCTAGTCTACAAGTCTTCTGTACATTTCGACTGTCAGATACGTATTTCTCCTACCAATTGTTTGCTAAGAAATTACTTGGAAATGTTATGTAATATCCCTCAAGTAACCATTGATTCAAAGAGATTTTCTAATTCTAGGTTTTGGACACTTCTTATGATTATGGCTCTTAGCTGTAGAGGCTTGGTGAGGCAAATTTATGATGCTTCTAATAGATCCTAGTTTAAAATATGGAATCTCCCAAGAAATATAGATGATTACATTCAAACTAATATCTTCTCAATAATGTAGATCATTCTAAAATAGAGTGTTTCTCAATTCTACAGATGGATGCATAGTAAAAAGGAAAAAGTATTTTGGAAATCATTCACATTAGAACAGTAGGATAAAATTTATTAATGCTCTTTGTATTAGCAAGAATTAAAAAAGGTAAGGTTCAAAACTGCATTTTCTTACATGAAATTGCAAGGAACTTATTTTTGAATGCCTGAGCATAAATCGATTTTTTTTAGGGTTTTATTACTCAAGTACAAGAGAAAGTAGAATCCCTTGAGTTGGTGTGAAAACCACATAGAGAGAAGAGGTTTTGTGAAACTTGAAACATTACAAAAATTCCCTTAAAATTGAAAATTTAACTCGGATATAATTGGTTTTATCAAGTTGGCTGCAAGCATTTTTTGTTAAATATTAGTCCTGGACTAATTGTTGGTGAATGAAGATATAACATGATCACTGGAGAGGTTTCATCACCTATTTGAGGCTGAAGCACTGTCATTTGGCCTTTTGATTTGACATACTACCCTTTGGGGTAAGGTTGCAAGGTATTGTGGCCTTCTTCCTCTCTCATTGTAAGCTACAACATACTGTAAATTATGCACCAGATTTGAAGAATTTCACTTCCGACCTTAATCGCAGAGATAATACACGATAGAAATCCTTAAAACACTAAGGAATCAAAACATAATAGTCACAAGTGCTTGGCTTTATTTCCTTCCTATCTGGGTTACAAATCTCGTTTGTTGGAGGAATGATCCTATTACTATTGTTGACCGCTCTTAAACTTGCAGAGTTATGATCCAATATAGCTGTGGCATCTTAGTAGCATGAATATATTTTCATAATTTACATGCTAGATTTCAAGTTTTTATTTTATTTTGTATTTTCTTTAGAACTTGAAATTTCAAAACTGTGTCATGCATATTTTCACTATTAGATTTCTATTCTAATGAGATTATTTATTGTTGTTCTAGCTACCCACTAAAGGTCATTTGATAAGTTTTGAAGCACAAGTAACATAAGAAATCTCATTGAGTAAGCCTAGGGGAGTCAACATGTTAAAAATTTCGTGTTGACTACTTTAGAACATAAGAGGTTTGTTGCTACCCTAAAGGTTTGATCACTGCTCATTGGAAATAATTGGAATATAAGGAAGTACATATATTGTTTACAATCGAGTTTCTTTGACAATTAGTGAAATATATTTAGAAAAGTGCTAACTTTTTTGTGCCTTGTGACTTCTTTAGAATATAATTGTTTTGTGTTAAAAACCTCATTCCCTAAAGCATTAGTAACTTCTTGACAAGCTAGGTGTTCATTGAAGTTATTATAAAGACACAAATTCTTAAGTATTCTCTTGCCTTCCTCAAATTTGGCATAAGAAATTTGAAAAAGATTATTACCAATTTGTAAATGATAATATGGTATTGGCCCTAGGCTTTCTTCATTTAATAATATTTTTCCTTAATTGAATAATCAGAATTAAAGCCATTTTTTCTTTTTATCTCAAGGGATCTCTCATAGTTTCAAGTAGGTACCATTGACATTTGTTTTCCTTACTTTAGGGTTGCATTTAGGTTTGGTAAATGATTTGAGTATTGATATCTCTGACTGACATATACTTGGCCAGAGGCTACTGTGGTCTATTTTCATTAACATCGATCTGATTCATTGATTGTGACATAGGTTCTTCTTTGGGACTAATCATATAACTGAGGCATATCTGATTTGAATTTTAAATTTTGATGCATATTTGGCAAAGATAATCATTAGAATTTGGAAAGAAAAATCGATGGAGGATTGGTGTGTGTTTCTTGGTTTAAATTTTGTCAAGAATAACCCTTGCAACCATCACTCCCTCATCTCATTTGAAGCATTGGCATCTTGCAATTGTTATTGTTTGTATTGATCACTTGGCTATATCTTTATCATCATTGTAATCTCCTTAAGTGGCATTACTTTTCAATCATTCATCTTTATTATCTTGTATTAACATCTCTTTGAGTATTTAGTTTGTTCACCACCTAAAAATACATGAAGATTTGATTATTATGTGGCAGCATACAATCATCAGGAACACCACCCTGAGACTATAATGTTACCAATCCAAATGGATAGGTCGTCCACCTGTGACGAGGGTTGATTTTTCTACAATTGTCAGGAAGATTTACTTGTGCAGATTTGCATGAGAGAGATTATTGAAACATCTTCTTCCCTCTATCTGGTTTTATTAGTTGGATACAAGTTTAATAATAATTTAAAACTATTCAAGTAGAGTTAAAGATGTTGTTATCATCAAATTGTGTCCTTTTGGGCTGCTTCAATTTTCAACTTGGAGTAACTATTTCAAACCAACTTGTAACTGGAAATTAGCCTTTACATTCTGAGAGGGCTCTCTCAAAAGGATAAAGGATATTCAATGACTAATATTGAAAGTAGATGGCTAACTCTGAATTGGATTGAATGTTGTTGTTTTAGTGTAGGTGAAACATGTAAAGGGTTTACTACCTTTGGGCTATGGAGTCAATATGAAAACTAAGTCACAAGTCAACTTATCTCATGGAAGCTTAGGAAATTGTATTCTTATTAAACCACACATGAAGGAAAAAACAAAAATCTATATGCAGACAGGAAGTTGGAGCATGTCACCATGAATTCCAAGTGATTATACATAAGCAAACTAATAAAACACAACAGAATAGTAGAATAGGTGTATAAAGGAATTTGGAGCATGTAATCATGAATTCCAAGTGATTATACAACTAGAAAACTGGAGAGAAAGTAAAATATTGATATAAGAAACATACATAAGAATACAGATAAGAATCTCAGGTCTGAAATAGGCTGATGCAGCTGTATATTACTGATAGACAGATATTACAATGGTGGTAGTGTCAAGTAACCATCTATCAACCCAATCTCATTTGGTCTCCTAGATATAAATAGACTTTTGTTGAATACATAGGATCTGCCCAGCTGGTTAGATCATCAAACTATGACCTTGACACCTATCACAACTGTAAACCACTTTCCTGGAATCGAAAAAGACAACTAGTCTCTAAAAGACTTATACTTCTAATAGGACTTTGTTTTATTTATTAGAAATACTAACTGAAGGAGTGCATAATTACATCAAAAGTAGTTAGGTGTTTGAATGGCACTATCCACCATCAAAATAATAAATGCCCTCACTAAAACACAAAACAGTCGACCCTTTTTCCTGTGTTGTGTTGTTGCTAATGTGCTGATGTAGTGGGGTAGTTTAGGACGTGTACCTCAATTCACTGATATGATGACAGAAGAGCTGAGAAGATATGTGGTAGCTACAAGCCTCTAAACTGAGTTACAATGAGGCTCGAGGGCATATTTATTATTTAGAAATAATGGAAAACCCTAAACATCCAAAATCCTAACCCTGGGAGATGAGGCTCCAAAACTATGGGCCCCGTTTGGGTAAATTGGTGTTTCAACTTCCCGAGGATGTAACTTTTTCATACGATATTCGTTTGATGTGCTCAATAGCTCGTTAGAAATATCTATCTCAATTTTCCCAAAAAACATCGTTTAGGGCCTTAAAACGGCTCCGGAAGTTCAAGACCCAAAAAAACTGTCAAAAATAGTAATTTGTGCTGAAACTAAAAAAATGAAAGAGACAATGGTGGGACCCCAAGTGGAATAGGTGGGAGGCCACCAATATCCACCTAGATCATTCCTCCCCCCTTATAAAGCAATGGTCCCCATTGCATTGAGTTCCTCCATGAGGTGAGGAAACTTCTGCTAAACTTGGTCCTTGGTGAACCACTTGCCTTAGTGCAGGAGTTGGCTAGCTTTGACAACCCAATATAGTTGGATCTTCTGTTGGCAAATGTTATTGATTTTCATGTCCATGATACAATCTGTGGTGGCCTGTTCCATGCAGTCTGGGTTTAACTCTGTTGTTGTGAGTTGTTCTACAATGTCAGAGGTGTCTTGTAGAGGTGGGATGTAGGGACGAAGGCAGTCCACATTGAATACTGGGTGCAGACCAAGGAATGGTGGAATAATGAGCTCGAAGGCATTGTTCCCTACCACCTTGGTGATGGTGTACGACCCATATCAGAGTGGGTGAAGCTTGCGGTGGGGTCCACTAAGGTGCTCCTTCTGCAAATGTAGCCACACTTTGTCACCCACCTGGAAGTTGTGTGGTACCCGACGTTGACCATGTCGTTGCTTGTACTTAGTATTGGCTCTGTCCAATATGTCATGAACTTGTTGGCAGATGTGTTAAATGTGCTTGATGAAGCTGTTTGCTTTGTCAACTTCAGAATGGACATGAGCCGAATCGGCCTGAGTAGCTGCAAATGGCATGGCTACGTCAATGGGACATAGTGGCTGGAATCCCAAACCCACCTGAAAGGGGTTGTGGCCGGTTGAGCTGTGGAGAGTTAGATTATAACTATGTTGTATGTAGGGGAGGCTCTCATCCCATGTGCGTGGATTATTTGAATTGTACATATGTAGAATGTGTACAATCATCTTGTTGACGACCTTTGTTTGGCCATCAGTTTGGGGATGGAAAGTTGTGGACTTGGTGAGCTTGGTGTCCAACATTGACCAGAGGCTAGACCAAAATGTGCTGAGGAACTTGTTGTCGCGATCTGATATGATAGACTGTGGGATCCCAAAGTGCACCCAAACTCATTCTAAGAAGAGTTTAACAGTGGCTTCTGTTGTGATGTTCTTCTTGCAGGTTGCCATAATGGCCATCTTAGAGAATTTGTCGATGACCACAAAAACACAGTCATTTCCATGCTTAGTAGAAGGAAGGCCTAACATGTAATCCATGGAGATGGATTCCAAACGTTGATTAGGGGTAGGTAGCGGAGTATAGAGGCCTTGCTTCTTGATGGTCGATTTGGAAATGGTGCAAGAAGTGCAGGATCTGATGTACTTCCCGACATCCTGTCGAAGGTTCGGCTAATAGAAATACTTCTGCAGTACTACCACTATTTTCTCGACCCAAAAATGCCCAAAAAATCGACTGTAGCGTGCTTCCCATATCATATTCACACGCTCACTTGAAGGAACACAAAGGTATCCTAGGTGACATAACAGTGCATCTTGGAGGTGAAAAATTGGAACTTGCGTACCCCCCAAGAGTGCCTTGTATGTGTGGTTGAATTCTGGATCACTCTTGTAGAGAAGCAATCAATCAGAAGTCTCGTGCCCACAAGAGTTGAGAATGGTGGTTAGTGCCACGATCGGTGGTCGGCTGAGGCAGTCTGCAACATTATTGGTGCTACCCTTCTTGTACTTGATGTTCGAATGAAACTATTTCAAATATGTCGACCACTTTTGATGGTGATCATTCTGCAACTTCCCTTATGTCTTTATGAACTGCAGGGGTCGGTGGTATGTGTGGATGATTGTTTCCTTCCCCAAAATGTAATGCTTCCATTGTCGAGAAGCCCACACAATGAATACTTTTCTTTGTCATAAGTGGGATACTTGTGAACTGTGTCAGACAATGTCTCACTGTGATATGCCACTGGATGCCCCTATTGAGTAAGAACTACCCCAATAGCATAGTCAGAGGCATTTTTCTCGATCTCAAATGGTTGTTGCAAGTCTGGTAATGTGAGCACAGGGGCATAATAGAGGCGATGTTTCAATTCTATGAACGCCTTTTGTTGAGATTCTGACCAAAAGAATTTTGCTCTCACTCCTCCCTTGGTGACTTGACTCAAGGGCCAAGTGATATGAGAGAATCCCAACACAAACCTGCAGTAGAAATTAGCAAGACCCAAAAAGCTGCGAAGCTTTGTTATAGTGGTTGGGGCTGGCTAGTCTCAAATGACTTGGATCTTGGTTGGATCCACATCAACCCCCCTTTCATCAATAATGTATCCCAGATATTGAACCTGGGTCATGCCAAAAGTGCACTTCTCAAAATTGGCACACAAATTGTGTTGCCGTAGTGTTTGGAGGACTTGTTGGATGTGGTGGAGGTGCTCTTCCCAAGTCTGGCTGAAGATTAGAATGTCATCCAAGTACACTACTACAAATGAGTTGGTGAATGGCCTCAAGATGTCATCCATCAACCTCATGAAGGTTTCGGGAGCATTCATCAACCCGAAAGGCATGACCAACCATTCGAAAAGGCCCTCCTTGGCTTTGAAGGTAATCTTCCACACATCGGAGGATTTGATGGGTGCCTGGTGATACCCAGACTTCAAGTCAATCTTGCTGAAATATTTTTCCCCTTTGAGTTGGTCTAGAAGGTCAACAATCTGTGGGATCGGGTACCTATTCTGGACAATGATCTTGTTCAGCGCCCGATAGTCAATATAGAGTCTCCAATTCCCATCCTTCTTTTGTACTAACATGATAGGGCTCCCACAGGGTGATGAACTTGGTCGAATGTGACCTTTATGCAGCAGCTCCTGAATTTTCCTCTTAATTTCATCATTCTCCAGAATAGAGCACCGATAGATCGGTCCATTGGGTAGTGGCACACCTGGGGTCAGATCAATGGGGTGCTTGACCTGACAGTGCAGAGGCACCCTTGTGGGTGAGGTGAAAATGTCCTCATACTTCTCCACAACCTTGTTCATTTGTTGTTGTCATGCAGAGGATCCATGTTTGGAGGTCGTGGCCATAGTCTTCTTCTTACCCTAGGGGTGGATCATCAAGAAAACAAATTTCTTGGTTTGGGAAATGAGCTTACTGCATTGTTTTGTAGTAACCAAAGAGATAGTGGTAGGTTGTGGTACCTCTGGTATCTTGTACAGTTTATTTCCCAATGTAACATTAACAGCGTGAGGCCGTGACTCATACACATCATGTCACTTCCACAAGTATGGTTAGCCTAATAATACATCAGAAATTTCAATAGGAGCAATGTCACATAATAACTCATCCGTGAAGGGCTTGATTCTATAAGGGAGGTGGTACTTTTGGCTGACACGGAGATACCACCCTTGGTGAAGCCACACGATGGTGTATGGCTATGGGTGCGTTGTGGTCAGAAAGCCCAACCACTTCATGACATCTACTAAAATGAGGTTATTTTGGCTACCATTGTCGACAATGAACTGTAGCAAGGAACCCTTTACCCACATCTGGGAGTGGAAGAGACGTTCCGCCTCCTTTGGATCCTCTAGTTCCTCCTTCTGGATCTTCGTAGTGGCAACAGTGGCATTGGACTCTACATCAATAATATTTTTCCCTTTGTCATGTTCTGATTCAGAGTCAGAGCATGCATCTGATTCAGAAGCCCTCATTTCAGCCATGAGCGACTGCTTGGCCCGACACTCACTTGTGTTGTGAGTGGAGCTCTTATGGAACTCACACCACTTTCCTGTGTCCTTCTTTGGCTTCACGGTTTTGTTATTTTCTTGTGGATTTGGCAGGTTGTCTTAGGCCGCCATGCCTTGGCCTTGTCCTTTGTTCTACAGTTTGGGGGCGCCTTTCCCTTTCTTTTGATTCGCAGATCCAAAATCTCGCTTCTTCTGCTTGAATTTCTACTCAATCTTGGCAGCATATCGGTATGTTGTACCAAGCAAGGAGATGTCAAAGAAGTCCATTTCCTCCCTAAATGTATCTGTGTAGACAACTTCGATACTTTAGTACCAAATGTTTCTCTAAATCTTTGATACCCAACTTTGTGCGTAGGGTATGGAACAGAATCTTCAGCTCAAGCACATCTTGATCCCTTTGTTGCCACAGCATGGTCCATTGTATGTACTTGTCCTCATAGCTCCTCACGGGATATTATTGTTCCTTGATGGCATCTCGGAAAGAATTCCAAGTGGGTATGACTGAGAATAGAGAGGGTTCTATCTCATCCTTTTTCTCACAGTAGGTTTCACACCAGTCCTTGACATGGGGGGTAGCTTTCAGGAGTGAAAAAATAATCTTCTCCTGGTCGAAAAAGTCATGGACCGAGAAATATCCTTCTAATAGATTCAACCATCTATCTACGACATCTGCATCTATTTGACCCTCAAATATGGGAATTTCAAAGTTTACTTGTACCTTAAAGGGAATCGCGCCTCCAGAGTGGCTATTGGATGCAGATGTGCCACCGATGGGCAGTCGTTGAAGGATCTGGGCAAAGTTATCCATCATTGTATTCCTCTGTTTTTCGAGGGCCTCCTCGAGAAATATTTTGATAGGATCTCCTGCTCCCTCATCTTTCTTTTCATCCCCCATGGATGGCCGTCGAGGTTTGTGAGGTTGATCTTGCAAAGGTTCAATCAGATTGAGCCCCAAATCCTTATACCCCGACCTCTTTGGGGACATGCAAAGACGGATCGAGAAAAAGAAGATGGATCTGATACCACTGATCCAGATTTATGCAGGAACGCAACAGAATACACATGCCATAAATACAAATATGTAGCATAAATAACACTTCATTTTATTAATATCAAAGAACTAAAATTTTCTTACAAACGGAATAGAAATAAACTAGCTAGGGCACTGGTAGCTTATCTCTGAGAAGCGATGTGGTGACTACATGCCTCTGAACTATAATATCCCAAAATGGGGATGCAGTAATACATGAACACAATAATGGAAATAACAGTGTAAATCAACTCATAAAATATGAGAAGAACATATAGCCACCATATTAATGTCATAGCAGAAAAATGTATACAAGATCTTGATGAAATAATCACTCAAGTTAGGCAACACAAGCCTCAAGAAAACATGTACATGAAATATGAAGAACACTACTACACAAAGAATGCCAAAGGATATGAAAACATAGTTTTATTTAGTAAAAATACTGCTGGAAAGTGTCAATACATAGATCTGAAAATATATGGCTCATACAATGATGGGAGCAAAGATCTAAACTCCCAAAATCAATTTCAAGACAATCCGGGAAGGATTTCTTGAAATATGAAAAAATTACAAAATGCCGAAGTGTAGCCCTAGGGCTGAGTAGAAGCTGCAACTTGAAATATGGATGAATATGGCTATAGATGATACATGTGATGAACAAATCTCATCCAATGGATATTCCAAGTGAAAGGCTGATCTTAACACTGAAGATCTCACCCTCGAATCAATCACTACAACCCCTCACTGCAAATGGTCATAGAAATAATGCAATTGAGGGATACTGTGTTGTAGGTGGAAGAAAATATGTTGGCCAAGTGCCAAGATGTGAAATCAGCTCCAGAATCTTCCTCACTAATCTCCCAAAGGAAATAATGTTTCCTCCTCTTAAAAACTAGCTCCGGAAGTGGTGTTATCAACCCTTCACTGCAACACCCTGTAACACAACCCAGCTCTAAACAGAAACTGCATTGTAGCTGAAGGAGGTAGCTTGGCCTCAAACCTGTATGTGGAGAAATGAAGTACAAGCTACCTCAAGAGGCCTCTCAAGAAAGGATAAGGAATTCCCAAACAGGAATGCCTTATGCTAAGCAGCACATCTATCTCAACTAAACAGTTGAAGAAAGCACAATAGTCATGCAGACCACAAAATCAATAATCCATAACATGCCTTGCTATGGCTACCTTTCCCTCCTTATATACAAGTGGAAGCCTTCTCACCTTGGGTCCCACTCATTAGGGTTTCCTCCACCAAGGAACCTTCCTCCCACTATCACTGCACTGTCTCCATAGATGATCTCCACCTTCCATTCCAGCGTTGTTGACTTGGTCAAAATTGACCTTGTCCACATGTAATTGCCCCTTTTCACACATGAGGGTGTAAAATCCAGCCATCATAATGATCCCTTTTCACATCATAAGAGATTTTACTCCTATTTTAGAAATTTATGGGCCTCCTTACCCATTTATTCATCTCCTAGGTGTCAAAAGAAAAAATCAATATTCCAATTAGTTGCATGCTAATTTTGGAATATTACATGAATTGAGTTACAATGAGGCTTGAGGGCCTATTTATTATTTAGAAACAATGGAAAACCCTAAACATCGAAAACCATAACCCTAGGAGATGAAGCACCAAAACTATGGGCCTCGTTTGGGTAAATTGGTGTTTCAACTTCTCGGGGACGTAACTTTGGCATACAATCTACGTTTGACGCGCTCAATAGCTCGTTAGAAATATCTATCCAAGGAGTAAAACTTTTGGCTGACTCTCATTTTTCCCAAAAAAATTCGTTTAAGGCCTCAAAATGGCTCCGAAATTTCAGGACCCGAAAAATTGTCAAAAATAGTAAGTTGTGCTGAAACTAAAAGACTGAAAGAGACAGTGGTGGGGCCCCAAGTGGAATAGGTTGGAGGCCACCAATATTAACACGGATCACGCAAGATCCCTGTCAGTCAATGTATGGCTTGGAGAAGAGACTCTGCTCTGTCAGA
This sequence comes from Pinus albicaulis, assembly GCA_034641835.2. NCBI lineage: Eukaryota > Viridiplantae > Streptophyta > Pinopsida > Pinales > Pinaceae > Pinus > Pinus albicaulis. The sequence goes on along the minus strand of CM076579.1, from coordinate 382,709,345 downwards.
TGGGTTTTCTCAGCATGTATGCAGTTATTCCTTTCATGTGTTATACTACTACTGTCATTTTTTCTTCACATTCTTTACAACGTTCCCTATAGGCCATGGTATATAGATTCATACATGCTTAAGTTTTAATAAGTTATTTGGTTTATTGGATTTTCTTCATGCAAGTTAAAAGAAGAAAGTATTATATCTTCGTCGCATAAATATTCAGGGAAAATATCACATTCCATTCTATTTCATTTTAGTAATGCTTTGTTGTGTTCTATCCTTAATATTCGCAATGTGGATAGGTGTTTATATTCTTATTTTCCTTAGAAATAGGACTAGATAGAACTAGAACTTATTTTTAGTGAGGTACCAGAGAGATTTAAAAACTCAAGCTATTTGTTAATAGAGAATTGGTTTTATTTTAGTTCTCATTACTGTAGAGTTTGTTTTTTCATGCATTGGACTGTGAAATCTAACATTCGGAAGAGGATGCAATGCCTGATAGAAATTTTCAATATGTTACAAGATATACCATTCAATCTATATATATTATCCTACCAAGGTCAAAGGCATTTGGATGTTGTTATTATATATGACGCTTAATTAATGATGTAAAGGGTAGCTCTATGAGACAAAAATTTAAACATATAAAATCTAGAGTCGATGTCAAATGTCAACACCAGTTTAGTTCAACCAGAGACTATGCCAGTGTAATAACCCAATCCCCATCAAATTATCTGAAAAGTTCATCGGCACTCCCTCTAAAGCCAGTGATTCCCACTGCAATATTTTACTATGGTTTAAACTTATGTCTCAGGAGCGATCTAAATTTTCATATACATTGCTTTCTCCAATAAAAATCACAAAAGATGCATTTCCTTGGTGTTATACCAAAAAATGCTTCTATAGGAACCTAGAAAGAAAATTTGAACAAAAACCAACACATGCATTCTCCGACGTTTTTTTTTCCATATTTGTTTATTTTCATCAGTATTCTGACGATACTGTCCAATTAAACCGTCAAAAGAGTGACAAAAATGTGTAACCATTAGAAGAGCGATGACAATTTGTTAACGTTGGAAGGGCGACAGAAATTTGTAAACACCGGAAGAGCGACGATCATTTGTAAACATCAAAAGAGTGATGATAGTTTGTCAATGTCAGAAGAGTGATGAAAATTTGTCAACATTGGAAGAGAAACGGAAATTTGTAAACGTCGAAAGAGAGAAGGCCATTTGTAAACATCAGAAGAGAGACGAAAATTTGTAAACGTCGAAAGAGTGATGATGATTTATAAACTTTGGAAGAGCGATGGACATTTGTAAACGTCGGAAGAGCAATGAAAATTTGGAAACGTCAGAAGAGCAACAAAAATTTTTAAAATTTGGAAGAACAACGGAAATTTGTAAACGTCGGAATTACGACACTACCAAAAAAATGTCGAAAATAGTGTCGGAATTGTGACGAGATAGGAAACAAAATTTTGCCCCACCTCAAATTGTTGCTCTGGGGACACCTATGTGTTGCAAGAGTGACATTTTGGCCATTGGAAAATGGGCCAAATGTGTTAGTGACACTAAAATAGTGAGGTGCGTGTCGGTTGCTAGCCGCACCAACCATTTAATTTTTTTTTAAATAACACTCTATGTACAATTGTATGGCAGTGCAGTCATTTATCGGAATGCACCAGGAATTATGTATGGCTATCGAGCAGTGTGTTGCACTATAACAACTATCCCAGGGTAGATAGTTTGGTCAACATACCACACAAAAAATATTTTTTGTTTTTGCAGTGCGTGCATTTTTTTCATGCGCACCATGGCTGTTGCATGATAAACAGGTACGCAATGGTAGCGGTGCGTTACTATTTTTTGGGAGCACTGAATGTTTTTTTTTCGATAAAATTTATCTATATATATACATATATATTTGTATATATATTTTTCATTTAATAAAAAAAATTAGGTTTTATGTATGAGGGAGGCTAATGTATTTAATATGTGAATCATTTAGTGATGTCAACGAAGAGAGGAAAGGAAAAAAAAGAGCATATGGAGGACAATTATAACATGATACAGCATTAGGAGGCACGGGAGAGGGAGAGACTTTCTATTATGACACCCACCCGGTTTCTCTTAATGGAGGTAGGCCTCCTTAAGTTCTACGAGCAGGCTACATCCCTGAAGGGGAACAGGGAGTTATTAGGACAGTTGATCTACATGTGGGATTCCATCCGATAGGCTTTTCAGGTCGGTCCTGGCCAGTGGTACCAGCCCACTAAGGAGGAAATTTATTTTATTACTAGAATATCTAGGAGAGGGTAGGATTTTCCCTAGTTCCCATATGTCCTCGTCAGTTATGCAGCAGGGATTTAGTTGGCGTACTCCCAAAGATACATTAGGGATGATATACTTTTTCCTACATATTTTCAGGTGTCTGGTGGTCAGTTATGCATTGCTTTGTTTGGTCCAGAGGAGGTGAGGTGCCTCTCACTACTACTGACGACCATTGCACACTATATTAGTGATGGGCAACACATTAGTTTCCCTCTTTTACTTTATGTTGATTCTTTATTCCAGACGCCATGACTTGTGTGATGGTCTACCATTTTTTTGCGGCAGTTTTGTATAGCATTAGATAGACGTTGTTCTGAGGCATGTGGGAGGTTGACCTTCCCTTTTGCTTCAGAGTTACTTTGTTTATTTTTTGAGATGTTTCCGAAGATGAGGCCTACTTTTTTCTGCCAGCCTCGTAGGTCGATGTTACATGTATAGATGTAGATGTGGGGCCAGATGATGCCCAAGAGGGGACTTTCTAAGTATCCAGCCAAGATATCTAGTGATGCACTACAGCTGCTAGCCAGTGTTGATGATCACATGTTCGTGATGGTGTCATGTCTGTACACTAGTTTGGATTGGCAATGGTGTACCAACATCCTCTTCACACAAGATGAGCCACCGGATGCTAGAGGTAATATTAGTGTTTTATTTAAATTAATATAGTTTCATTTTATTGTCTTAATTAATTAGAATAAAATTTATTCTAACGTGTTCTTTAACTTATTTTATTAAATTTTTTAATGAAATTGTCTAATTATTGTTGTGTACTATAAATTTTGTAGATATTGGCACATTTTTTGGAGACATGATTCCACCCCCACTGGATGATCCTGTAGATCATGACGAGAAGATGGAAGAGGCCATGGATTAGGGTGACAGACCTCCTCAGGTGCAGATACCTACGAGCATGCAGTGTAGGGTGGACATTCGATTTAGGATGGAGTTGGGTGACCGACTGTGTAGACTCTTGGTTGATGAGGGAGTCCACCCTGCGACGATCAGAGAGATCCATGATGATTGTATGCTCACAGAGCTCTGGAGGGACATCTGCCGCAATATAATGAGCCTTATGCGTCATATCATTGGAGATTCCAGGCTACTGGCGGCTAGGAGGGATAGGTTCCATAGAGATGTGTGACAGAGAAGCTCATTGGATGATCATGATCACAAGGGGAGTGATCATTATAGTACTCCACCTCCTCCTCCTTCACGTTGCATCGAATATGAGAAACCAACATCTAGTCCTGAGTAGAAATCTTCTGAGCAGGCACCATATCAGCAGGCACCTAGTCCTGAGCAAACACCATCCACTAAGCATGCACCTCATCCTGAGTAGGAATTTCCATCTGAGCAGGCACCATCCACTGAGCAGGTTGCACCATCTCATCAGCAAAAACCTCCTGAGGAGACACCATCTGATCAACAAGCACCTCCTCAGTAGGCACGCCCATCTGATCAGCAGGCACCATCGATTGATCAATACTTCTGGTTGAGCAGGCACATCCATCTCAGCATGAGGCACCATCGACTGAGCAAGCCTCACTAGTTATAGTATTGATGTAGTACCACCAGATATTTGACATTTCTATGCATTTATATTACAGTTGTATATTTTGACATTATACAGTTATATGTATATGGTGCATGTATTTTATGTTCATGTTGATGTACTTAATTTACCTGTTGGTGTTCACCATGATGTGCATATTGTTAGGTCATGTTAGATATGTTCATTTAATGTGCTTGCAAATACATGTGTATGTGATAATATTTATTTGACATGAGATGTATATTTGATTTTTGTGTTGTGATGATGTTATACAATACTTGTGTTTTGTTATATGATTGTGATCATGATGATTAGATGATGTTAGTGAATTTGAATGTGTATCTTAGAATATGATTTTTGTACGATGGTTATCATGATCGTGATGTTTATTTTTAATATTAAATCATGATATTTATTAAATATTATGTATTGGTAATTGTAACATTGTGTAATTTTAATTGTAATTGTAAGTATCGTGATTGTAATTTTAATTTTAATTGTAATTATATGTAAAATTTTAAAATTGTAATTGTAATTGTTTGTGAAATTGTAAAATTGTAAAATTGTAATTGTAATTTTAATTGTAATTGTATGTAAAATATTTTGTAAAATTGTAATTGTAATTGTAAATTTATTGTGAAATTGTAAAATTGTAATTATAATTGTATATGTCGTCATGATTCAATTTTATTAAAATTGTAAAATTTGTAAATTTGTAAAATTGTAAATTAATTGTCAATTTTGAACCATAACTTCTGTAAGTAAAATGTATACCGTATATATTGTTAAATTACCATAATTGTAAATTTGTAAATTTGTAAATTTGTATGAATATCAATAAATGTAAAATAATAAATCTAGAATAATATGAATTTTTGTAACATAATAAAGTTTAAAAAATAATGCAAATAAATTCATGTTTATAATTAGCATTATTTTATTATTATCTTACATACCAAAAATAAAAATATACATCAATACATTTTTTTAAATTTTGAAGATATCACACACACACACACACATATAATAGGGTGCATTTATTTAAGTAATGATATAGTGAAAAACCATTTAAAGAAATCGATTAGTTGTATTATTTTAGGAATTGACATTAAAAAAAAGAACTTGATACAGTGCATTGCATTCGAGATCAACATAATTTCAAATTATCAAGTGAAATGATTTTAACATTAACATAATGAAAACCAATTAATTCAAAATACAGATTATAATGTTTGGAAAAAAAGAGTATTAGTTATAAGGTTAAGTCCTATTCTTTATATAAACCCATATTAAATAGTATAAATGATCAAATAACACATGTACCATATCACTCTATGTTCTCATGATCACCCTCATTATCTTCCATCTCGCTTGGCATGATAACACTATTGTTCTCAAAAATATGTTTTGATCTAGGGTCATGTCTCAATATGAACCACCAATCCCTATCCAACACATCTTGGTAAAAAAACACCTGGTTCCAGTGTTTGGGGAAAACATAAGGCTCCTTAGCTTCATCCCACATCTTTCTAGAGTTGATACATATCAGCCTACTATCGTGATCTTGCTTTACATTTTTCTGATCAAAGGTGTCCCACCACTTCTACCTAAAAATAACACATTGGAAAGAAGAGACGTCCACTTCAATGATCTCTTGTATCTTTCCGATGTAACCTAATGTCCCTCGTACTAGGTTTTGATCATGGTGGCTAGCTCGACTAGATTGATCGAACTCGACTTCCACTCCACAGTCTTGTGTCATGTTCCATCATCGACATTTTTTATGTGAAAATGGTGTCCATATGCCCACATAGATAGGAACAAATGCACCTATAAAAAAGTTAAAAATCATAGTGTCATGTGCCTAATAACCAAACTCTTAAATTATAAAATATATATGTTACATTTCAAAGGTAATTTATTAAGTTTAAAATGTACATAAATATATTATTACCGACTTGTTGCACCCAATCCCTATGTTTAGCGCATCCTCTTCAGAACGCAAGTAATGACTAGTTGCACTGTATTGCTCTCTGACTTGGTCAACAACCTAACTCTTGGGGAATATAATTGGAATATTTTCTTTTAAATGATGAGGATAAGGTACGCTTCTACCATTAAACCATCTAAATTATTTCTTGTTACTATCCCATTTCATCCTCTTTTTTTCATACAATGCAACCCACGATTGTGTCACTTCAGAATAGTAAAGAAAGAATTTTTTGATTGCTTCAATTTCTGCATTTGTTGATGAAATCAAACCGACATATAGTACATATGAGATAAAAATATACATTATATCGAAGTTCAACGTGAATATTTACTCTATGTAAATTTAACAAATTATAAGTCTCTTACTCTTTATCAAGCTCCTTTTTCCCTCTGCTTGGAGAATCTCCCCTTCTCTTTTTTCTTCATCCCTTTCATCGTCCCAAATCACCACACCTGGTGTGTTTTCGATCTGCTTGATGTACTCATTGGCATAATAGAAAGACTCATACGATATGTACCCCTTTTCCATAAACCCCTTGGGTTTTTCCCTTTGTCGAACAAAACCTTTCAATTTCTTCATGTACCTCTCTAAGAAGAAAATCCAACGACAAGAAACCACCCCAACTAATTCAACCTCATCTACTAGGTGGATTAGAATATGAACCCGCAAGTCCATGAAACTTGTCAGAAATTCCTTCTCAAACATACAAACAAAATCAACTATCTCTTGACGCCACCGTGGAATGCTAGCCACATGCATCTCCTTTGACGTGATCCAACGTAAAAATGAAGATAATTTAGATATGGCACATCCTAGGTCTTGGGGGAAGTCATATTTCTCACACCCACACATGATCAAAGGATAATGACACTGCAAAGTTATAAACACATGCAATAATATACAAAATTAGTTATATTCTATGATCCCATGGGATAAAAAGTATTAATATAACAAATAATAAAATAATACTTTTGACATTATAAGTACTCTTAGAAGATTTAAATGGTCATGAGATTTCAACCCTGACAAATGATCTTCCACGGTGAAGCAACGTCGTAGTGAAGACCCATATGAAGATGGTACCCTCACACCCCTTATAAATTCCTTTGCCAAAGAAAGATCATCTTTTTTTTTAATCCATTGGATATCACCTTCTTTAAAATACCAATTAGAGAGACAAGTCTCTGATCCTATACTTTTTAATTGTCTTGGCCAATGTTTCTTTTTATTTTTTGAAGTAATAATATATTTCCTAACAACTAATGTGTCACTTTGTTTCGATGATATGTGCCTCCATAAATAATATGAAAATTTTTTAAATATATGCATGGGATCTAATAAGTCGGTAATCTTAAGATGCTCCTAATATGGGAGGTTATAAAAGATATATTTCCTTTTCATCCAAATGGGAAATTTCTCAACATAGGTGTCGAAGAATTTTGGATCATCGAACATAGGCTTCCCATTTGAATCAAACATTTCTATGAACTACTTATCCTTCTCTCTCTCATATGATCTAAGCCATTCAGTTGGTGTCGTTATTGCAAGCCTTTGGGTTCTCTCTCATTTACTATTGAAAGCGGATGTTTCTCTTTTGTAAGGGTGTTCTTCTGGGAGGAATAACCTGGAGCAATCATACACTGGCTTTCGTAGGTCGTTGGACCATCTAGATTTCAGAGAAGGTCCACAACATTTATATCCATAATACCCTTTTGTTATAAGACCTGTGAAATTATTATATATAATATGCATGGCACATTAAATAATATCATGAAGATCATAACAAATACAACGAATTAAATTAATATGCGAAATAATATTGTTACATATATAAAAAAATCAATAAACATGTAATTTACCAGGGAAAACTCCTAAGCTTGGATAATCATGTTTCATGTACGAACATATGCCATACAACGTAAAAATCATCTCTGTTGCGATGGGTCTTCATACATCATATACATTTATCCCATCCCATAATTCCTTCAATTCATCTACCAGTGGTTGTAAGTAGACATCCATATTCTTCACTTGTCTTCTACCAGGGACTATGAGAGCCAACATAAGATGTTCATTCATCACAGACAACCAGGGGGGGATATTGTTATTGATCACTACTACAAGCCAAACATAATAGTTGGTGTTCTGAAGGGAATATGGGTTAACGCCATCCATGGCTTTGCTGAGTCGTAGACATCATAATTCATCCTTGAATTTTTCAGGTCATGTATACTCTATATGCTTCATGGCTATTGAATCTGTTGGGATTCACATAACTGCCAACTCACTTCTATGCGAGGCATGCCATCCCTGCAATATAGCTAATTCTTTGCAACGAAAGAGCCTTTGAATCCTTGGGATTATAGGCATGTGCCTCAATATCTTAAAAGGAGGACCACGTGATTTACCCTTATTTTTTTTATTTATCATACCTGTCATGCCCGCATTTCAGACATATATATTTTTCTGCATATTCTCCTCTATATAGAATACAATCATTTGGACATGCATGATATGATATGTACTCAACACCCAAAATTTTCAACAATTTATTTGCCTCTTCGCAGCTACCGGGCAAGACATTATCACTCAAAAGAACCTTATCATTGAATAACTTGTAATTGGTCATGGACAATATTAAATGTACAATGGAAATAATTATTAATGTTCATAAAATTAACCATTTGTAATGTTGATTATGTGACAATATTTCTCAAAATATAAGGGACTTGATGGTCAATTACCTCAAAATTTATGAGACAAATGCATTCGATAAGCCAAAATTTGCTTTCAATTTGTACAGTAACATCATTGTCCCCAATTGGGTAGAATTTGACTAACCACCAGGTCCAAAGAGAGGGGTGGTGGAAGCAAATTTAAGGCTTTCGAAAAAGGTATCAGCGATATGAGCATCATCCCCTAGTTGATCATCATTCTGGAATGCATCTAAAAACATTGTCTAGATGGAAAACGTATCCCTTAATTAATAATCCATACCAACCTCTATTTTATTACCTCCATTTCCAGCTTGTGAAGAACTATTATTTTTATAGTCATTCCTAATTGGTGAATCTAGACGTAGTGGGAATTGAATAGGTGGTTGAGACAACCATTCTTTGTATCGCTCCTCTCCGAGTTTTCCTGTTAATTCATCCTTCTCTCAATTTTGCATTGTCATGGGGTGCAACGGAAGATGGTAGGTAGGTCGCTCATCATCACTAGAATTATAATAATTTCAAAAAAAATATTTGAACATGATTAGTACAAAATCGATGATATCAATTAGTAAGCATGGAAATGCATGATTAATTGGTTTTACGTTTAAATAATTGCATTATATAAAACAATTATTACCATTATTGTCCCAATATTGCTGCTAGAAGATGGCATGTTACAATTGGCAAGGTGAAGCGGTTGTCCATTTTCAACTACCAACCGCGCCTTGCAGTATGCTACTCCTCATAAGAGCTTCCAATGTTGTGGAATTGTTTGAATATTTTGTTCATATGAACTTGATTTTGAATCTGCATGAACCTGCAAATTTGTATACATTAATTTTATTTAGCTGATTGACATGGATAAAAAAAAAATCAATTAGATAATGTAAATATAAATAAAATCTGAAGTAATTACATTTGGAGATGGATAGGGAGAACTCCACAATGGACTTTGAATAATATTATGGAATGAGTTAGATTTTGAAGAATTTTCCATTTGATATAATTATGATATTTTTTCCCCGCATTTGAGAAAAATCAACAATAAATTTTGGTGTACATACCTAAAAGTAATTTTGGTGCCTTAAAAAATGAGTTATTTTTGTCAGTGCTAAAGTATTGTTAACCACATCAGTGCAGTTTTAACCAGATGCACCGGTGTTGTTAGTTAACAAATGCACTGAATATTGGGGAAAAAAGTGCAACTTTATTTTTTTGAAGTGAAAAATGAGCAGAAAAATATTTTCGGAAATCTAATTTCATAAAAATGTTCTTTAAATAGTAAAATCTATTCATTGTTTCATTATTTTTGGAAAAAATTTCAGGGAGGGATTTGCACGAGAGACATACCTGGAGCAAGAGAGCACGAGAGAAAGGTGGAGTAGAAAAATAAATTTGAACAACAACACTATTCAAAGAATCAGAATTTGAAACATCTTGTGATTCGCACAAAAACCCTATAGTATAGTAAAATTGTTAAGTTTTACTGTAGTAATTGTTTTTTTTTACAATTTCTGTTAGATTTAATACATGCATAGTAAAAATTTTAAATTTTAATAGGCATTTTACTAATAAAATCATTTACAATCTCTATTCCTATTTACATTTAATTAAAATTTAGAAGAAAATAAAAATTAAAAAAAAATCCATTCTTACGTTAAATCCTTACTTCTTCTTGTTTATGTGACTTCACAATTAGGGATTTTCATTTTAGATTTATAGGGTTTGTATTACTATATTTATAGGCGTATGACATCTAACTCGCGGGACCACTTTTAGAGTCGGATCCCAATTCCTATTGGCCCTTGCATGATTTAAAAAAAAAAAAAGAGTTTTTGTTAATCAGTGCGCACTATTTAAAATAACGCACCGGTGCGCGATTGTAGTATAGAAAACCGTGTGCATATGGACAAAAAACATTGTTTGATAAAAACATTTTTTTATTAACTTATGTTTATGTTAATCGATGCTCTTGTATTAATATAATGCATCAGGCCTCCGACTAACAAAGAGCATCATATGGTGTTTCTATTGTATTGGCAGTAGGTTTATAAGAACTTACCACAAGGTTTTCGGTGCGTAAGTTGCGAAATTCGCATCAGGTGTATAATTTCGATAGACGCACCATTTTCTTGATTTTTTTTTTACCTGAAAAGTATGTGATTTATTTATAAAAAATATATTAACGAATGGTATAGGTTTTATATGATAAAGAAATGGCTGACAAGGGTTCAAGTAACAAAAATACTGATAGTACATCCAGAAAAGAAAAAAAGGAAAGTTCTTTGTAAATTTTTTACAAAAAATAAATTTTTTGAACTATATGTAAGTTTAATTAATATGTATTGTTTAGTGTGTATCATGTAGAGCCACAAAATGACAAAGTTCGTTAAGATTCCTTTTTATCTAAGACTAGAAGAGCATAAAATCTTGATGGAAAAATTGCAAAAGGATGAATCAGGTCAATGAAAAAATACTATCGATCCAGTATGAGTTTCTTTTTTGAATTTTTATTAATAATATACTGAAAAATATTAGATAACATGTTTCAAAAAATATATTAATTCAGATATGCTTAATGTTCTACAGAGACAAATAACTAATAAAATGAATGTTGTTTTAATAAAAGAAAAAAATAGAGCATGCAAATGAAAATGAATTGCTCCTTAACTCATCTTGAGTGGTGCTTGAGGTTAACGAAAGGGAGGAAAAATTTTACAAAACTTTGAGGGATCTAGTGGAACGAATGTATAGACATTATTTCCACTTATAATACAAAAAACAATCCAATGATTCCAAGAAATAAATTTTATTTGAACTACAAGGAGTTTCCAGAGAATTGATCAATGAGACATGCCAGAATTTTAATAGCAAAAACGTACAACAACAAAAAAGAAGGATTGAAAAAGTAATATTTCTTTAAATATTTTTCTAGAATTATGTGTATATATTACTACAAAGAAAACATTTATAAATATCACTTTTTCTATATTTATTTTTCATATATCGATATACAAATTAAATAGTTTATTGTCATGTTACTTTTTTCAAGAAGATTATGAAAATATCGAAGGATGAACGAAATGATATCAGAAATATGCTAGTAGGAATGTCCAAAAATGTGTACAAGGTTATGGTAAGAGAAATGTACATAATTTCATCGCACGAGGAGTCATCTCAACAACAACGTGCTTCAAAGGTAATATGTAATCATTGAATTTTTCGATTAGGTACAATAAATAAATAATTTAGCATTAAATATTAATTTTCAAATATTTTCTTGTAGAAAAGAAAAGAACAGAAAATGGAACCCATTCAGCACACAAAACAGGACGACAAGGAAGAAAAGGGTTGATATCTATGTTTGTGAGTAATTGTTACTTCCTTATAACAACTAAACTAGATATCATTTTTCTATATTTTAAGTTGTTTTACAACAATCATCATTGAATGTATTCAAACAAGTGCTAACATAAAAAGAAGAACCATCAGAAGAATTGATTGACATTGGGTTAAATATGGGTTGTTAGTATATGTTGGCATATCAAAAGTTAATTGTGGAATTTGTAAGTATCTAACTTGTTTTACTTAGCTCCCTCTATAATTAATAGAAAAAAAAAATCTTTTATATTGAATCTATGATTTGTTATGGAGTATAAAACTTGTAGGAAACAAAGTATGGAACTATGCCAACAAATGAATTGTTGAAAGATGGCATGAAATTTGGTTTTGAAAGAATGTGTATAGTTCTTGAGTCAATTCTTGCTATGGTACATTTATTTTCGATTTACATTGATACAATTATTTAATATTGAAATTTTCATTATTCTCACCAATGTATATACACTCATTACACTTTATTTTTATGTTTGTAGATGGAACTTGAAGAAGAAGAAAACAATCAAAAAAATGAACAAAACATTCCTCCAAATAACCCAATTCATGGAAGTAGCTCGAGCAACGACAACAGTTACAGCGAAGAATGATGATCAATATGTTTGGATATCAAAGCAAGGTGTTGTATTTTTTGAAATATTTGTCTCTGAAATCAGACATTTTGTTTAATGTAATGGACATAGTGTCCCAATTGAAAGACAGCTGGAAACCAATAACTGTTCCATTTTGTATGAAAAAGAATGTATATATATATATATATATATATATATATATATATATATATATATGCGTTTTAATTTATTCTATTGTGTTATGCATTGTCACTATGAAATGTTACACCATTGATTAAATATATGGATGATTAAATATTATAACGAAGAGATGTGAAATCTGATGATATGATATAAAAAATTCATCCAAACATCACATTCAAATGTACTAATAAAATATTAATTGATATGAATACTGTTATAAGATATGTGTCGACTTTTGATGAATAATGAATTTTAAAAAATCACAATAATTGCACTGTCACAGGTCAATATTTCTAAAAAATAGAAAATGAACATCGATGTGTGTGTATGATAATGTGCATCGGTGCATTTGTACGATACTGTGAACCGGTGCATTTCTACGACCTATGAGCACCACACCAAATACCAATACCAATTAGAACGCCCAGTGCACTTTATCGATGACTACAACCCAGGTGGATAGGCATTTAATGCATCACTATGGTTTTCCTTTAACTCACCGGTGCAATTTTATAACTTAATGGCCTAGTGCATTTTAACACCTTAACGGCCTGGTGCATTTTTACACCTTAACAGCGCCAGTGCATGCACCTTCTATCGGCCTGGTGCGTATTTGAGGGTGACAAAAACTGAGACGTTGTTAAAAGCCCCAGGGCTTCCAAAATTTATTTTCCATCCCGATGCTTGGTATGTTTACAGTACCGATGCATATAGGTTAAAACACATCGGTGAGTTCACAGATGACTCTGCGCACCGATGATAAAAACATCTGTAAAAACCTCTGGCTGCCCAAATCTTTTTAGTTGTGTTGAAGTTCCATTAGAAGCTCCATGAAAACCTCCGTTACCAAAAACAGATGTTGTAGAAAATGTTTTTTTGAAAATTTTGGCCAATTTTATAACACTAAAAACCTCCTTTATAACCTCCACTAGAAGGTCTTTTCCTTGTAGTGTTTGGTGGAGGATTTTGGGTAGAGAAGTTGTAGTTTTTTTGGTGGGACGCAGAGTTTGACAGTGGATAGATTCACATAATTTTGGGTAATTTGGGGATTTTAGAATTAGCCCAAAATATTTATGAGTTTTGTTGGTTCGAGGTTGGGGAGAATTGTCCTAATTTTTTAGAATTTTATGGGAAATATTCGAGCCTGAAATCCGCATTCTTATAGCAGGGTGAATTGTTGGTTTAATTGAGATGTTCAAACTATTTTGGGCATTTTGGGTCAGCTGGAATTAGCTCAAAATATTTCTAGGTTTAATTATTTATGGTGTGAGGAGCCTCTCTCTATTTTTTCAGAATTTCTGGATCAAATTTGAGACCTCAAATATCATTTTTCCTCCCTCAGTAGCAATAGTAATTTTTTGCACAAAGCATACAGCCGGTGAGCCATTTCAACATGGAGTTTTATTTATTCTCATATGGGTTTTGTGTGCTTGATTCAGAAAGCCTGGGTGCGCACATTCCACTATATTTTGTACTCGAATTATGATTGGATATTTAATAAAATGGCTTAATTCTATTATTTATGCTCAATGAAGTTCTAAATTTTTTGTTCTTATGGAGTTTTAAGATTGTATGTTTATTTGTTTGCTATAGCTAGTTCATGTTTTTATATTTCATTATATTTCTATAGTTAGAATATTACAGGATCCCAATTACACCTAAGTCCTGAGACCTATGGGTTATGATACCATCTTGACCCTCCATTAATGTATGTGCCTAAGAACCCAAGCTGCAATATGCGCTTGATTAAGAGTATCCTCCTAGGAATCATCCCATCAATAGAGTTCCAACTCATAATATCTCACCAATCCTTCCCGTGGGAATGATATAATGCATGAATGTTTGCAAATGGAATAATTCCACTATGTTGATTATGCCTGATGCTCAACTCATGATGCCCCACTTGGTCACCCAAAATGATCCATTTGGAGAAATTTTTCGTGCTCCCCCTAATGTATAAAGGTGGGTTGGAAATTCCGCAAACCTTATCTATGTACTCTTGTAAAGGGTTGCTATGAAACTTCCAACTATACTCCTCTTTTTTCCTTGTGAGGGACTTGAGAGGTTCCTCTACACTAGACAACTCGTAACTGACTAGACACATAGCCCTATGAGCTCCTAAATTTTCTTGCTCTCCTATAAGACAATGCATTATAATTTTTGAATCCTCCACTTCAACATCATAAAATCTATCTTGAAATGCTTAATATTTTCCTAACAGTCCTCTCCTGTAAATTTTGGTGCCCTGTTCAAAGTCTCTACATCTGTTTGCACCAAATGCCCAACTATCACACTTCAACTTGATCCTTTGACTGGCTCTCTGGAAATGCCTCATCTTGCATACTATGTTTATCATGTTTCCCCTCATGATCATGCTCATTTTTTTAGTTCACTACAATTTCCTCCTCACTTAAGATTCCTCAAATGTCTTCTCCCTAGCCTTCTCCACCTGTGGGGAAAATATGTTGTTCATCCTCTCTGGATGTCAAACATGGATGCATTGGTGGACTTCTATATATTCTTGAGTTCTCATCTTCTTCATGGACTTCCTCCTAGATATCTATGGACTCAGTTGTACAAGAGCCTATGACATCGTTAGAAATAATTTCTTGCTTCCTTTCCCCATGTACTTCTAACTTCTTGTCAAGTTCACTAACTACCATTAGTTTGTTCTGAATAACATTGTGTTGTTGCTCACCATCTATACTTGATTTCTTGGATCCTTCATGGGTGCTCTCCTGAAAACCAATGAACCCAACTATCGATGAATCCTCATGATCTGAAGGAGTCTCAAACTATTCTACCCTTATTTACTCCTTCCTATCACTTGGGCATGAATGATTAGGTGCCTAATATCCCTTGTAGATAAAGCATAGTCCTCTCCTTCTTAGTTCATTCTTTATACATGTTTTTTGTCATTTGTTCATACTCTTTCCATCAATCTCTTCAACTCCTTCTTATTCATCACCCTTCTCAACAATTTTATGTTTTTCATGGCCAACGTTTCAGCTAGATCATAGGTGGTGAGTGATATAATTATTTCCTTTCTCCAAATTTTCAATAGTTTGCATCTTAGTCTCTTGTTGATGTCAACATATCCTTCTAGGAACAAGGACATAATATTTTTCATGCTTGTCTTGACACGGTCTAGATGAGATGATGTAATTAGTTGGTGTAAATGTTCTAAAACACCTAAAATACTAAGTTGTCACATTCCAGATTTAGCATGAATGTGCCAAAGATGAACTCTGCCATGAATTCTAAGATTTTTCACCGCTTATGAAAGGTCAGAAGCATGATGTTGTTCAACCCTTGAAGAGATTCTACTATCATTTGTAATATCTCCCTCATGATATCATTATTGTAATTTAGTAGAGGTGATGTTAGATCTATGATCATGCTGAGACAAGAATCAAATGTGATCCTGGCCCCTTCACAAGGATGTTCCCGGAGTTTGGGTTGTATCAACGCAAGCATGGATGGTTTGCGAGCCCAATTGAGTTTCTTCCACTCTGGTTGCCCCACCGCAGACATACAAATGTCTAATTCCTCCAACTTAGGAAGGTCTATGATTGAATTTGTTCATTGCAATTCAAATCCAAGTGTGAATATCTTAGCCCCTCTTCCTTGTCCTTCCTTCACTTTCCATGTGTGCTTCTACTGTAGAATGACATGGACCTTTTTCGAAAATCGTCTGCTGGTTTTACCATTATTTTTGTCTAAGGAAGTATTGGTGCGTAAAGGACCATATGTTTTCACTAGTTCGTCAAGAATTTTTTGGTTTTTTTCTAGAATCTATTCAAGATGACCCATATTCTCACATACCAAAGCACGGGAATATGAATTCTTCAAATTGACGAGAATTTTTAACATCTAATAAAGCAATTAAATCCCCTTCTTTTCTTCTTCTCTTCTTTCATATTTATTTATTTAATTAATTATTGATACCCAAAAAAATATCCAATATCGTCACAAATGATACCTAATATCCTCTACCATAGTTTAAATAACTCTACTTCTCATGTGCATTACATATTCAAAGTTATCATGCAATTCAATACAACTCCAAATAAATAAAAAATGGATATTAAAACCGAAACTCAATATTGTCCTCACTTGAATTTTTAAAACTAAACTCATCGTATGTCCAACCTCACTTAAAACATGAAATGAATATTCCAGTCACAGTTCCGAAGATGCCCCGTCGTTAAAGATTCCATTTAAATTTCACTCCACTACATTTTAGATGTGAATGCCCTCCTTCAATTTCCTTAATTTCAAAGCCAACTTGCGATGCCAATACCAAATTTAGGACTGGGGAGATATGACACCCACGACACTCCTACAGTCGGTGCCTCATATTCCAAACAAAATTGGGAGCTTAGAGGCGATGAGCAATGACAAACATGATCCTTCGCCACTACAAATTGTAAGAGGAAGTGATCAGCAGAGGAAAATTCAGAGTGATCCGAATATGTTTTGACAAATGAAGTGGACAACAAGATGCCTACAAGACCATCACAAAAGCAGGTCTACAGGATTCTATAAAATTCCAAGTTCCACATGCATTTAATAGATTCAATGGGATTTGTTTAATATACATTCATAACCCCCACACCAAATAAACTATCAACAATTTTCTTTGGTGGGTTAACGCCCGTCAAATAATCAGGCACCGCCCTACAACAACCAAAGTGGACATGATCTCAATAAATGATACACATCTCAATGATGGGTCCATGACCTTCCGCTCATCCCCAATACGGGTGTGTTGTTTGTATGGCTCCGCATCCCTCAACGTATTAAATGTGCTAGTGAAGAAACTCATCCCAGGAACATTTCAGTCTCTTAATATCGTGCCCTGAAATAAGTCGCAAATAATTGCACCCATATATTGGCCCTCTTCAAAGTAACTAATTCGATCATGTGAATAAAATTTTGGCATCCAATAATCGCTTTCGGTTGTGCCACATCAACGACACCTCACTTCCACTGTGAAATCCATTAATCACCCAAGGAAAAAATAATATAATGGTTGGCCCTTAATTTACATCTTGACTACGTGGCATTTTCAAATTCCATCAATGATGGCTCTGTGAAAATTCAAAAACCTCGAATCCTATTGCATCAGCTAATGTTAATTATTCTAATTTTTTAATTAAACAAACAATTTAAATGATGTTTCCTATGAAAAATATCGAATTCAATTCACTACAACCTTCACGGAACAAATATTGTGGAAGAAATAAAAATGCTGGAAGAAATAAACGCACACACACAAAATAACACTGTTTTTTTAGACCAAGTCCATGAAAAAGCACAACCTGAGAAAACCGGTGCAACAGTTGAGGGTTTTTGATATTATGCAATGGTGAAATTTGAGTACAAACTATGGATTCGCAAACTGGAAATCCAAACAAAGAAATACTGGAAAAATAGCTAGTGAGGAAAATTCCTCACTCCACGGGTGATCCAACACTGACCTCAACTCAAATTGAGTTGTCCCTTGCTACCTCTGCATAGTCACTGTGTTAGCCTATGCAGTTACCGTGTTCCACGAGCTTGGAACTGCGTCTCCGCTCACCATCTCGTCAGCTGTTGTCCAGGAAGCTGATACTCTCTACCTCTCGACCATCTTCCCAGCTTCTATCTCATAATCTCACCTTCTCCATAGCAATACATACATATCTTCTAGAGGGACCTGCACTACCTCACTATGGAAATCACTTCCTCTCTGCAATGTACTCACCGGATCTATAAAAGGTTCCTCCAGCCTCACTATCTCTTACCCTCTCTCACTGCTTTGATCTCACCGAATCACTTCTGGAAACACATAGCTACTACTCTAGAAATCGATTTCTCAAGAAAATAGAATGCTCAACTAATTTGGTGTATCTTCTCCAAGCCCCATCAAATTCTTCTTATAATCCTCCATTTAGACTTCAATGACAACAATTAAATCTTAATCGATAGCTAGGATTAACTAGAAATTGATCCATGTACATTTCTAGAACGTTCTCACCATGAATTAATTAATCATATTTCCTAAGTTTAGACTTCGGAAACATTAAAAAATTACTAATAAATATAATTAAATACATGTATTGGAGAATAAATGTATTTTAGACTTAGGAAATATTAAAAAATGACTAATAAATATAATTAAATACATGTATTGTAGAATACATGTATTTGAGCTTTTCTGCCAAATCTCGTGGGTAGAACATATCTGATGCTACAAAAACTAACACTCCCTCTTAGTGAGGAAAGTGTTCTAGTGTTGTAACCCACTGAAACAACACCGTATCTCTACATCATCTCCTTTCATGCTTATGATGTTTGGATACTGCTGCCCACCAACTATTGCATAAATTTGATATGTGTTGCATATGTGGTGCTACTGACCCTGCTTAACTACTTCCAAAACTGCATCTGCACTACAACTCTATTGTTGCTACTACTGCAACATCTGCAACTCCATCTAATTTTTTTTTGTTGCAATTGCAACATCTACAACTGAGAAATATCCGAAATATCAAACCATATGTGTTCATTATGATGAATTTGTCACCCGAGTGGTGTCTGCTACTATTTTATGTGTTGTCAGTGAAGCCTTTGCGCTGCTACTGACTCCGCTTTGTTCTAACTGCACTGTTGTCAATTCTGCATTGTGCTCCCTAGCATTTTACTACAACTAGTCTCTGCAACTGTCACTCTGGAATTTGACTGCATCTACTTTCACTGTTCCATCCTACTACCAAATACTGTGGGCCCTCGTAGCTAGGTAATGATCCATGAGGTGGAGTTGGGGTTCTTGTGTTTTGGCAGGTTTGGCTCTACCAAAAGACAACACAACATCAGAACCACTTTGGGACCTCAGGATCTAGCCCTCCTGGGTCCAGAGAGGGATCTCTCTATAAAGGCAAAGGAATATATGTCTTTGGAGTTAAGTTTTAAGGTATTAAGCTAGTTATGGGCACAAAGGTTGTTGTTTTGTTTGTTTTGTTTGTTTGGTTGTTGGGAAACATGAAAGAAGGGTTTGATGTAAGAAAAAGTGAGCAAAGCAGGATTTTAGGCAATGGGCAGATAACTCAAAGAACACTCGAGACCATTGGGCAATGGACTCATAAAAGGGTTTACTTTCTATTCAATATCCAAGGCTTTCGTATGGGCTAGTCATCTAAAATAGAGGATCTTTAAAGATGATAAGGAATGAAGGTGAATGACAAGGAAACCTTCAAGGTGACCACTTAGGAAGAAAATCTAGGGACAGGGCATGCCTTAAACACTTATGATCAAACTCCTAAGAAGGCTAGCTCTTCAGACAATAAGAAACACTTAAGGTTCAACACAGAGCTGAAGCCTGAGATCAGAGAAAGGCTTTGAACTTTCAATGCTTCGACATTTAACTTAAGGGAACTTAGAAAGGTTTAACGGTTAGAAAAGTACCCTAGTGAGACAGAATCAGTTCTAAATCTCCCAGTATCCCAATTCTTTCAATTAAAACCAAACAAGAACATCTAAGAACATATTCTAAATTCATGCATCAGTAAGCAGGGCATAACCAACTACTATACTAGCTAAATTATCTTGAATTAGTTCTCAGATTGCACAATTAGTAGAAAAAATCAAAGATAAGAAGAGCAAGAAGCATTAGGGTACCATGCAAGGGTACATCCTAAGCGATATTTCTGATTCTTATCAGAGAAATGAAATATGATGAATTACAGAAGGAAAACAGATTCAAAGATAGAACACATCACTGCTGCTTTAAATCAGGATCCAAAGAAATTGCTTGTCATATTAAAGAGCAACACCAGTCATATACAACATTGTCCACCAGCTTGATATTCAGTCTGAAATCATCTCCTAAGCCTATTTTACAACTGATACACAGAACTCTATCTCAAAGGAAAAGCTTACAATACACAGTTATCCGATCAACAAACTTTACAATGTATTTTTCTAGAGTTTTATAGATGAAAGAGAGGCAGAAGAGGTAGATAGAACTTTAATGAAACATTTAAAAAAAAGGAAGAAGAGAGCTCAAGGCCCATTCTGTCTTAATATCCTTTCATTGACTCTCGGTACTCTTTGGATGAAAGACTGGTCTTCGACAAGATGATATTAACTCCAGGTATGTCTCTTTGATGTAATTTTCGGCTACCTATACTCTATAGTACTCCGGGACAAGAAAAAAGGCAGATAAATGACTTCAGGTCTACCATACTGTATAACAAATGCTCTGTAAATCTTAGGACTTTCTGTCAGGGCAGAGATCTTCTCAGGAACGTTGATGGAGAGTAAAATAATATGGCAACTCGTCCTTTCTTGAGAAAGAACCTTCTGCTGATGTGAAACACTAACAGGATTGTTTTTGTGCTTGTAGGCCTTATTAGGCCTCTTGTATCTTTCATAAGGTCTTCAATCTGTATGTTTGCCTTTAACACTAGATTAATGTTCTAAATCTTCAATAATAGGCTTCAAATCACTTTAAAACTTCATTGATACTCTTTGTCGCTTCTTTGATTGTCTCTGTCTGTGGAAATACAGTCTTAATGGCACTGGAGGTTTTACAGAGTTAAAAACTGGTCCTTTAATGAAATATTTCATTCAAAAACCTTCCCAGGTTTTTTTCTGCAATCTCTGGCTCAGAATAAGCTTTCACTATGCTCTGTGTCACTATGACAGTGACTGTGAGCCATAATGGTTTTCACCGTCTGTAACCCTGCAAAACACAATAAACATGTTAAGGAAATCCATGGGAGTGGAGGTGGATGTTGTGGTTGGAGTGGTGGATGGCTGAAAAATGCTGTGAAATGGTGAAAACGTGATCTGATGATGATCTGGTGAAGAAATGCTTCTGAATCGTTCGATTAGATCTGGTGGTGGTGATCGACGGTGGAGATTCACTGATGGATTCACTTTAGAGGTTAGGCGGAATGAAATTAATTTAATGTTAAAACATAAAGTTTTAACCTTTGAGCGAAATACAAAGGAAATCAATGAAAATCAAATTAAATGGGGCTTTAGATGGTGGGACCAACACGGGCAGAGGGTGATTGAGTGTGGACCGTTAGATCTCAGGAGGAGATCAACGGTTGGAATCATCCGATGAAACTCTGTGGAAGCCCGATGAAATAAATATGAATGAAAATGCGATGCGATACGGGCCGTAGATCTATACATATCAACAGTCAAGACTGCATGGAAGAAATTTTGGAGGCGGAAGAGGGGAAGTGGTTTTCAGGAGAAAAAAATTGTTTTCACGCTGCTTGGGAGTGGTTTTGAAAATCTCCCAAAAAAACGTGATGTCGCTTGCTGCCTGACACGTGGCAAAACAAAACTACCCATATCGCGTAATTTCAAAATGTTAATGTCTGTACACCAAAGTTACGCAATATGATTCTTGGTCGTTGGATTGCGGGCGCGGAGATCTGATGGTGCAGGATGGAGCGCGATATGGAAAGGAGCATGGTTGGTATGGTGGGGGAGGATCAAAAGTGGATTGAATGCATATCGTCGGATCAATGGAACAAACGGCTGAGATCTAAAAAGAGAAAGTGGAGGCAACGGGATAAACAAATGGGCGGGAGAAAGGAGAGTCATTGGATCTCAAGAGATCAACGGTGGAGATCTAATCGCATCGGAGACAGGCAGGAGGCCAAAACTCCGATTGTTGAAGTTGCGATTACGTGTGGACCGTCGGATCATGAAAGCGATCAACGGTGGAAATTTGATTAGAGGGAATGATAGAGGGCAACTGAGGAGGAGTGCAATTAAATCCTGACCATTGGTTCTTGTGGATTCAACGGCCAGGATCGAATCAGAGGGGACCGAGAATGGCGCATTAAGACTTTGCGATTGGCGATCATGCGATATTGCGATGGTCGTCAGATTTAAAAGGAAATTGACGGTCAATATTCAATCGGGGGTTGATGGGGAGATGTGGTGGGGCGCGATGTGGGATCAGCATGGACCGTTATATCTTTACAAATCGATGGTGGATATTGCATCTGCGGCCAATAGAACAAAAGCCAATCGCATCGGAAGTTTTAATTAACACAGGAAAAAACATTCACAACATCTTTCGATTGCGATTAGCTCTGTGGGGCTTAGCGCCTGGTCTTGGCACTCAGTTATATGTGCAGAAGGGCTAAGCGGCTTAGCCGAAAGGGGCTTAGGCTTGATATATGTTAAAAGTGGGTTTTTTAGGCCGAAAACAGAGTTTTTGAGGCTTTTAAAAGGGGTTCCGATAGAGGAATAAAGGGATTTTTTCACCAAATGAAGGGATTCACATGGTTCAAAAAGGGGAATTTGATGGTTTAGAATACTGAAGAGAAGATTTTGAGGGTTTTTTGGGGAAATTTGAAAAGCGAAAAAAAGGGGTGAAAATGGGGAATTTGCAGGGATACGAGGGAGCAAATGGAGGCTTTCTTGAGCTTAATTTTTCACAAACAGTGAGGATTTTTTTGGTGGAAACAACAGTGAAGATATTTCAAAGGCAAAGAAAAACACAAAGGCTTCAAGAATGAGATATTTTCGGAGGAAATGTATCTCATGAAGGCTCAGAAATAAATTTAGCCACCTGTTTGCTCTGTCAAAAATTTATAGGTGGCTAACAGTGGCTCCACATGGGGATGGCA
The DNA here is from genome assembly GCA_034641835.2 of Pinus albicaulis. Taxonomy (NCBI): domain Eukaryota; kingdom Viridiplantae; phylum Streptophyta; class Pinopsida; order Pinales; family Pinaceae; genus Pinus; species Pinus albicaulis. Next base: position 382,685,965 of record CM076579.1, on the reverse strand, counting down.
TCTTCTTGAAAATGTCAAGAACTTCAAAACTATTCTTTGGGAAGGAGGCTAGATGCCTGATCTTTGAACCATCATTTATTCTTTGATTCAACTGCTACAAACATGATGGATATTATGTTAGCAGAAAACATTCCCCAAAAAATCTACCTACCCATCCTACAGTCCTAACATTTTTTCTTCAAGATGCATTTGAATTTGCAGACCTCCTTCATCATTTTTTTTTATTTGAAAGCAAGAAACAAACTAGTCTAATTCTACCCTTATTCCTCCATGAGACCAGATTAAACTGTTGGCCTCATAGCTTCTCTACCTAAACTAATATCTGCTAGGATTAAACTATCTAACAGATTTCATTCTCTACATTCTACAACGGAAATTTAAAAACAATCAAACCAGGATTAGACTATCTGGTTTGCTATGGATCCATGGCATAAAGACAGCTGCACATGAACTGAACTTGCAGAAACTTGGAAACAAAATTTTGAATGCTTGAAATTTTGAAACTTTGAAGCATCCTTCTTTTTCTTTGTGACTCAAGTTTTGAGCTTGTTAGAGTCACTTTCTCTTCTTCATTTCAGCTCTGATTTTGGGTTTGTTAGAGCTGATTCTTCTTGCTTCTTTGCTGGTTCATATTTTGGGCATATTAGAACCAGCCCTTTCCTTTCCTTGGCTCAGGTTTTAAGCTTGTTTGAGCCATTCTTTTTGGAACTTTAGAGGTTCATGTTTCGAGCATGTTTGAACCTCTCTTTCTATTCTTTTTTGAACAATTTTTATTTTTTTCTTTAAAATAAACACAGTAGTGGTATGTACAATGGAAATGAAAACTTTAAATTGGAAATCAGTAGTAGTAATGCTTGAGCATCCTGCCATTAACAGGACCCCCAAACAGATCTGTCCCATCTAGCTCTTGCAGAAAAAAGGCATTAGGACCAATGGTGGATTGGATGACGTAAGGACCCTGCCACAAGCTGTCAAATTTGTCATGCTTTCCTTTGTCTTCTCTCCTAGAGTCCCACTTTAGAACCTTATCTCCAATTTTGAAGTCACAAGCTTTTGTTCTCTTATCAAACAACCTTTTTTATATTTTCTTGCACTTTCAGAGCTCTGTTGTAGACTTCTTCTCTTGTATGTTGGAGATGTATAGTTTGATTTATCCTCCTTACCATGTTGTCCTCTTTTGACTGAATCTCTTGGACCAATTTAATCACTTGTACCCCAAAACTGGTAGGAAACACGGCCTCAGTTCCATAAACAAGCTGATATGGAGACATCCCGATGGATTTCTTTGTAGTTAACCTGTCAGCCCATAAAGCATGCACTAACTTGTTATGCCATGACTTTTTATTCTCTTCAAGCAACTTTTTGATGATGGTCACCAAGCTTTTGTTTGATGATTCAACTAACCCATTACCTTGTGGGTAATAAGAAGTTGAATGACCAAGTGCAATCTGATACCTTTGACAAAAATCAAACATCTTTTTGGAACCAAAAGCAGCAACATTATCAATGATTATCTTCCTAGGGCAGCCAAATCTAGAGAGGATGTGGTCTTCAAGGAATTTAATGATGACAGAATCTGTGGCATTCTTAGAAGAGATGACCTCTATCCATTTTGTGAAATAGTCTGTGGCTGTGAGAATCCATTTGTGTTGGGCTGATGAAGCTGGGTGAATCTCCCCTATGAAATCTAGGCCCCACTGTTGAAAGGGAGCCTCAACAGTTATAGGTTGTAATGGTAAGGGGAGGAGCTTTCTTTTGCCCTCAAAGATCTGGCACTTATGGCAGGCAACTATCATTTTATGGATATCATTAAAAAGGGTAGGCCAGTAATAGCCAGCCCTGAGTATTTTGTTAGCAGTGGCTTTCCAGTTTAAATGGCCTCCACACTCTCCTACATGGAACTCATGTTTAACCCTCTCTGCTTTGGTTTCAGGCAGGCATTTGAGCAGCAAACCATTTTCATTCTTCCAGTATAAACATTCATTTAAAATGCAATAGTTCCTAGCCTTTAACTTCAGAAACCTTGCCTTAGTTTTTGATAATTCAGGAGGGGCATTAAGGTTTGTAAGCACATACAGGATGTCAGAATACCAAGGAGAGTTTTGAAATTGTTCCTCAACAGTAGAGTCGAGTAATCCTTCATGTTCATCCAAGGCATCTACCATGTTTATGTCAAGGACTTGCAAGTTAGATTCAACCATTAGTTGAGCTAGGCCCTGACCTTTGATCAGTTTTGTGGGTTTTATTTCCAGGTCATACTCTAGTATTACAGCAATTCATTTGCTCCTCTTTCCATCCGAATCCTGGGACAAAATGTATTTTACCGCTATGTTTGGGACGTAGGCAATGATGTGAGAATGCAGAATATACACCCTGAAATCTTTTGAGGCCTTTACCAAAGCGTAAGCCTATTTTTCCATTATGTTATATTTCAAGGGTGCATCCCTCAGTGCCTTGCTGAAGAAAGAAATAGGCTATTCCTGTCCCTCTTGATTTTTCTGCAGCAGGACTGCAGCCACTGTATGCTCGGAGGCAAAGGAAAATATCAGGAAATTTTTTGAAAAGTCGGGGCTGATTAGGGCTGGTGCCTGGGTGAGTGCAATTTTAACTAATTCAAAATATTTTTTGGCCTCTAAAGTCCACTTAACCCCTACATCTTTTTTCGGCATGTTTGTCATATCTCTGAGGAGCTCGGCTAAGTTGGGAATAAACCTCTGCAAGAAGTTAATTTTCCCAATAAAGGACTGCAGTTATTTTATGTTTCTCGGGTGACTAATCTGTAGTATTCCCTCAACTCTTTTCAAGTCTATTTTAATCCCTTTCTCTGATATAATATGACCAAGAAGCTTACCTTCTTCAAGCCCGAATATTGTCTTCTTGGGGTTCAAAGATAGACCGAACCTTCTACATTTCTCAAATACCCTTCTCAGATGTTTAAGGTGCTCCTCATCAGTCTTGGAATAGATTGTTATGTCATCGAGATAGATGACAATGAAGTGCCCTATTTCCTCTGAAAAGGCTATGTCCATAGCTCGTTGGAAGGTTGCACCAGCGTTCATTAGTCCAAAAGGAATTTTCACGTACATGAAAGTGCCCCATGGAGTGGTGAAAGTTGTCTTTAGCTGATCTTCTGGGAGTACTAAAACTTGGTTATACCCTAAAAAATCCATCTAACAGGGAGATCCTTTTTGAGCCAACTACCCTTTGCAGGATATGTTCCATCTTTGGTAAGGGGTAATTGTCTTTAAGTGAAGCTCTATTAAGGTCTCTAAAATCAATGCACAGTCTGATCTCCCCTATCTTTTTCCTAGTAGCTACAAGGTTGGATACCCAATCAGAGAACCTTATAGGCACTATGATTCCTACCTCATACATTTTCTTGATTTCCCTTTCCACCAGAGGCAGTTGTACTGGGTTAATTCTGTGCAGTTTTTTCTTAAAGGGTTTTTTGTTTTCTTTCAACAGGATCTTGTGCTGGATGATCTCTGTATCATAAGCTTTTAAGTCCTCGTAGCTCCAGGCAAACACATCGATGAATTCTTTAAATAAGTCAATGTATTTCTTCTTAATGTCTGCTGGCAAGGACTTAGCTAGTTTAATCATCTTAGGCTTATCTTCAGTGCCTATGTTGCATTCCTCAACATCAGACTCTGTGTGTTCTATAGTGGGTTTCTTCGCTACATCGTTAAAATCAAAAATGTCCTCTAAAGGTGCCAGTCCTCTGGGTATATTCTTATCTTTTGATTGCACCACCTCTATTTCTTCTTTTTCTACATTCTTGTACTCTTCCGTTTGAGTTCCAATTTCTTTAGTTAACATGTTTATTTCTACATTATGGGGTGATTTTTCTTCATGAAGGGGCTCTTCACTCAGGTAGCTTTCATCGGATTTAGAGTCTGAATCAGAAAATTCAAACTCATTCCTGCCAATCAGGAAATCCTCTATCTGCTTGTCGCCCTCAAAGACTTGCCAATATTTCTCATTATCTGGCACTGCATGCCTATATTTGGTTTGAATGATGATTTGTTTGTCACTAGGTGATTTCTCATATGAACTAGCTATGCAGGCTAATCCATTCGCAATAATGTTCTGGCACTTAGGAACAAACACAAGCTCGTATTCTACAAAGGTTTTCAATAAATCCATGGCATCATTTCTGTATGCCCTCAATCTAGGGTGCTTTGCAGTATACTCTCTGTTCATTTGTTTGATGACTAACTCAGAGTCCCCATGTACAACTATCTTTTGGGCTCCTATTTTTTTCAATAGATTCAATCCTAGGATGAGAGCCTCATACTCTGCGATATTGTTTGTACATTTAAAGTCCAGTTTGAAGGCATGGCTCTCGGCATAGTCACTCTCGGTGTTATGTAACCACACTCCCGCTCCTGCATTCTTCCTAGTACAAGACCCATCAAAATTCATTCTCCATAAGGGATTGGTTTCAGGTTTATCATCATTTTCATCCCTAATGTTGGGTTCACCATTATGTTGTATTATGGGGTCTGCACCGTGGTGTGGAGTGTTTTTTTCTTCATGATGTGCATGGAGTTCAGAGTGATGGGTAATCTACGAATTGCAGTCTTGGTTTTGTTCACCCTGAGTTTCTGTTTCAGCACACTTTTTGAAGGTTTCTCTCTCGTTTTCCTCTATATCTAGAGTGGCCATTATGTTAAAATATGTGGGCTCTACTCTATTGTTTGCATCTCTTTCTTCTAGCTCTGGCTCATTTGTAAATTTGTCGGTGCAAAGGATAAAAGAGTCCAGATCTGTATGGACAGAGTACAGAGGTGAATTTTCAAGCTTTTCAGGGCTGCTAACCATGAACTTCATTTGTGCCTCTCTATATAGTCTCCTAAGCTGGCTAAATACAGGGATTGTGGCATATGACCCATCCATCTGCATTGTACCTTGCAGCTTGGTACCCCATGACCTTAACAACAACATGCCATACTTAGGTGGCACATCTGCCACTACAACATCCATAACCATACACTTGGCTGGGATTTGGGTCAGGTTCACAGATAGATCCTTGATTAGGCCAAGGCACTTCACTCAGCCAGAGTCAAATGAATACAAATCCTTATAATTTTGGGTTATCTCTAGGCATAACTTCTCCATAATTACTTTTGGCATCAAATTGTGTGAGGCCCCAAAGTCATGCATTGCGTTGTGAAGGATTTTGTCATGGATATTGAGGCTGATATAAAAATATGGTACTACCCCTTCCTGAAACTTCCCTTCTATCTTTGGACCAAACAGAAGGGTTGGTTGATCATCACTTAAATAGACAGTGTCACTATTTTCTCCTAGATTTAGAGCTTTCAAAATTTGGCCTTTATATACATCCTTAGTGGCCAACTCAGAGAGTGGGACAGAAATTTTAATTTTAGCAATCTCACTCTCCAAATTGAAAGGAGATTGACTCTTTGAAAGATTCAACTATGTTTTATTAGCCACTATTTTCGTGGCAGAATCAGCGTGCTGATTCTCACTATGTACAATGTTTGAGGCTATTTTATCAGGAGCATTAGCTATAGTGCTATTGTTTCTGGTTTCTTGACTTTGTTTATCAGTAATTTGGTTGTCCTTCTCTTTATTCTTCCCAGAACTCTCAGCTGCTGATTTTCTACTTTCAACAGTCACTTTAGGAGTTTTCTCAGGCCTTTTCTTAATGGTAATCTTAGAGGCTTTGGGTTTTGAAGTGTCTAAGCTATTTTTGCTCCTGAGTTCATACTATCCATAGACCTTCATGATGGAATTTTCAAATCCCAACCTATAATCCTCATATTCAAACCCTTCCTCATCCCAACGTGAGTATGAGGTCTGATTATCTTCTATGGAGCAAGTGTGGATTGAGTTGTCTACTTCCACCATGTTTATTGTGGTTCCCTCGGACTCTTCTATTATCCCCTCATCTTCATCAAGGAAATTCTCTTGAAATGGGGGTATGACTTGTTGATCAGAGTCTCTCTGTCTGTTTGGGGGATTGTTTCTCCTAAATTTCTAATTCTGGTTCTGGTTTTGATTTCTTTTCTGATTACTAACTGTGACAACCATTTTCTCCATCATTTTCTCTAGCCTTTCCATGTTTTTGGCTATACTTTCATATTTGGGATCAGATGTGGAAGTTGATGTGTCATCCCTATAGGTTACTTTCTTCTCAAACCTCATTCTAGCTCTTTTTTCAATCAGGTTTGCTTCTACACTCACTGCTCCTTTTTGCATATCTTCCAATGTGTTGTAATCTCTCTCCCTAAGCTGGTAGACCATGTAAGCATCAAATCCTTTAGGGTATTTCACCAAGGCCATTCCTTGGGGAGGTTTCATGTGTGGTGGAAGAGCGTTGTAAACACTGTTAAACCTTGTAGAATAGTCATGGACACTCTCTCCTATATTTCTTTTGAGATTCTTATATTCTGCTAGTATTTGGAGGGGATTGGTCTTGACTTCCCATTTGTTTATAAAGGTTTGATGTAATGAGGGAAGATCATGGATGGTATTAGGAGGTAAAATTTTGAACCATTTCTTCACTTCTCCTCCTAAAATCTAGGCAAAGATCCTCATCTTAATGGTTTCATCTTCAATTTCCATGTAGTCAAAGGCATCTTCCATCCTGTCCACATGATGTTGAGCAATGGTAGACTCTTTTCCAGTGAAGTGAGGGATTTTTTATTGATAATCGTTGGGTAGTGGAGGCAAAGGCTGTGGTAACACCAAGGGTGCATACCATGCTGCCATGATGATGTTCTGAGGAGGTAAAGGATTGGTTTGAGAAGCAGGTATATGGATGACATAAAAGCTAGGACCAGCAACAAATTGTTGAGCTGATTTAGGGTGATAGAAGCCCAAGTTTTGAATAAAATGAATGTCAGGAGGTGTAGACGGAGGGGTCTCTCTATCCCTAATTAGTTGACCACTATGAGATGGTGAACTTGGAGGCTCGAGATCTGTCTGATCTAGAGCACTGAATGACTTAGTTCTTGGTAAAGTTCTTGGTAAGTATAAGTCTATATGAGTGTCTGATAGAGCTACAAAGTTTTCTGGTGCAGAGTTAGCTCTATGGATGGGTCTCATAATAGATGACTTTCTAGGGGTGGGAGATTTCCTGAGAATGTTATCATGGTTTTCAACTATTTCAGGTGGGTTTGGGTTAGGATAAGCTCTTGTATAAACTGTTCTTGAATCCAATACGTATGTTTCTTAACAAAGTATATTTATCCTATGTGTTTCTTCTAATATGGCTGATGTTGTAATGAAGGCTGGTATCCCAGTGGAGTCTTGTGGAAACCAAGATAATCAGCAGGCCTACTGATCACCAGTGGAGTCCTTTAATCATTAAGGGACTATGGAGTCACCAGGTGGAAGGATTAGAATGTTTTAAGAAGGTTTACTGTCCACCACAGTGATTAAATACCAAACTTAGGCAACTATGGTATTCTTTGAGTTCTTAGAAGTGTTTAAAGGTGTGTTTTACTCAAATTCCCCAGTGGAGTCGCCATTATGTTGGTGACGAAAATGGGACAACTTACCAGATTTGATCAATGAAGGTCACTCATATTCTTCCCCAGTGGAGTCGCCATTATGTTGGGGTTCCTGTGTTTTGGCAGGTTTGGCTCTACCAAAAGACAAGACAACATCGGAATCACTTTGGGACCTCAGGATCTAGCCCTCCTGGGTCTAGAGAGGGATCTCTCTATAAAGGCAAAGGAATATATGTCATTGGAGTTCAGTTTTAAGGTATTAGGCTAGTTATGGGCACAAAGGTTGTTGTTTTGTTTGTTTTGTTTGTTTGGTTATTGGGAAACATGAAAGAAGGGTTCGATATAAGAAAAAGTGAGCAAAGCAGGATTTTAGACAATGGGGAGATAACTCAAAGAACACTCGAGACCATTGGGCAATGGATTCATAAAAGGGTTTACTTGCTATTCAATATCCAAGGCTTTTGTATGGGCTAGTCATCTAAAACAGAGGATCTTTAAAGATGATAGTATGGGATGGAATGATAAGGAATGAAGGTGAATGACAAGGAAAAATTCAAGGTGACCACTTAGGAAGAAAATCTAGGGACAGGGCATGCCTTAAGCACCTATAATCAAACTCCTAAGAAGGCTAGCTCTTCAGACAATAAGAAACACTTAAGGTTTAACACAAAGGTGAAGCCTGAGATCAGAGAAAGGCTTTGAAATTTCAATTCTTCGACATTAAACTTAAGGGAACTTAGAAAGGTTTAATGGTTAGAAAAGGACCCTAGTGAGATAGAATCAGTTCTAAATCTCCCAGTATGATCCAAATTCTTTCAATTAAAACCAAACAAGAACATCTAAGAACAGACTCTAAATTCATGCATCAATAAGCAGGGCATAACCAACTACTATACTGGCTAAATTATCTTGAATTAATTCTCAAATTGCACAATTAGTAGAAAACATCAAAGATAAGAAGAATAGGAAGCATTAGGGTACCACGCAAGGGCATATCCTAAGCCAGATTTCTGATTCTTATCATAGAAATGAAATATGATGAATTACAGAAGGAAAACAGAGACAAAGATAGAACACATCACTGCTGCTTTAAATCAGGATCCAAAGAAATTGCTTGTCATATTAAAGAGCAATACTAGTCATATAAAAAATTTTCCAACAGCTTGATATTCAGTCTGAAATCATCTCCTCGGCCTATTTTACAACTGATACACAGAACTCTATCTCAAAGGAAAAGCTTACAATACACAGTTATCCGATCAATAACCTTTACAATGTATTTTTCCAGATTTTTATAGCTGAAAGAGAGGCAGAAGAGGTAGATAGAACTTTAATGAAACATTTAAAATAGAGGAAGAAGAGAGCTCAAGGCCCATTCTGTCTTAATATCCTTTCATTGACTCTTGATACTCTTTGGACGAAAGAGTGGTCTTCGATAGGTTGATATTAATTCCAGGTATGTCTCTTTGATGTACTTTTCGGCTACATGTACTCTGGGACAAGAAAAAAGGCAGATAAATGACTTCAAGTGTGATATGCTATATAACAAATGATCTGGAAATCTTAGGACTTTCTGTAAGGGCGGAGATCTTCTCAGGAACATTGATGGAGAATAAAATAATATGGGAACTCGTCCTTTCTTGGGAAAGAACCTTCTGCTGATGTGAAACACTAACAGGATTGTTTCTGTGCTTTTAGGCCTTATTAGGCCTCCTGTATCTTTCATAAGGTCTTCAATCTATACATTTTCCTTTTAACACTGGATTAATGTTCTAAATCTTCAATAATAGGCTTCAAATCACTTTAAAACTTCACTGATACTATTTGTCACTTCTTTGACTGTCTATGTCTGTGGAAATGCAGTCTTAATGGCGCTGGAGGTTTTACAGAGTTAAACACTGGTCCTTTAATGAAATATTTCATTCAGAAACCTTCCCAGGTGTTTTTCTGCAATCTCTGGCTTAGAATAAGCTTTCACTATGCTCTATGTCACTATGACAGTGACTATGAGCCACAACGGTTTTCATCATTTGTAACCCTACAAAACATAATAAACATGTTAAGGAAATCCACGGGAGTGGAGGTGGATGTTGTGGATGCAGTGGTGGATGGCTGAAAAAAATTTTGAAATGGTAAAAACGTGATCTGATGAAGGTCTGGTGAAGAAATTCTTCTGAACCGTCCGATTAGATCTGGTGGTGGTGATCGATGATGGAGATTCACTGATGGATTGGCTTTAGAGATTAGGCGGAATGAAATTACTTTAATGTTAATACATAAAGTTTTAACCTTTGGGTGAAATAAAAAGGAAATCGATGAAAATAAAATGAAATGGGGCTTTAGATGGTGGGCCCGACATGGGCGGAGGGCGATTGAGTGTGGATCGTTAGATCTCAGGAGGAGATCAACGATTGGGATCATCTGATGAAACTCTGTGGAAGCCCGATGAAAGAAATATGAATGAAAACGCGATGCGATATGGGTCGTCGATCTATACAAATCAACGTTCGAGACTACATGGAAGAACTTTCGGAGGTGGAAGAGGGGAAGTGGTTTTCAGGAGAAAACAATTTTTTTCGCGCTGCTTGGGAGTGGTTTTGAAAATCTCCCAAAAAAATGCGATGTCGCTTGCTGCCCAACACGTGGCAAAAAAAAACCGCCCATATCGTGTAATTTCAAAACATAAAAGTCTGGACACCAAAGTTACACGATATGGTTCTCGGCCGTTGGATTGTGGGCGAGAAGATCTGATGGTACAGGATGGAGCGCGATATGGAAAGGAGCACAGTTGATATGGTGGGGGAGGGTCAAAAGCGGATTAAATGCGGACTGTCAGATCAATAGAATGAACAGCTGAGATCTAAAAAGAGAAAGCAAAGGCAACAGGATAAGCAAATGGTCGGGAGAAAGGAGAGCCATTGGATCTCAAGAGATCAACGGTGGAGATCTAATCACATCGGAGACAGGCATGAGGAAAAAACTCTGATTGTTGAAGTTGCGATTACGCGTGGACCATGGGATCATGAAAGCGATCAACGGTGGAAATTTGATCGAAGGGAATGATAGAGGGCAAATGAGGCGGAGTGCGATTAAATCCTGACCGTTGGTTCTTGTGGATTCAACAGCCAGGATCGAATCAGAGTATCGCAATCGGAGGGGACCAAGGATGGCGCATTAAGACTTTGCGATTGGCGATCATGCAATGTTGCGATGGTCGTCGGATTTAAAAGGAAATCGACGGTCAATATTCAATCAGGGGTCAATGGGGAGATGTGGTGGGGCGCGGTGCGAGATCAGCGCGGACCGTTAGATCTTTACAAATCGACGGTGGATATTGCATCCGTGGCCAATAGAACAAAAGCTAATCGCATCGGAAGTTTTCAATTAACACAGGAAAAGGCGCTCACAACATCTTCCGATTGCGATTAGCTCTGTGGGGCTTAGCACCTAGTCTTGGCACCCATTTATATGTGGAGAAGGGCTGAGGGGCTTAGCCGAAAGGGGCTTAGGCCTGATATATGTTAAAAGTGGGTTTTTTAGGCCGAAAACAGAGTTTTTGAGGCTTTTAAAAGGGGTTCTGATAGAGGAATAAAGGGATTTTTTCACCAAATGAAGGGATTCACATGGTTCAAAAAGGGGAATTTGATGGTTTAGAAGACTGAAGAGGAGATTTTGAGGGTTTTTTGGGGAAATTTGAAAAGGGTAAAAAAGGGGTGAAAATGGGGAATTTGCAGGGATACGAGGGAGCAGATGGAGGCTTTCTTGAGCATAATTTTTCACAAACAGTGAGGATTTTTTTGGTGGAAACAACAATGAATATTTTCAAAGGCAAAGGACAACACAAAGGCTTCAAGAATGAGAGATTTTTAGAGGAAATGTATCTCCTAAAGGCTCAGAAATAAATTTAGCCACTTGTTTGCTCTGTCAAAAATTTATAGGTGGCTAATAGACTCGTCAAGGACCCTACCCATTTCGCACACTGGAGTCTCATACTCCTCCCCCACCTGGATCTGGTGCCCCACTATCTCGTTTTAAGCCTAGTCCCTAGCTGGGACCCTTCCTTTCTTTGCAAATTTCACTGGACAACTCGTACTTCCTCTAGCACTTATTTCCGAAAGCTCAAAGTCGAACTACTTTCCATATTTTTATTCTCGCTAACTCGCACAACCTCCTCTGGAAATCTTGTATGGTCATCGCTACAAAGCTACAAAAATATGTGAAACTCAAAACTAGAGAAAACAAACTTGAAAATATCCCTCTTTCCCATTTCTTGGTTACTTCTTAGCTATTAGCACTAAGAATGAATAGAATGTTGATGGAAAAGGCAAGAAGCATGCTCAATGGTACCAGGTTAGGACAGGAATTATGGGCAGAGGCAGTTGAGATTGCATGTTACCTGGTTAACAGATCACCTTCATCAACGTTGGAGGATAAGACTCCACATGAGGTATGGACTGGTAAGAAACCCTCTCTTTCACATCTGAGGGTATTTGGATGTGATGCATATGTACATGTTCCAAAGGAGAAAAGGACCAAGTTGGATAATAAATCTGAAAGGTGCATATTTATTGGGTATAAGGATGGTTTAAAAGGTTACAAGCTTTGGAACACAGAAACAAGGTGGTGTACATCCAAGATGTGGTGTTTAGGGAGGTGAAAGATCTCACTATGTTGTGGTATTTTAGGGGTCATGTTGTGTAGGCCATTTGTGCCTTGTAACCCTAAAAATCCTTTTATTGTCTAGATGTATTCTTTCTTATTGTCATAGGAATCTACTTGCCATAGGTTCTACATCATAAAGTTATTGCCCTCTTCAAGTGTCCTAGTGACTATAGCTCAGTGTTTTGAGTTATTTCCTTGCATCATTGTGGTCCTTTTCTCATTATCATGTGTATTCTCTAAATTTGAACCTTCATATGACCTATGTCCATCTATCTATCTATCTGTGGAATTATGATCTCCGCCTTCATTGTCAACACTTCAACTTTGTACACACTTTCTAGCTTTATGTTGCATGGTTGTGGGATTTACCTGATTGATTTTTCTAGGCTATGAGGATCTTTTAAGGTATGCTGCATGTTATTCATGATTGGAGTTTTTTTTTTTAAGATTGGTTATTCTTACAAATGTATATACTTTTGATAGAAAATAAAGTTCTTGGTCTATACTAGTACGTTTTAATGGTCTCTTGTCATCTTTGTACATATTTTATTTTTCTTTTATAGTCAGGTTTGTATTTCTTATTGCAAGATAAATCCAAGTGGAGTAACTCACATGCTATAATATTTTTAATTTTAAGATTGTTTGTGTATACTTGGGCCGATCTCACTATGTTGTGGGATTTTAGGGGGTCATGCTGTGTAGGCCATTTGTGCCTTGCAACCCTACAAATCCTTTGATTTTCTAAATGTATTCTTCATTATTGTCATAGGAAGCTACTTTCCATAGGTTCTACATCATAAAGTTATCTCCTTGTTCAATTTTCCTACTGACTATAGCTCAGTGTTCTGAGCTATCTCCTTGCATCATTGTGGTCCTTTTCTCGTTATCATGTGTATTGTATATGTCTGGAACTTTTATGGCTTGTGTAAATCTATCTATCTATCTGTGGAAATATGATCAGTGCCTTCACTTTCAACACTTCAACTTTGTACACAATTTATAGCTTTCTCTTACATGGTTGTGGGATTTACTTGATTGATTTGTCTAGGCTGTGAGAATAGAAGCCATAGGAAACTTTAGGAAAGGAGGCACTAGCCATAGATAGGTTTCAAAATTCTAAAAATCCTTGAAAAAAACCTGAAAAAAAGGGAGACGATTCAAGAAAACCTAAGCCCTGTAGTCAGTCACAAATCTACTTGAGCGACGCCACTAGCCAATAATTACATATAAGATATAGAGTGAAGAGATTAAGGTTACACACTCGCTATAATATTATGTTAATATTCGCAAGTGAAATTACGAGAATATCCTGAAAAACTAGAGCCTTATATATTTCTCCTTTATAGGATCAAAGTGTAGAATCCATAGGAAACTTTAGGAAAGGAGGCATTGGCCATAAAGGGGTTTCAAACTTCTAAAAACCCTTGAAAACCATGAAAAAATGAGATGATTCAAGAAATCCTGAGCCCTGTAGTCATAAGATAACTTGAGTGATGCCACCAGCCAATAATTTCAGATAAGATATAGATTTAAGAGAGTAAGGTTACACACTCACTGTAATATGATGTTAAGATTGGCAAGTGAAAGTACGAGAATATAAGCAAGTTCATATATGATACATTATTGTCTATTGCATCTCCTTTGTCTAATTCCTTGTAGTTATGCTCTTGCAATCTTGTAGTTATCTTGTCTTAATCTGATAATCTAATAATTAAAAGAAAATTTATAATAAGCATATACAAGTGATAAATATACATATACAAGTGATAAATAGACATAGACATTGGTATCATTATTCATTTTAAAATGGCTTTAATTGTAAGAATATTAGATCTACTAAACTAGTTATCTATCTAAGAAACCAACAACATATCAACATATAAATAAGAACAAAAAGAGAACAAGGAAAAAGAATACAACAGATATACGTGGTTGACCCAATTGGCCTACGTCCACGGGCAGGTTGTCCTCTATTATCTCTAGAAATCTCCTGCAATCTTACAAAGAGAGCAACTACAAATAACCTGATATAAATAACAATATGAGCACAAGATGAGATATGATGATTTACAAAAAAGCTCCCTTGACCCTATTATATACCCAGAGATGTGGAGGAATTACTCTCACATATTGAATGTGGGATAATAAAATTCTCCAAAATGTTGAAGTTTGCAACAAGAAACATTGAAGGAGGCATCCTGAAACATCATCCTTGATCCTAGTTGGAAAATAATCACCTAAACTATGTGGGGCCCACACATGCTATTTTTAGGTGTATGTCTATTTTTAGACATGGTGAGCATATTATATAAGTTGCAGGATGCTATTTGTAGATGGTTGGTCAAATGTGAAAAACAGATGAAATTATATTTTTAGAAGATTGGGCGAAGTTTATTTATAGATCGTCGATCTAAAAATAGATGCATGTCAATTATTATTAGCTCTTAATAATAATCAGACTCTAAACATCAACTTATTCTCTTGGAGCACTTTATTTCAGTGAATAGATTTTTCAAATCAATGGGCTGAAGGAATTGTTGAGAATGCAGCAAGATGATGGAGCTTAGTGAAATGAAGTCGCCTTCACTAAGTGGGCCCGCAGGCAAATTCTGGCGCAAAGTCTATTTTTAGACATACGGAGCATAATTTGGGAATTCCAGTTGGAGATTCTTGAAGTATGCGACATGTTGGTAAAAATAGATGAGACCCTTATTTTTAGGACCTAGGCTATTTTTAGACTGTATCTCCTAAAAATATGGAAGTCAAATATTATTTACCCTTAATAATATTTTGACTATAAACAGCAGTTTACTCTCTTGGAGCACTTCAGTTTGAGTCATGGAGGTGGCTCATGCAACTGACACAAGGAATCATGTGGTTCCTAGGGTTTGATGGCATCTTGCATGGTTGGCTTCAGTTAGACTTCAGTGGCAGGAGTTTTGGAGGAGTTAACGGGACAGATAGTGGAGTTGTGTTCGTTTGTTTTAGTTGAACTAGTTGGGATTAGTTAACTAACTAATCAACTAGATATGAGTGGAGTAAATTAAATAATATTTAATTTACTAAATATTAACTCATTAGTCAACTCAAGAACACTTCAGTTCACTACAGTGCATGATCAGTTCAGTGGAGACCAGAGGAAGAGGTAGATGAAAGGGTGAGTAAAGCTATCAGTTGGAGGATCAGTTTTGCATGGGATTTGCATTACACTTGGAGGAATTGTCCATGACAATTGCGCAGTCAAGCCAAGGGGATTCGAACCTTGGATCTCTACATATACATGCCATGATTGCGCAATAGAGGCAAGGCAATTGGCGGGGAGTTTTGAACCAGTAACCTGTTCAAAACTAAGCTAGATTGTGTGTGACTTTATGAGAAAGTACTGAGTACTTGTGAGGAGTATTGTACTTGTTTTGTTACATGATTTCTCCATTATAATATACACAATAGCCGTGGGGTTTTCAGCTATAGGCTTTCCCCATACATAATGATTTAATGTGTGATTGATTTGATGTGAGATTGCTTCTATTATTTCCGCATGTGACAATTAATTGTAGAAGAAGGTTATGTGTTATGCATGCAATTCGAAATTGATGTATGATCGGGTTAATATTCATTGAATAAGTGATTTATTCAGCTAATTTCTACATGGTATCGGAGCAAGATTAATTATCGAGATCTATTACGGTGATTGCAAACTTATTTCCTCGGACAGAGTCTGCATACGGGCCAGGAAGCCTCCGGATTCATCTTTCTTCGGAAAGTGAAAGGTCTGGTAAAAGCCCCTTGCAGTCAATCTCTGATTTGGAAATAATTTGTTCTCAAGTGTAGATCGGAAGCGATAGAGCTTGGAGTTTGGAATTCGAATTTTGCAGCAGCCTTGTTTTCTTGGTGCCAGTGTTGAAAATGTCTTTCAACGGTTTGCGACTCGAATATGCTCTTGAAGGCAGTTCGAATTATGTTGCATGGAAGGATCGCATGGAAGCAGTGTTAGAAGATAATGGTCTGAAGGAGTTCGTAGATGATGCGGATGTCCCAAAGCCCACTGATGCAGCTTTGGTCGATGCATGGCAAAAGAAGATCGCGAAATGTCGGAGGATCCTGTTGGAGGGCGTCAAGGATCATATTGTATCCAGCCTGCATGGTAAGGCTACTCCATATTTAATGTGGAAAGCTTTGACGGATCTATTCCAGAGTAAGAGTGACCAAAGGAAGCTGGCACTCAAAGATAAGCTCAGGAACATCAAGATGGAGAAGGGCGACAGTATCGCCAAATACTCACGAAGTTCACTCAATGCAGAGATGAGCTGGGAAGTGTGGGGGTTACTGTCGATGAAGAGGACATGGTCGACCTGGCTCTCCTTGGTCTTCCGAAGGCTTGGCACTCATATCAAGATAGTGTCAATGGTCGGGAGAAGCTGCTGGGATGGGAGCGCCTTTGGGCGGATCTCATGCAGGAGGAGATAAGGAGGACTACTTGAGATGGATCTTCATCAAAGGGAGCTGATGAAGAAAACTACGCTTTGGTGGCCAAAGCAAAGAAGGGGAAGGGTAAGAAAACCTCTCATTCTGGTGCAAAGGGCAAGAAGCAGGATATGGCGAAAGTGAAGTGTTTTCACTGCCATGATCACGGACATTATGCTACAAATTGTCCAAAGAAGAAGAAGAACAAGAAAGCGGGAAGATCTGCAGATGGAGAAGCTTTGGCTTCACAGTTCGAGCTTGACTTTTCACTGATTGCATGCTTGGTTTCAAGTGTGATGGGATCGGTGTGGTTCTTGGACAGCGGTGCGTCATTTCATATGATGGGAGATCGGGAGTTGTTCTCAGATCTGGAGGACAAGGATTTGGGTATGCACATCGAGATGGGCGATGACGGTAGATACAGTGCGACTGGTATCGGTACCGTATCCTTTCAGAGGGAGTCCGGTAAACCCTTTGTCTTAAAGGATGTCATGCATGTACCTGGATTGAAGAAGAACCTGATTTCAGTAGCGATGTTGGAGGATAAGGGTTATGATGTGGTCTTCAGCGAAGGAAAAGCTTTCCTGCGCAGTAAGACTACAGGAGAGACCCGGAAGATAGGGGTTCGAACTCAGAACCTTTATCAGTTGCAGGTAGATGACTGCGCAGCTATGGCATGCAAGGCTGGAGATGTGGTGAGCCGGGATGATGAGGGCTAACTATGGCACAGGAGATTGGGCCATCTTCACCATGGAGCTTTGAAGATTCTGCAGCAGATTTCTACTGGACTTCCTAAGGGCACCCTTGCGCAGTCCGATCAGTGCAAGGGGTGTACTTTAGGGAAGTATGTGAAAGCCACCTTTCACGAGAAGGATAGTCGCGCCACGACGATCCTTGAGAGAGTTCACACAGACGTGTGTGGTCCTTTCTCAGTTGCTTCAACAGCAAAGCACAAGTATTATGTGATCTTTGTTGATGATTTCTCTCAAAAGTGCTGGATCTTCTTCATGCAGAAGAAGAGCGATACATTCGAGAAGTTCTGTGAGTTTAAAGCACTGGTCGAGAAGGAGTCGGGGAAGAAGGTGATTGCTCTAAGGAGTGATAACGGTGGTGAATTCATCTCGGCTGAATTCAAGGAGTTCTGCAGCGGAGAAGGGATTCGGAGAGAGCCCATCGCACCCCATAACCCACAGCAGAACGAGGTGGCTGAGCGGAAGAATAGAACGATTGTGGGTGCTGCACGGGCGATGTTGCATGATCAGGGCCTACCCCTTCACTTGTGGGCTGAGGCATGCAATACAGCAGTGTATGTGCAGAACCGTTGTCCTCACAAGGTTCTTGGCATGAGTACACCAGAGGAGGCTTATTCTGGAAAGAGGCCTGATATTTCCCACTTGCGGATTTTCGGATCTCCTGTCTACATGCATGTGACGAAGGATGCAAGAAGGAAGCTGGATCCAACTGCTGAAGTTGGAATATTTGTGGGGTACACTGATACACCTCACAACTATCGGGTGTATGTGCCAGACAGTCGCAAGACTGTTGTGCGACGGGATATAAAATTTCAGGAGGAGAAAGCCATGCAGTGTTCGCTTGAGAGGGAGCTACACTTGCATGCAGATGAGGAGCCGTTAGTTCCTAAGGAGGAGCTTCCGGATGTGGATCAGCCACAAGAGGAGGTTCAGGAGGTGGAAGAAACCACCCAGGCAGCGCCAACCATCAGAGGGCGCATGCGCACTACAGAAGCTGAGCGACTGGCTCGTGATGCAGAGAAGGTTGTAGGACCACCTACAGCACAGCGCAGACAGAGACAGTCACCGGATCGGTACACTGGATACATGGCTCTTGTGAGTCAATGTGTTGTGACAGAGCCATCCTCTTTTGAGGAAGCTGTGGAGGAACTCGCATGGGTTGATGCCATGATCGAAGAATATGATTCGATCATCAGGAACAGTGCATGGGAGATTGTCCCAAGACCAGTTGGGAAATCAGTGGTAGGTTCGCGATGGATCTACAAGGTGAAGCAGGCAGCTGACGGGAGTGTGGAGAAGTACAAGGCGAGATTTGTCGCCCGTGGCTTCTCACAGATCGAGGGGATTGACTATGAGGAGACTTTTGCACCCGTCGCAAGGTACTCTTCCATACGGACGATCCTTGCTCTCTCAGCGCAGATGGGGTGGCACATTCATCAGATGGATGTGAAGACTGCGTTCCTCAATGGAGTTATTGAGGAAGAGGTGTACATAGAGCAGCCTGAAGGTTTTGAGATCTTCAGCAGTGAGTCGCATGTGTGCCGACTCAAGAGAGCACCGTATGGGCTGAAGCAAGCACCTCGTGCTTGGTACACTCGGATAGACAGCTACTTCACCGGGCTTGGATTCTCCAAGAGTGAGGCGGATCCAAACCTGTACCAGATTGTGGTGGAGGGGAAGCCGTTGATCATCGTACTGTATGTAGATGATCTGATTTTGACTGGCGACGAGCAGTTGATACTTTCATGCAAGGATGATCTTGCACGAGAGTTTGAGATGAAGGACCCGGGCATCCTTCATTATTTCCTGGGATTGGAGATTTGGCAGCGCAGTGGAGGACTGTTTGTTTCTCAGGGCAAGTATGCCCGGGAGATTCTGGAGAGGTTCAACATGCAAGGCTGCAAGCCTGTTGACACTCCTCTTCCTAGTGGTTGGAGGAAGGAGGATGCTACTTCAGCTGAGGTAGTGGATGCCACTGTCTATCGACAGTTGGTGGGGTCGCTTATGTATCTGGTCAATACATGACCCGATATATGCTATGCTGTTAACCAGCTTTCGCAAGTTATGGTTAAGCCTACCAAGCTCTTCTGGAAGGCAGGCAAGCATGTATTGCGTTATCTTAGTGGCACATCGGGATATGGTCTATGGTACAGACAGGAGGATGGAGCGAAGCTTTCCGGCTTCACTGATGCAGATTGGGCAGGGAGCCCAACAGACCGAAAGAGCACATCTGGAGGAGTTTTTAGCATTGGGTCGACGGTAGTTTCCTGGTACAGTAGGAAGAAGAGATCTGTGGCACTCAGTTCAGCAGAGGACGAGTACATGGCAGCAAGCTTGGCTGCATGCGAGGCTATTTGGACGAGGAAGATCCTCGTTGGATTGTTCGGGTTGCATTTGGAGCCTACTGTGAATTATTGTGATAACCAGAGTTGCATTAAACTCTCGGCTAATCCATTATTTCATGATAGATCCAAACACATCGACATCAGGTACCATCATATCAGAGATTGTGTTCAGCGGAGAATCATGATGCTTTCATATGTTCCCACGGAGGATCAGGATGCCGACATCCTGACGAAGGCGCTCACCAGGAGCAAGTTCGAATTCCACAGAGGCAGGATAGGGGTTGCAGATAATCCATATCTTGCCGAGAGGGAGTGTTGAGAATGCAGCAAGATGATGGAGCTTAGTGAAATGAAGTCGCCTTCACTAAGTGGGCCCGCAGGCAAATTCTGGCGCAAAGTCTATTTTTAGACTATGTCTACTTTTAGACATACGGAGCATAATTTGGGAATTCTACTTGGAGATTCTTGGAGTATGCGACATGTCGGTAAAAATAGATGAGACCCTAATTTTTAGGACCCAGGCTATTTTTAGACTGATCTCCTAAAATATGGAAGTCAAATATTATTTACCCTTAATAATATTTTGACTATAAACAGCAGTTTACTCTCTTGGCGCACTTCAGTTTGAGTCATGGAGGTGGCTCATGCAACTGACACAATGAATCACGTGGTTCCTAGGGTTTGATGGCATCTTGCATGGTTGGCTTCAGTTAGACTTCAGTGGCAGAAGTTTTGGAGGAGTTAACGGGACATATAGTGGAGTTGTGTTCTGTTTGTTTTAGTTGAACTAGTTGAGATTAGTTAACTAGCTAATCAACTAGATATGAGTGGAGTGAATTAAATAATATTTAATTCACTAATTATTAACTCATTAGTCAACTCAAGAACACTTCAGTTCACTACAGTGCATGATCAGTTCAGTGGAGACCAGTGGAAGAGGTAGATGAAAGGGTGAGTAAAGCTATCAGTTGGAGGATCAGTTTTGCATGGGATTTGCATTACACTTGGAGGAATTGTCCATGACAATTGCGCAGTCAAGCCAAGGGGATTCGAACCTTGATCTCTTCATATACAGGCCATGATTGCGCAATAGAGGCAAGGCAATTGGCGGGGAGTTTTGAACCAGTAACCTGTTCAAAACTAAGCTAGATTGTGTGTGACTTTATGAGAAAGTACTGAGTACTTGTGAGGAGTATT
Source organism: Pinus albicaulis (assembly GCA_034641835.2). NCBI lineage: Eukaryota > Viridiplantae > Streptophyta > Pinopsida > Pinales > Pinaceae > Pinus > Pinus albicaulis. Next base: position 382,665,061 of record CM076579.1, on the reverse strand, counting down.
GTACTTTGTTTTGTTACATGATTTCTCCATTATAATATACACAATAGCTGCGGGGTTTTCAGCTATAGGCTTTCCCCATACATACTGAGTTAATGTGTGATTGATTTGATGTGCGATCGCTTCTATTATTTCCGCATGTGACAATTAATTGTAGATGAGATTATGTGTTATGCATGCAATTCGAAATTGATGTGTAATCAGGTTAATCTCCATTGAATAAGTGATTTATTCAGCTAATTTCTACAGGAATTACGCAATTCTGAAGGGTTTACTGGAGTTCATGCATGGAGGACTCAGTTAGAACTGAAGTGGAAAAGTTATGACAGAGTTGGAAGAGTAGTTCATGGAGTTGTATTTAGTTTAACACAATTAGACTTAGTTGAGCTAGTTGTATCTAATCTAACTGAATGATACACTAGTGAGAGTGGAGTTAATTAATTCACAAATAATAACTCATTAATCAATTGAACAATACATCAGTGTTAGATGATCCAAAAATAAAATATTATCATAGGTTATAAAGTTGGAATAAAATAATTATTAATTTAAGATATTAAATTAATAATTATTATTCTAGAATATTTAATTATTTAATGGAGACATTTAGTATTAGCATATTGTTGTAACAAGATATGACTCTCCAAATGTGTCGTATCTTAGGCTTTTTTGTTAGCTAGTTATTTGGAATAGCATTTAATGTAAGTGGACACTTGTTATTTAATAAGTGATCCATAATTAGTGGTAGTTAGGACATTGAGCTTATAAATAGCTCATTGCAAGAGCGTTTTGTTGTTTGGGTGTAAACTCTTGCATAATTCCAAATGTAATTGTTTTTCTGATTAATAAGACTACGTGTCTGAGGACACTTCGGCCATTATTGTGGTATCGGAGCTACAGTAATGCTGCAATGGATGTGAGGAGGAGATTCCAGCTCTACAAATTCTTGGAAAACTCCATTGAATTGATCAGCAAATGATTGGTATGGAATTTGTCAAATTTTTTAAAATAACAAAAATCTCATTATTGATTTTAGATTTGTAAATTCTATAATCAATTTTATTTAAAAAAAAAAAAATTGCAAAAAATCCCATGGTATCAATGCGTTGTTTCTAATCCCCTACGGCGCTATCATTCATTTTTTTGCCGGTATCAAGAACTTGGGTATAGTAAATGAGCCTCTCGTAAATATAGATAAAGCTCTCTTATCTATGCAGTGATCTCCAACTTATGGGTGTGAATGCAAAATTGTGTGACTGTTATATATCCTTCTTGAAGTGCTCCAAAATCAAGATCATCGCCCTCTTCCCCATATTCATGTTCGAATATCTCTCTTTTGAAAAGTAGATATTGTAGGTCTAGGACTGCACCATTTTCTGGCCCTGCAATAGACTCAATCTCTACATTTTTAGCTGCTGAATTCAAATGCCGAGCAGCTCCCGCTGTTGAAGCTTTCAAGCCAAGCTGTGCAAGTTGAATTCCAATTCCTTGAACATCTACAGATGAAACTGGAGGATTTGCGCTGTCTGGTCATGTCTCTCGATTTTTTTTGTAAACAGAAGTCTCGTTCGATTTGAACGCAGCCACATTGATTATATATCTACTCCACACACACACACACACACACACACACACACATATATATCTTAGCCATTATCATTCCCTCTGCCGTTTTTTTTTTCATGTTCTGGATCAAATTTCTCTTATCTGCAATGTGTCCTACAGGAATTGGGTCTTAGGCATAATAAGATTTTTTTTTCAGTCGTAATAAGCTTTGAAAGCTGCTGGTATTGTTTGTGGAGGAGTCAATCACTAAAAAAAAAAAAAAATGTAGCGTTTTTGGTATCAAATCACTGTAAAACTTGCAGCGGTTTTGGTATCGAATCACTTGTAAAAAAATTGCAGAGGAATGCAATTTATCCGTTGTTGCTTGTTTGTGCTGATTCTATTTTACTGCACCTTTACATCTTCGGCCAGAGACTCTCCTTGTCCAATTACAGATCAAGAAATCCGGGAGAAAAAAAAAAGAGCACCTGCTACGAAGATATTGAGAATGGTATGTGGGGGTGGCAATGCACGTCTTCATCTATAGCCAAAGAGAATTGTGCCCTTAGATGTCTAAATGCCCTTTGCTATGAGCACATTTATGAAGATAATTTTCTATTTCAAATTCTTTTAAATAGAAGTTTAAAAGAATGCCATTATTTGAAATAGGAGTTTAAAAGAAATCAAAAAGTGGACATTTAAAAGGTTTAGTAAAGTAAATTTTTTTAATGGAGTGATAAGGTATATATTTTTTATGTAATTTTATTATAGTAATAAGGATTTTGTAATATTTGTGGAGTAATAAGGTTATTTGTAATTTTTTGGAGTAATAAGGCGATTTTTTGTAATTTGTTTCTGGAGAGATAAGTGTGACTCAAAGTAATCTTACTTTGAGGGGGGGTAACATTTTTTTTACCATATTTTGCAAGAGCATCATTGTAAAAGTCAAATTTTGAAAGTTACCTTGTAAATATTTGAGAAATTGACTAGAGCCAAGTGCAAAGCTTAGTCATTTTTCTCCTGATTCAAAGACTATACGAGGGTCAAGGCCAAGCCCCGATAGATCGTTTTTTGTGTGGTGTGTGTCGTTTTTTGCGTGGTGTGTTTCATGTGACAAGTTGCTCGATTTTTTGTGCTTGATTGTTTTGGTGCACTGCTTCAACACTACAATGTCAAAGTTAATTAATCTGTTCTCTGAATCTAATAAACTATAAGGAGTGAAATCTTATAAGACATGGATACGTCTAATTGAAAACACTCTTATTTTTAATGAATTATGGCATGACATTTGTGATGGAAAAATTAAGCCAAATAAACCAATAGATCCAGCTTCACTTGCAAAATGGGAAATAAAAGATGCTAAGGCATTAGCTCTTATAAAAGCTTCAGTTAGTAATAAAATGTACATACACATTGAGAATTCTTCAGATGCATGGGCTGCCTTACATAAATTCAAAGATCTCTTTGATACACAACCTGAATCAAAAAAGGTTGATCTTCAATTAAAATTGCTTCAACAGAAATTAAGTGAAGGTGGTAATGTCCTTGAGTACATTTCACGGCTTAAAATCATTAAGCAAGAAATCATCAATGCTGGCTTTCAAGCTATTGATGAAAGCTTCTTAACTACAATTTTAATTGCTGGATTTCCATCATAATATACTCACTTTTTGGAAACTTTGCAAGTCACTGACAAGTTAGAGAAGATCAAATTTGATGAAATGAGTGACATGTTAGCACAACATGATAAAAATTTCGGGAAGAAGAAGCATATTGGGGAAGATATTTTCTTCATCGAAGCCAGTTCAAGCAACTCCTCAGCTGATAATTCCATAAACAGAGGAAGAGGTAGTTTCAATTCAAATCAAATAGCCCAAGATCGTGGTCGTAGTCAACACAAAGGAAACAATTCCAACATAGGCTCCAATTCAGGCAAAAAAAATTTTCAAGGTAGAGGCAACAATCAAAACAGAGGATATCATCAAGGCACGAGACAAAGTCTAGGGAGAGGAAAAACTCAAAACAAAGGCCAAAGCAGAGGCCAAGGACAGTCTCAAGGTAGAGGACAGTCTCAAGGAAGAGGCACCGATTTGAGTCAAATTGTTTGTAGGCGATGTAACAAAGTTGGTCATTATGCAGCAGATTGTAGAACTTCTATTGAGAAAATTTCTAAGTTTCATCCAAACTCAGCACAGTTTGCAAATGATGAAGATTATCCTGATAGTTCCAAATATGTATTCACAAACACAGAAGCAACAAATTTATAGGTTTCAAGCTTTCTCCGCAGTGATTATGAAGATGCATGGATTCTTGATACAGGCGCAACTCAACACATGAAATTTCGACGTGACTTCTTCTGTAGTTTCAAAGAATGTCTTCTGAATTCAATATATCTCGCTGACAAAACCAAACATACTCCTTCAGGAAAAGGAGTAGTTAAATTTTTTTTACCAGGCATCAGAGAAAGAATGATTTCAAATGTCTGGTATGTCCCAACATTCAAGAAAAATTTGTTGTCCTTAGTCACAATTCGACAAGCAGGACATACAGTAATTAGGGAAGATGGCTTAGTTAAAATCAACTCAGTCAAACAGAACATGCAAATAGTACTCATAGGTTATGAAGATGGAAAACTGTTAGGGATGAAAAGGACAGTTATTCCAAGACATTCTGAATTTGCAGGCGCAACAAGTATATATATTTCAGCGATTAGATTATGGCATGTCAGATATGGCCATCTCAACTTTGACAGTCTCTCTCAGTTACAAAAACAGGGCATGGTTAAAGTACTTCCAACCTCCAAAAAGGAAAATGAAAAGTGTGAATCTTGCATTTTTGGAAAAAAAACATCGAGAGACTTTTCCTACAGCTTCATGGCATGCAAACAGGTATTTTCAGTTAGTTCACAGTGATATTTGTGGACCCTTCCCAACTTCACTTGGAAGTTGTAGATATTTCCTACTCTTTATTGATGATTTTAGCAGGATGACTTGGGTATATTTCTTGAAGCAAAAGTCAGAAGCATTTGAAAAGTTCAAAACTGTTCGTCAGCTTATTGAAAATTAAGTAAAGGAGAAGATTGGCACTCTTTGAACTAACAACGGTGGAGAATTCACTTCAAATGAATTCAAAAAGTATTGCATGGATAATGGCATAAAACGACATCTTACCAATGTCTACACTCTGAAGCAATTCATACCGCTGTCTACTTGAGAAACAGATCTCCCACAGCCTCTTTAGAAGGAATCACACCTTATGAAGCATGGTTTGGATTCAAACCTCGAGTTAAGAATCTCAGAGTTTTCGAATCAGTCTGTTATGCCTTAGTTCCAAAGGAAAAACGAACTAAGCTTGATGCACGAAGCTTGAAGTGCACAATGATCGGGTATTTTGATGAGAATAAAGGGTACCGACTTTTGTCAAATGGGAAATTTATTGTAAGAAAAGATGTGATTTTTGATGAAAATGAGAGTAAGAGTGCTAAAGAAGTTGAAAGTCTTCTTCAAAAGTTAGAAACAAAAATTGATAAAAGAAATGGAAATTTACAAAGTCAACCAAATTCACCAAGTTGTTATGAACTTGAATTTCCTTCATCTGACGATGATTCATCCAGTCCGTCTTCTTCATCAGCGCCATCCAGGTATTCTAGCAGTTCATCCAACTCTCCTAGCAGCAGCAATTATTCTGACAATGACTCTCCGCCCCAAGAACCTGTAGTTGATCAATAGACATCAGTTTACATCAACCCTCTTTTTAATGATGGTGATTTTTCACAAGCTCAAACCAGTGAACATCAATTGCCAAAATGGGAAATTCAACTTTTGAAAGATGTAAGGCCTAATGAACAAAATAAAACGGGAACAAGGGAATCAAAACAAAATGAAGGCAATTTTGCTTTGATAGCATATGATTTTACTGAACCTTCTTCTTATCAAGAGGCAATAAAACATAAAGCATGGAAACAAGTTATGGTTGATGAATATCAAGTCGTTCAAGATAACAACACTTGGAAACTTGTTGATTGTCCTCAGCATGTTAAACCGATTGGATGCAAATGGATTTATCGAATTAAGTACAAGCAAAATGGTGATATTGACAAGTATAAAGCACGACTTGTTGCTAAAGGTTTTTCACATCAGGAAGGGATAGATTATGAGGAAACATTTGCTCATACAGCTAAATGGAACACCATCCACCTCACACTTGCCTTAGCAGCTCAACAAGGACGGAAAGTTCATCAAATGGATGTAAAAAGTGCTTTTCTCAATGGAGATTTACAGGAAGACGTGTACATGACACAACCACCAAGTTTTGAAATTGAGGGACAAGAACATAAAGTTTGCAAACTGATAAAGGCTTTATATGGGTTAAAATAAGCTCCCTGAGCTTGGTATGCCAAAATGGATGAATACCTTCGCAAAGTTGGTTTTCATCGCAGTGACTTTGATGATACCTTGTATGTACGCCAACAAGGTAAAAATCTAGTGATTTGCTTATGTATGTCGATGATTTGATCATCACAGGAAACAATGATGATCACATTGAACAGGTGAAAAAGGAGTTACACGCAAGTTTTAAGATGACAGATTTGGGACTACTTCACTACTATCTTGGAGTTGAATTATTCCAACGTCCACATCAGATCTTCATTTCTCAGAGTAAGTATGCAGTAGAAATTCTTCAGTGATTTGGAATGGAATATTGCAAGCCTGTCCTTACCCCTATGGAACAAAACTTGAAACTTTCAAAATTTGAAGGGGGGGAAATGCTGAATAGCACTTCTTATCGACAGTTGATTGGTAGCTTGATTTATCTGAAAACTACTCGACCAGATATTTCTTATGCCGTCAATATTCTTTCTCGCTTTATGTAGGAACCACGAGATAGCCACTGGAATGTAGCCAAAAGAGTTCTTTGATATATCCAAGGAACAAAAGATTTTGTTCTTCTTTACACAAAGACTAAAAATTTTGTACTTGGTGGATTTTCAGATGCCGACTTTGCTGGTAGTATTGATGACAGGGCATCAACCTCAAGTTACTTAATGAACATGGGGTCAGCTGCAGTTTCCTAGAGTTGCAAGAAGCAATCTATAGTGGCCACTTCTTCGGCAGAAGTAGAGTACATTTCAGCATGGGAAGCAGCATGTGAGATTGTTTGGTTGCATCGAGTTTTACAGGACTTGGGAATTCCTCCAGCAGAAGCTACTTCGTTATTCATCAACAATCAGTCAACAATAAAGCTTGCCTAGAATCTAGTTTTTCATTCAAAGACAAAGCATGTGGACACCAAGTATCATCATATCAGATCACTCATTACAAAGGATGTCATCAAGCCAATTTATTGTCCTTCAGAAGATCAGATCTCCGACATTTTCACGAAACCTCTTAGCAGAATAAAATTTACTAAGTCCAGGGATGAATTTGGTATATGTTGTAATATATCTTTGGATCATAAGGGGGAATGTTAGATGATCCAAAAATAAAATATTATCATAGGTTATAAAGTTGGAATATAATAATTATTAATTTAAGATATTAAATTAATAATTATTATTCTAGAATATTTAATTATTTAATGGAGACATTTAGAATTAGCATATCGTTGTAACAAGATATGACTCTCCAAATGTGTCGTATCTTAGGCTTTTTTGTTAGCTAGTTATTTGGAATAGCATTTAATGTAAGTGGACACTTGTTATTTAATAAGTGATCCATAATTAGTGGTAGTTAGGACATTGAGCTTATAAATATCTCATTGCAAGAGTGTTTTGTTGTTCGGGTGTAAACTCTTGCATAATTCCAAATGTAATTGTTTTTCTGATTAATAAGATTACATGTCTGAGGACACTTCGACCATTAATCAGTTAACTATAGTGCATGTCAAATCTAGTGGAGACCCAGTGCAGAGATAGGTGAAAGGGTGAGATAGACTATCTGTTGTGACCATAGTGATGCATGAATTGCATCTACATATACATTGGAGTTGTCAATGATAATCACGCAGTCAAGGAGAGTGGGATTGCATCAAATTGGTCTTTGTAATCAACTTGGATTTGTTGAGATTCAACAAGATGATGAGCTTAGTGAAAAGAGTCGCCTTCACTAAGTGGGCCCGCAGGCTATTTTTTGCACAAAGTCTATTTTTAGACATGTCGATCATATTCTATGAGTTGCAGGATGTTATTTTTGGATGGTTGGTCAAGTTGGAAAAATATATGGACTTCTATTTTTAGACATATTGGGCGGAATCTATTTTTAGATTGCTAGTCTAAAAATAGATATGTCGAATATTATTAGCTCTTAATAATATTTGGACTCTAAACATTATCTTATTCTCTTGGAACACTTCAGTTAAGTGCACAGATGTGGCACAACAGCTGACAGAAGGAATTACGCTATTCCTGAGGGTTTACTGGAGCTAATGCATGAGGACTTCAGTTAGAACTCATGTGACAGAGTTTGGTGGAGTTATAGAAGTAGTTGATGGAGTTGTATTTAGTTTAACTCAGTTAGACTCAGTTGAGCTAGTTGTATCTAGTCTAACTGATTGATACACTAGTGAGAGTGGTGTGAATTAATTAGTTAATTAATTGACTAAATAATAACTCATTAATCATCTGAAGAATACATCAGTTAACTACAGTGCATGGTAGTTTCAGTGGAGACCAGTGGAGAGGTAGGTGAAAGAGCAAGTGTGACTATCAGTTGTGACTATAGTGATGCATTGATTGCATCCAACACTTAGTGGAGATGCCAATGAGGATTGCGCAGTGCAAGCTTGGTGGATTCGAGTTCATTCAGAGCCATTCTTCAGCAGGGATTGCGCAGTAGAGGCAGGCTAGCAGGTGGCAGAGATCGGTGCATGGATTTGCAAGATCGGGCCTGATTAGTGTGTAGCGATTGTATTGTACTGAGAGCTTGACATGTTCAGCTTTGTATGAGGATTGTTACATGATCTCTATGACATATATTATATACAAATAGTTGGGGTTTTCAGCTTCAGGCTTTCCCGTTAAACAACTGTGTTAATGTGTGTGAATTTTTATTGTTTCATGTGTGCATTGCAATTGATTTAATTTCCGCATGTGATGATCAATGGTGGAATAGATTCTGTATTGTGCATGAAGTTAAAATAGTGTGTGATCAGGAGAATATTGGATATATAACACATAAGTTATATAATTTCTACATGGTATCAGAGCAGTTGATCATTGGAGCAGATTGCAATTATTGAAGCAGTTGAGTTTTGTGCTGGTGGAATTCGAATTTGCTGCAGTGTTTTCTTGGTGTCGAAGTTGAGCATTCATTGAAATGTCTTTCAATGGATTGCGATTGGAGTATGCCCTTGAGGGAAGCTCAAATTATATTGCATGGAAGGACAGGATGGAGGCGGTGCTAGATGATAATGGGTTGAAGGAGTTCATAGATGCAGAAATTCCAAAACCTGCTTCTAGCGATGCAGCCGCACTTGACGCATGGAAAAATAAGACAACAAAATGTCGAAGGATTCTGTTGGAAGGTGTGAAGGATCACATAGTGTCCAACCTTCATGGTAAAGCTTCTCCATTCTTGATGTGGAAAGCTTTGACAGACTTGTTCCAAAGCAAGAGCGACCAGAGGAAGTTGGCGCTCAAGGATAAACTCAGGAAGATAAAAATGGAGAAAGGCGACAGTATACCCAAGTACCTCACGAAGTTTGTCTAGCGTAAGGATGAGCTGGGAAGTGTGGGGGTGGCTGTAGATGAAGAGGAATTGGTGAGATTGGCTCTCCTTGGGCTTTTGAAGAGTTGGCATTCCTCTGAGGACTCTGTCAATGGTCGAGAGAAACTGCCGGGATGGGAGCGACTTTGGTCGGATCTTGTGCAGGAGGAGATAAGGTAGAGTACCAGGGATGGATCTTCATCGAAGAATGAATATGAAGAAAATTTCACTTTGGTTGCCAAAGCAAGGAAGGGGAAGAGCAAGAAGAATACTTCTCAATCCGGTGTGAAAGGCAAGAAGCAGGACATGTCCAAGGTGAAGTGCTTTCACTGTCACCAACACAGACATTACGCCACTAATTGTCCACAGAAGAAGAAAAATAAGCAGGCTACTGGATCTGCAGCTGGAGAGGCCTTAGCCTCGCAGTTTGAGCTAGATTTTTCGCTGATCGCATGCTTGGTCTCAAGTGTGATGGGTTCAGTGTGGTTTCTGGACAGTGGTGCGTCTTTTCACATGACAGGAGATCGAGATTTGTTTACTGATCTGGATGAGAAAGATCTTGGAGTGCACATCGAGATGGGCGATGATGGTAGATATAGTGCGACCGATATCGGTACCATTTCCTTTGAGAGGGAGTCTGGTAAACCCTTCATATTGAAGGAAGTGATGCATGTTCCAGGATTGAAGAAGAATCTTATCTCTGTGGCGATGTTAGAAGACAAGGGATATGATGTTGTTTTTAGCGAAGGAAAGGCTTTCCTGCGCAGTAAGGCAACTGGTGAGATCCGAAGGATAGGGGTTCGAGTTAAGAACCTTTATCAATTACAGGTAGATGGCTGCGCAGCAATGGCAGGCAAGGCAGAAGGAGTGGTGAGCCGGGATGATGGCGAGTTGTGGCACCGTAGATTGGGCCACCTTCACCATGGAGCTTTGAAAATTTTGGTGCAACAGGGTGAATGACCAGATTCATGGGTACACTTGCGCAGTCAGATCAGTGAAAGGGATTTACTTTGGGAAAATTTTTGAAGACCACTTTTCATGAGAAGGATAGTCGTGCCACGACGATCCTTGAGAGAATTCACACAGATGTGTGTGTACCTTTCTCAGTAGCTTCGACAACAAAGCACAATTATTATGTGATATTTGTTGATGACTTTTCTTGTAAGTGCTCGATCTCCTTCATGCTGAAGAAGAGTGAGACATACTAAAAGTTCTGTGAGTTCAAGGTGCTGGTTGAGAAAGAGTTGAGAAAGCAAGTGAAATCTCTAAGGAGCGATAATGGTGGTGAATACATCTCTGGCGATTTCAAATACTTCTGCAGCAAAGAAGGAATTCGAAGAGAACTCATAGCGCCTCATAACCCACAGCAGAATGGGGTCGCGGAGAGAAAGAACAGAATGATCGTGGGTGCTGTACTCTGCGCATGTTGCATGATCGGTGGCCTTCCCATACACTGGGTCAAGGCTGCAACACTGCGGTTTATGTGCAAAACCGTTGTCCTCATAGAGTACTTGGCATGAGTACACCCGAAGAGGCATTTTCTGGTAAGAAGCCTGATATTTCTCATTTGAATATTTTTGGCTCACATGTTTACATTCATGTGATGAAGGATGCCAGGAAGAAGCTGGAGCCAAACGCAGAGGTTGGGATATTTTTGGGGTACACAAAAACACCCCACAATTATCATGAGTATTTGCCAGATAGTTGGAAGACTGTTGTGCGACGGGAGATCAAATTTCATGAGGAGAAAGCCGTGAAGTTGTCGCTTGGGAGGGAGCTACACTTGCATGCGGATGAGGAGCTACTTGTTCCTAAAGATGAGCCTCAGGATGTGGATCAACCACAAGAGGAGGTTCATGGAGTGGAAGAAACCACTCATGCAGCGAAAAACATCAGAGGGCAGAAGCGCACTACAGAAGCTAAGCGACTGAATCTTGATGCAGTGCAGAATGTAGGAGCACCTACATCACAGAGCAGACAGAGATAGTCACTTGACCGATTTACTGGATACATGGCTCTGATGATCAAGTGTATCATGACGGAGCCATCCTCTTTCGAGGAAGCTGTGGAGGATCCCGCATGGGTAGATGCCATGGTGGAAGAGTATGATTCGATTGTCAGAAACAATGCATGGGAGATTGTCCCAAGGCCGGAAGGGAAATCAGTGGTAGGTTCGAGATGGATCTACAAAGTGAAGCAAGCTACTAATGGGAGCATCAAGAAGTACAAGGAAAGAATTGTTGCCCGAGGCTTCTCACAGATCGAGGGGATCGACTATGAATAAACCTTTGCACTTGTCGCAAGGTATTATTCCATACGAACCATCCTTGCTCTCTCAGCGCAGATGGGTTGGCACATTCATCAGATGGATGTGAAGACTGCGTTCCTCAATGGAGTCATTGAGGAGGAGGTGTACATAGAGCAGCCTGAAGGATTCAAAATCTTCAGCAGTGAGTTGCATGTGTGCAGGCTCAAAAGAGCGTTGTATGGGCTAAAACAAGCACCTCGTGCTTGGTACACATGGATAGACAGTTATTTCACCGGACTTGGTTTCGCCAAGAGTGAGGCGGATCCGAACCTATACCAGATTGTGGTGGAGGGTAAGTTGTTGATCATTGTACTTTATGTAGATGATTTGACATCGACAGTGATGAACCGTTGATACACTCCATGCAAGGAAGATCTTGCAAAGGAGTTTGGAGATGAAGGACTTGGGCCTCCTTCATTATTTCCTGGGATTGGAAATTTGGCAGCGGAAGGGTGGACTATTTGTGTCTCAAGGCAAGTATGCCCGGGAGATACTGGAGAAGTTCAACATGCAAGGCTACAAGCCTATCGACACTCCTCTTCCCGGTGGTTGGAGGAAAGAGGATGCTACATCGGCAGAGGTAGTGGATGCCACTGTTTATCGACAGTTGGTTGGTTCGGGCTTCATGCGTTTGGTTTAAGCACGACCGTGGGCTGCTATGTCATAACCAAATTTTCTGCTGTTATGGTTAAGCCTACCAAGCTCTTTTGGAAGGCAGGCAAGCATGTCCTGAGGTATCTCAGGGGCACATCGGGATATGGATTATGGTACAGACAGTCAGATGAGTTGAAGCTACATGGCTTCACGGATGCAGATTGGGCAGGGAGCCCAATGGAAAGAAAGAGCACATCTGGAGGGATATTCAGTATCAGGTCTACAACAGTTTCTTGGTACAGCAGGAAACAGAGATCCATGGAACTCAGTTTAGTGGAGGCTGAGTACATGGTAGCAATTTTGGCTACATGAGAGGCTATATGGATGAGGAAGATCCTGGTCGGGTTGTTCTGTTCACACTTAGATCCTACTGTGATATATTGTGATAATCAGATTTGCATTAAACTCTCGGTTAATCTAGTATTTCATGATAGATCTAAACATATTGACATTCGGTATCATCATATCAGAGATTGTGTGCAGCGGAAGATCATGTTGCTTTCTCACATTCCTACGGAGGATCAGGATGCAGATATTCTGACGAAGGCGCTCACCAGGAGAAAATTCGAATACCATAGAGATGGGATTGGGGTGGCAGATAATTTCTATCTTGTTGAGAGGGAGTGTTGAGATTCAACAAGATAATGAGCTTAGTGAAAAGATTTGCCTTCACTAAGTGGGCCCGCAGGCTATTTTTGGCGCAAAGTCTATTTTTAGACTATGTCTATTTTTAGACATGTCGATCATATTCTATGAGTTGCAGGATGCTATTTGTGGATGGTTGGTCAAGTTGGAAAAATAGATGGACTTTTATTCTTAGACATATTGGGCGAAATCTATTTTTAGATTGCCAGTCTGAAAATAGATATGTCGAATATTATATAAGCTCTTAATAATATCTGGACTCTAAACATTATCTTATTATCTTGGAGCACTTCAGTTAAGTGCACAGATGTGGCACAGCAGCTGACAGAAGGAATTAAGTTATTCATGAGGGTTACTGGAGCTAATGCATGAGGACTTTAGTTAGAACTCATGTGACAAAGTTTGGTGGAGTTATAGAAGTAGTTGATGGAGTTGTGTTCAGTTTAACTTAGTTAGACTAAGTTGTGCTAGTTGTATCTAGTCTAACTAATTGATACACTAGTGAGAGTGGTGTCAATTAATTAGTTAATTAATTCACTAAATAATAACTCATTAATCAACTGAAGAATACATCAGTTAACTACAGTGCATGGACAGTTTCAGTGGAGACCAGTGGAGAGATAGGCGAAAAGGCAAGATGACTATCAGTTGTGACTATAGTGACGCATTGATTGCATCCAACACTCAGTGGCGATGCCAATGAGGATTTTGCAGTGCAAGCCAGGTGGATTCGAGTTCATTCGGAGTCATTCTTTAGCAAGGATTGCGCAGTAGAGGCAGGCTAGCAGGTGGCAGAGATCATTGCATGGATTTGCTAGATCGGACCTGATTAGTGTGTAGCGATTGTATTGTACTGAGAGCTTGACATGTTCAGCTTTGTATGAGGATTGTTACATGATCTCTATGACATATATTATATACATATAGATGGGTTTTTAGCTTCAGGCTTTCCCGTTAAATCACTGTCTTAATGTGTGTGAGTTTTTATGGTTTCATGTGTGCATTGCAATTGATTTAATTTCCGCATGTGATGATCAATGGTGGAATAGATTCTGTATTGTGCATGAAGTTAAATAGTGTGTGATCAGGATAACCTTGGATATATAACACATAAGCTATATAATTTCTACAGGATTGCACAGTGGAGGCAAGCCAGCAGGAGGGCAGAGATTGGTGCATGGATTTGCAGATTTCTTCTATGTTAGTGTGTGACGATTGTATTGTACTGAGAGCTTGATGTACTAAGCTTTGTATGATATTGTTACATGATCTCCATGATACATAATATATGATAGTTGGGGTTTTTAGTTTCAGGATTTCCCGTTAAACAACGGTGTTATGTGTTTTTTATTGCTTCACGTGTTTTGCAATTGTTGATTAAATTTCCACAAGAATTATAGTGGAAGGATTCTATATTTAACAAGAAGATAAATATTGTTAGATCATGAGAGTCCGGATATATACATGCATATTTTATATAATTTCTACACAAAATACTAGCTCTTTATATAATAAATGGGTACACGAGTATACTATGCCATAATTAATATGGGATATAATGTGCTACTCTTTTACATAAGATTGTATTCAACTTCCGACATAATACAAAGAAATTATTACCTTCCAAGGAATATAATATATTCCAACACTCCCCCTTAATAATGGCTGGGAAAAGGGCCCATCCTAACACTACATAACACTAAGGAAGGAAGGAGTAATTACTACTCCCCTTTGATGACAACTTCCCTCATCCCAAGCAAAGAATGAAGACACACATACTTTGCTTTTGTAAAGGATTTGGTGAAGATATCGGCTGCCTACTGCTCAGTAGGACAATACTCCAAAGAAATAATACCATCGGCGACAAGACCTCAAATATAATGAGCATCAAGGTCGATATTCTTTTTTTTGGAGTGATATATTGGATTGTAAGCAAGTTGAATTACACCTGATTGTCACAATTCAACATGTTGGACGATTTCGGAACCATACCAAGCTCAGTAAGAACATGTCATAACTGGCTTCTTTAGCTGCTTCTTTGGCTGCTCTATACTCTGCTTCATGTGAAGATAAAGAAAGAGTCTTCAACTTCTTTCTGGACCAAGAGATCGTACATGAACCAAGTTGAAATATGTAACCAGTAGTTGACCGTTGATCAGAACTCCCAACTGCCCAATCACAATCTGTATAACTAGAGAGTAAAATTATAGCACTACTCGAATAAAATACACCATAATGCAATGCCCCCTATAAATATCGCAGAATTCTCTTAGTTTTCTACCCATGACTTTCATGAGGTTGTTGCATGAACCGAGAAATCGTACTGACGGAAAAAGAGAGATCTGGTCTACTGTGAGTTAAATATATTAAAATTCCAACAAGATGACGATGAAGAGTAGCATCCACCAGTGGAGTAGTACACTCAATATTTAACTTTACATCGGATTGAAATGGTGTAGGAGCAGGTTTACAATTACTCATATGGAAACGAGCCAATAGATCTGTTGCATACTTAGGATGAGAGAGAAAAATACCATCGGCCATATGCCATATCTGAAAACCCATGAAATAGTGCAATGTACCAATATTTGTCATCTCAAACTGTTTCTGAAGAGCAATTTTCATATCTTGAATTAATACAAGGTGGTTGCCAGTGATAATTAGATCATCCACATATAAAAAAATAATCACCGAAGTTCTTAACATACAGATTTGGATCCGATATACAACGCTCAAAACCATTATTCAAGAAATATGCATCAATTTTATCACACCAAGCCCTAGAGGCTTGTTTGAGACCATATAAGGATTTGTGTAATTTTCATACTAAACTTTAGGATTCAGCATAAATAAAACCAAGAGGCTATTGCATATAAATTTCTTCAGTAAGATCACCATTTATAAATGCACTTTTAGCATCCATTGATGAATTTCCCACTTGAAATATGCAGCAAGTAATAAAATGGTTCTTATTGTGTTCATTTTAGAAACAGGAGAGAAAGTTTCATTATAATCAATACCTTCAAGTTGATTAAATTCTTTGGCAACTAATCTAACTTTATATTTTTCGATCATCCTTCTACAGTGAATTTAGTTTTATAAACCCATTTACAACCAGCTAAATTCTTTCCTAAAAGAAGAGGAACAAGAGACCAAGTCTTGTTTCTCAGAAGATATTCATATTCGGCAAACATAGCTTGTTCCCAATTAGGATTACCCTTAGCTTTAGCATAAGCAGCAGGATCATCTTGGCCAAAACTTTGGTCATAAGAGAAAATTTAGATCTAGTTCGACGAGTGCCAGAAGGATTTCTAACCTCGCTACCTATAGATTCAAGGGTTTTCCAAAGCCCAAACAGGAAGAATAGAAGGAACATGAGTCACTTCAGGAGCTTCATGAGTTTCAGGTGGAATACTTGAGGGAGAGGAAGAATCAATATCAATAAGAGGAACAGAACTGGAAGAAGGAGTAACAGAAATAGGAGTAACAGGTGGTATTGGTAAATTCAGGATAACATGAGTTTCTACAGACTCAGGCGGGGAAGAGACTTTATGAAATCGAACATCCCTTCTGATTATGACACTTTGATTAGAAGGATCAAACAACCTGTAAGCCTTGGAATTATCATCATAACCAATGAAGATACACTTGTGAGATTTGGGTTCTAACTTTTTCCATTTTTCATTAGGAATACGAGCCCAACATTCACAACCAAACCCCTTAAAATGACTAATATCCAGTTTATGTCCATTCCATTTTTCCTCAGGGGTAACATGCTTAATGAATTTAGTAGGAACTCTATTTAAAATAAAATTATCACAACAGATGGCTTCAGCCCAAAATTTCTTATGCAGTCCTTTAGAATAAAGCATACATCTAGCCATTTCAACTAAAGTTTTGTTTTTCCTTTCAACAATACCATTTTGTTGAGGTATGTAAGGAACAGTCTTTTGATGTTGAATACCATGTTTAGATAAATATGCATCAAATTCTTTCTTAACAAATTCCCCCACATTATCAAATCGCAAAGTTTTAATACTCTTACCAGATGCATTTTCAACCATGGATTTAAATTCTTGAAATTTTACAAATGTTTCACTTTTATTTTTCAAAAAATAAACCCAAGGTTTTCTACTAAAGTCATCAATAAAGGTAAGAAAATAAAATGCATGGGATATTGAAGGAACTTCAAGAGGACCACAGATATCACTATGAATTAATTGCAAAGGTTATTTAGCACACTGGGATTTACCTTTGTCAAACATTTCTCTATGATGTTTACTATGAAAACATCCTTCACAAACACCATAGTAGAAGAAATATTAGGCAAACCATGAACCATTTTAGTTAGTATTTTAATTTTACCATAATTCAAGTGACCCAATATTTCATGCCATAATTTACTTAGTTCATGAGCATGAGCAACATAGGAATAAAAGGGTTTCCTCTTAGTTGAATTAAAACCTTCAAATTTATATAAACCAACTATATGATCAATAGGGCCAGAGGAAACTACTTTGTAATTTTGGTTGATATCTTTAAGAACATATTTATCGGGCTAAGCTTCAAATTTAAAACCTTTATGACATGCACGATAAATAGAAAGTAATTTTATGGGCATGTTTTGAACATGAAAAACATCTTCCAATTTACCATTAGCAACATTAATATTACCAGAACCAATTACGGAAAGTTGTTTACCATCACCAATATAAAATTTCTGAGATGAGTGCTTATTACTGTCATAAGATGTAAATAAAGAAGCATTACCAGTCATATGTTTACAATCACCAAAATCCATTATCCATTCCACATTAGAAGAAGAATTATTAGTTGAAACAATAGATGCACATAAAGCTACTTGAGATTCATTAGAATTTTTCTTGTTTTCTTTAGTCATTAAACATTTCACTTTAAAGCAATTATTTTCAGGATGGTTAGTTTTACCACAATGGTTACAAGGATCATACACTTTTTTCTTCTTACTAGTTTCATGATGTGCATGAGAAGCATGACCATTATTATTAGTATGATTAGAAGTGAGTGAACAAGAACCTTTGGCATTATTAAAACTTTTCATAGGATTGTTATTATGTGCCATAAGAGCTTTATTAGGCGAGACTTGTCCTAAAGCAATCAACCTTTCTTTCTAATTTATCAACCCTTTACAGATATCATCAAAAGTAGGTTTCGTGGTACTTTGAGACAATTCAAGAGCCATGTTCCTAGTCTGGATGAACATGTCAAAATAAGATGGCAATTTTTGTTCTATAAGAATGATAAGAGTAGTGTCTGTCTTCTTGTAATATTTACCACAATTATTTAAATTTTCATTTACGGTTTTCAATTTAGCAAGATATAATTCTACTCTATCAAAATTACTAGGATCTAGCTCATGAATCTTCTTTTCAAGTTAATAAGCAGAAACATTATCAGATTTATTAAATATAGAAGCAAGAATTTTCCATACCTCAACTAGGCTATCTTTTGCCTCAATACTTACCTGAAGACTATTTGAAACCATTTGAACAATGATGCCTCTTGCTTGATCAAACTTTTCTTCCCATTTAATCAAGGCTTGAGAATCTGTAGGTTTCTTATGTTCACCATTAACCAACCTCCATAGATTCTTACTCCTAAGAACGTCAGTAATTTTCCTTTTCCATGCAAGATAGTTAGAGTTGATAAGTTGAGGAACAAAAGCTACTTCTGAAGTCATAATGATAGAAATTTTGACAATAAATATAAATCCAAATGCAAGAAATGACAACAAAAAAAGTGGATAGAAAACTGCAAATTTCTGTAGTTAATTTTCCTCACCAAAAAACCTGAAAAAACTACCAATCTTAAATCAGCGATACTTTTCTTTCAAGACTCCGTTTCAACTGATTTTTTTTTTAAATTTGGTAGCTCGGTGAGGGGAACCCACATAGCTACTCTTTTTGGGGAAATTCTGCACAAAAGGTAACAGATCGGACAAAAAAGTCAGGTGGAAAAACAAAAAAACACTCGATAAAGCTCCAAATGCTTATTATCACCAGTTTTCGAAAATGGCGCAACCACTCTACATCCACCTATGCGACCGAAATTCTGATCTGAACCCTAAGTCCGCCAATCTTCCACCCTGTAAAAAAAATAAATAAATAAATTTATGTAACTATCGTAACTGAATATTACAACCGGAAGATAGATCTCCTTATGGAGGATTCAAGAAACACATAGATCTTACAGTAAAACAATCAATAAATCCTTGAAAATCCAAAAAACATATAGATCTTATGGAAAAAAAATCAAGAGCCCCTTGAAACAAAAATTCTGCAAAAAAACTACACAACAAAGTTAGGGTTATGAGAAAAAAAATCTCAAATATGTTGAATCATGTCCAGATCTGAAGAGAATCCTAATGGCTACCAGATAGAAAGCAAATCTACAAAAAAATGAGGGCCCAGATAATAAAAAATGAAGATACACATTGATGAAAATGTTAGATCATAGTAACCATGGCTCTGATACCATGTGAGAATATTATATCTACTAAACTAGCTATCTATCTAAGAAACCAACAACATATCAAAATATAAATAAGAATAGAAAGAGAACAAGGAAAAAGAATACAACAGATATATGTGGTTCACCCAATTGAGCTACGTCCACGTGAAGGTTGTCTTCTATTATCTCCAGAAATCTCCTGCAATCTTACAAAGTGAGAAACTACAAATAACCTGATACAAATAACAATATGAGCACAAGATGAGATGTGATGATTTACAAAAAGGATCCCTTAACCCTATTATATACCCAGAAATGTGGAGGAGTTACTCTCACATATTGAATGTAAGATAATATAATTCTCCAAAATAACACCTCTTTATATAATAAATGGGTACAAGAGTATACTATGCCATAATGAATATGGGATATAATGTGTTACTCTTTTACATAATATTGTATTCAACTCGACATAATACAAAGAAATTATTACCTTCCAAGGAATATAATATATTCCAACATTAATTTACCCTTGTTTCTCAACTAAAATAATGATAAAATAATCAATATAATAACATTATTCAACAAAATCTTGTATGTCTCCAGCAGTTGTGAATAGAATGAATGTAACACTGTGCACACACTTTGTTTGTATGTCTCCAACAACTAATGAATATAATGAATGTAACACTTTCTGAACACTCTGATTGTATGTGAACACTCTAATTTTATGTTTGCATCGGCTGATGAGTTGAATGAATGTTTCAAACAAAAAACAGTAAGGGTTGATTTTTTATAGTTTTATGATCTAGAATTTAATTGATAGGGAAGATTGGCATGCATTGCCATCTCCCAAATTCAAATGTATGTTTTGGATTGACTTTTACATGATCCAATGGCTGATAAGCTTTCGTGGTTGATCCTTGTGTTTTCCTTTGTTTAATTCTTGAATTGAAAGGGTTGTTGTGTTTAATACTTGAATTGAAAGGGTTGGTTTCATTTATTGCATCCTCTGAACTAATTCCAAAATTGAATGGTGTCATTTATTGTCTTCAATAGGTTGAATGGTTAAATACACATGTAGATATGACTGACACGCATTTCACCTATTCTTGTGTAGGTATTACCCAACAATGGGATGTGTTGCTCCAATGCAAATCAATGGGTGATTGTTTCATGGGATAGGTGTACTCTTGGATAGAAATCAATGGAATGTCTTGTAGTGCATTTTGAATTAATTGGTAATTAAAATCTAGAGGTATTTGGGACAATATGACTTGTCAAATTGTGATGTTAAGGCTTGGTGTTTGACAGTTGTTGGTCCAATCAATATATGGGCCCATTTTGGAAATATTTATATAATTTATATAACTTAATATAAACTATTTATGTTCATATTTTTTATGGTTTATGACGTTTTTTTGATGGGTGTGTGGGACCTACTATAACTAATACTCGTCCCTTCACAATAGTAGAAGCCTCTCCCCTACTCCTAAATGATTTAAAGAATTTTATTTTTGTAAATGTAGGGTGAGGTCTCTGCCTGCATGTGAGTTTGAGAACCCTTGGCGAAAACAAGCCCATTGTTAAACCACCATTACCTTTCCAAAAAGATGTTGTGAGACTAGATAACCCAAGGGGACAAATGAACAAAAAAATTGAAGGTGTGAAGAGGAAGAAGAGTAGAGTGGAGGTAAACTAGAGATAGAGGAAGTTATGAAAAAGCCAAGGAAGAGGATGGAAACTTGTGAGAAGAGCCTTGTACCACTAAAAAACACACACACAAATGATGAAGATATAACAGAGGGCACAAAGGGGGAGTAAAGGAGAGCAGAGATAAACTAAAAACAAAACCAAAAGTGAAAAATCCAAGGATTTGGATGGAAACTTGTGAACATATTGCCACTGAGAAATAAATGCATAGAAAATGAGAAGAAATAACAAAAATGGAGGGTCTACACTAGGTGATTGCCTTTGAATCCAAAATATCAGCCACAATAATGGGATTACATGTCGTTGTACTCAAGGGTGCAAATGTCATGATGAAAAGGAGTGTTATTGTAGATAAGAGAGTTTTTGTTCATGTGCATATTGTCTCCAACAGATGACACATATCTTCAGCTAAAAACCCATTAGACTATAAATTGCCATACGACCCAAAGATGTCATGTTTCAACTAATGATGTGAGAGAGTGGCATGTCATCCTCTCTCTATAGGGGAGGTGGTTGTCCCCACACCCTCTCCACCATTGAATAAATTTCAAACCAAGCAAAGGGGCACATATCAATGTTAATTAGTATATCGGTCTTTTAATTATTTTTTAAAATAAAGGGACATATATCATTGTTAATTAGTATATGGGTTTTTTTAATTATTTTTAAAATAAAAATGTTCATTAATTTTAATTTTAACAAATTAACAATTACAAACCAAAAAAATCATTTAAAAATAAAAAGATGAAATAATTCCCATCTTCTCACTTTACATCTCAACTTTTTGAATTAAATTTTAAAATTATAATATATAATCTTAAGCATAGATTTACTAATTTTATCACTATTATGTTTATATTATTTTCTCTAATATATATATATATATATATTAGAGAAGCATTTTTTTTAAGGAACTAGTAGTTTATATTAATCAAAATTTTGTATGTGGGCCAGAACCCTTAGAGTCATAGACAAAATATCATTTTTCATGCTCCATAATTGTTTAAAAAGACTTTTACTAGTACCCTGCCCGTAGCCTACTATACTTCTAATGGAATATATCTTATACAATATCCAAAAAGAGCCATTATATAATATTGTTAGACATAACATGAAACAAAGAAACTACATTCCTTGTTGTTCGTTTGCAACTTCATTCCCATTTTCTTCCTCTGTCTTCATCTGAATTTTTGGAAGCTACTCTTCAGGCTTGCTTGATAGAGCTGTTCCTGGAGAGGATGACTCTTGCAAGCCCAAGACCTCCTTCAGAACTCCCACTTCCACTGCCTTTACCACAACCTTTATTCCATCAACCTTCAGAGTTAAATTATCAACTTTGGTGGACAATATTTCCACCAGAAGGCGAATCCACTCCATATCCTTACGTAACACTTCCATTTCCCTTGAAACTAGCAAGAAATGGGTGTGTACCTCCAAAACAATTTTCTCCTTGACCCTATGCAAGTTGCCAATGCGTTCCTCCACCGTGAGCTCTGCCTGCTCCAAACTTTTACCACCCTCAACATTCAACAACACCATGCTCCTTCAAAAACGAAATTTGACAAATATTTTATGCAGCTCTAGCCTCGACACTTGCCATTTACAGCTGGTGGTGAGCTCCACTCCTTTCGCAACTACCATGAGAGAGTATTAAATGTTTCTGGACTTCGAAAATCTACTATAATTATGAGTTCTTTGCAACATATCTCTCACTTGATGCTTGAACTGATCATATTTACTCCTTAGCTAGATGGATGAGATACATACCCGAGGAGAGTTATATCCCAATGCATGACCATGGGGTCATGATACCATTTTTCTTTGCTCATGACGATAGATTTGGTAACTAACCACCTGGAGGGACAAAATGTCTTTGTCTCCAAATCCATGTGCCGTTGAACCCTCAATTTCCTTAACGATTCTTCATGAATGATATTTAAAATCGAGGAATATCTTGAAGCTTACTCATACCATATTGTCGTAAGGGATATATTCCCAACCATCAAACTATTTATCCTCTCAAACATCATGGAATGTATTGGAATGATAACACGCCTCAATCTAGGAGAAGAAAACTCTGATCAAGGCCTACCCCTATATTGGCGTGTTGCTCTACAATATTATTATTTTATCTTTTAACATGGTGGAAGAATATAGATTCAAAATTTTGGATACATGGTGGAAGACTATAAATTCAAAATTTTGGATTTGATTCCATATTCGCTCATCTAAAGGAACCACATATTTTTGGACCATAACTTTTTCTTTATGAGATTTATGAATAACTAGCACTAGTCTTCCATTACAATGAGATGATCAATTCTCCTTTCTAGTGTTTCCCTAACCCCATGAATATTTCATCTTTGTTTCTTCTTAGGGCCTTATTAACACCCCCTCCCTCACCTAGTTCCCTAAAAGAAACATCTTTCATTTTATATTAATATTATTATTTTCATAATATACATAAATATATTTTATGAATTATTCATATTTTTCTTTTCATAATTTATTCGTGATGTTTTTAAATTTCATGATACTTATTCTTTTATTACCTTTTCTTTTAAATTGCACGATACTTATTTAATTTTTGCTATTGATTTTACCTTTACTATTGACTTTACCTTCTTCTTTTTTAATTTATTGCTGAACTTTTTCTGTTTTTTTACTCATTTATATTTTATATTTGCTATTGACTTTACCTTTAAAATAAATTCATATCTTTGTTTTGGTAATTTATTCTAAATTTCTTTCTTTTTACTTTATAACATTTATATTTTATTTTTGTTAGACTTTACCTTTATTTTCCAAATTCAAATCTTTTTACTTTATAACATTTATATTTGATTTTTGCTCCTGAACTTTACCTTTATTCTCTAAATTCAAATTTCATGATACTTTCATCTTTATTCTTTACCTTAAATGTAACTTACGTGACAACTTAATATTTTAAAATGGAAGGTTTACTTTTACTTTACAAATTATTATTTTAAAGTAGAATAAAAACAATTAATTAATTGCTTATATAATATGTATTTAAATTATAAATATTGTTAAAACTAAGACCTTTCTGATTTATTATGTAAGATAAATTTAAATTAATGTTATCTATAATATTTTTTAAAATTAATTTGTATAATATAATTTTAAAAATTTAACGTTTTGAATACTTATTAAATTTATTTAAAAGTTTAAAAGTTTTTATAAAAATATAAAAATATTAATTGTTTTAATAAATGAAAAAAACAATCTACCCACTTACAAAAGCGCAGGGAATTTTATAAAAATATAAAAATATTAATTGTTTTTATAAATGAAAAAAACAATTTACCCATTTACAGAATTACTATCACAAAACACTGAATTTTACAACATAGATACTATAATATATGTGGTAATATACAAGACACCCTTTGAATGCTTAAATCTTGGATTGGGCGAGTCTAAAGATATACATACGGATTTGGTTTGTGTTATATCTATAATTCATTATTAATTATTTCTAATATGATTTTCGGATTATTTAATTATTTTAAGATTTAGAATATCATTTTTGGTATTATTTAATTATGTTTAGATTTGAATGTTAAGATTTGGAATTTTTGGTATGAGTGGTGAAATCATTTTTGGTTACTATGTATTTTTGGAATTTATTATTGAATATATAAATTTTGTGAGAAATAGATGTATTATTATTATTATTATTATTATTTAATTTTGACTATTAGGTCTATTAAATTTCCAAAATATTTGAAGTGTATTTATCAAACTTTTCACAATTATCATAAGAAATCTATATTCCTGAAAACTGTAAAAAAAAAAAGAGATTCTGCAACATGTACAATTAACAGCATTGATGCCATTTTAGAAATATCATCACTGATTGATGCCATTATATAATATTGTTTATGCCATTAACAAATTAAAAATTACAAACCAAAAAAATCATTTAAAAATAAAAAGATGAAATTATTCTCATCTTCTCACTTTAAATCTCAACTTTTTGAATTGAATTTTAAAATTATAATATATAATCTTAAACATAGATTTACTACTTTTATCACTATTATATTTTTATTTTCAACTATCCATTATGTGTGTGTAGGATTTTCTTTTAAGGAAATAGTAGCTTATATTAATCAAAATTTTGTATATGGGCGAGAACCCTTAGAGTCATAGACAAAATATTATCTTTCATGATCCATAATTGTTTAAAAAGAGTTTTACTGGTACCTTGCCATTAGCCTACTGTACTTCTAATAGAATTTATCTTAAACAATCTCCAAAAAGAGCCATTATATAATATTGTTTGACATAGCATGAAACAAAGAAACTACATTCCTTGTTGTTCGTTTGCAACTTCATTCCCATTTTCTTCATTGTTTGCATCTGAATTTCTGGAAGCTACTCCTCAGGCTTGCTTGACAGAGTTGTTCCTGGAGAGGATGACTCTTTCAAGCCCATGACCTCCTTCAGAACTCCCACTGCCACTGCCTTTACCACAACCTCAATTCCATCAACCTTCAGAGTTAAATTATCAACTTTGGTGGACAATATTTCCACCAGAAGGTGAATCCACTTCATATCCTTACGTAACACTTCCATTTCCATTGAAACAAGTGAGAAATGGGTGCGTACCTCCAAAAAAAAATTCTCCTTAACCCTATGCAGCTTGCCAATGCATTCCTCCACCATGAGCTCTGCCCACTCCAAACTCTCACCACCCTCTACATTCAATGACACCATGCTCCTTTACAAACAAAATTTGACAAATATTTTATGCAGCTCTAGCCTCCACACTTGCCATTTATAGCTGGTGGTGAGCTCCACTCCTTTCGCAATTGCCATCAGAGAGTATTAAATGTTTCCAGACTCCGAAAATCGACTATAATTACCAGTTCTTTGCAACATATCTCTTACTTGATGCCTGGTCTAATCATATTTACTCATTAAGCAGATGGACAAGATACAAACCTGAGGAGAGTTATATCCCAATGCACGATGGGGGTCATGAAACCATTTGTCCTTGCACATGACAATAGCTCTAGTAATTAACCACCTTAAGGGACAATATGTCTTTGTCTCCAAAGCCATGAGCCTTCGAACCCTCACTTTCCTTAACGATTCTTCATGAATAGTATGTAAAACCGAGGAATATCTCGAAGCTTGCTCATATCGTCTTGTCATAAGGGATATTTTCCAAACCATCAAACTATTTATCCTCTCAATCATCATGGAATGTGTAAGAATGATAACATGCGGCAATCTAGGAGAAGCGAACCCTGATCAAGGCCTACCCATATAGATTCAAATTTTTGGATACATGGTAGAAGAATATAGATTCAAATTTTTGGATTCGATTCCACATTCGCTCATGTAAGGGGACCAAATATTTTTGGACCATAGCTTTTTCTTTATGGGATTTACGAATAACTAGCATCCAGTCTTCCATTAAAATGAGATGATCAATTCTCCTTTCTAGCGCTATTTTTAATCCTTGTCATAAATCCTCTCCTTGATTATTGGTGATTTCACCTAACCCGATGCAAATTTCATCTATGTTTCTTCTTAGGGGCTTATTAACACCTCTCCCTCTCCTGCCTCCCTAAAAGAAACATCTTTTATTTTATATTAATATTATTATTGCATATATATTGTATGAATTATTCATATTTTTCTTTTCATAATTTATTTTTGGATTTCTTTCTTTTTACTTTATAATAATTATGTTTTATTTTTGCTATTAACTTTACCTTTATTCTTTAAATTAATTTTTTTTTACTTTATAATAATTATATTTTATCGACTTTATCCTTATTCTCTAAATTCAAATTTCATTATACTTTTATCTTTATTCTTTATATAACTTGAGATCACAATCTAATATTTTAATTTACTTTACAAATTATTATTTTAAAGTATAATAAAAACAATTAATTAATTGCTTATATAATATGTAAATTAAATTATAAATATATTTTGTTATTTTTATCAATTTAAATTAATGTTGTTTATAATATTTTTTAAAATTAATTTGTAATAAAATTTATTTAGAAAATAAATTATAAAAATATTAATTGTTATTATATATTAAAAAAACTAAATTTTACAACTATGATATATCTTGTAATATACAAGACACCCTTTGCATGCTTAAATCTGGGATTGGGTGAGCCTGAAGATACACATATGGATTTGGGTTGAGTTACATCTAATTCGTTATTAATTTTATTTAATATGATTTTGGTATTATTTATTTATTATTTAATGGAATGAGAATATGATTTTGGTATTATTTAATTAGGTTAAGATTTGGAATTTTTGGTACGAGTGGTGAAACCATTTTTGGTTACCATGTATTTTCTGTTATTTAAAAAATTTATTATTGAATATATGTGTTGTACATATTCTCCTCTGTCTGTGAATTTTTGCCCTGCTGCTCCATTCAAACCCATTCTTAACCTCTGTCGTGGCCTAAAATCTCATGATTCCTGCTAGATACTACCATCTCCGCCCGAAAATCTGCTTCACAATAGTTATAAATCCAAATTTAAATAATCGGGCCGAGTCCCCAAAGAGGTTTAGCGCTCTCCTACTTCAGCTTCCATGTGACCCGAGTCTAAAAATCGTAATTCAAAGCAAGGAGGGGCTGATTGTCTTAATGATCGGATGCAAGGCTGGCCGCCTGATCTAGTTCAAATCAACGGCGCAGAGAGCAACTTATATGGAGGGCCCGCGCGCGTCGGATCATCGGTATTTCACGGCCCACCATTTTATTGTCCCCCGATGAAAGCGCAGCCGTTGATCTCGTTCCGAGATCAAACGGTCCTAGGTTAATCGTCGTCCCGCCCTCAATCACGATCGGAACTTCTAAAATGTACCACCCCCATTCTCCCCGCTCCATCTTCTGATTGCGATCTCCGATTCTGGTCCCACCTCCCATGGTCGTGTCATCATAGTACATCAGTGTACACCATGTTTCTCCTCCATCATCCACATGTTCCGGTGACGTGTCACATTTTATGAACCTTGGACCCGTTCATTCGTTGTCGCTCCATTGTGTTCTGCATTGTCACCCCCTGTTTCTCCGTTATATTCGCGTGCCTCCTATCACCCCACACCTTCTCAATATCTCGCCTGGTCTGTATTGCCGACTCCATGGCCGCTGTTGTATCCACACTCCCTGTCACCGAGTCATTTTCCTCTAATGTTTTGCAGGTTTTGCAGGTTTTAAAACGACTTAGTTGGCGCTTTAACTCACCGCCTCCATTGCAAAGATCTGAAACATACTCGAGGACATATCCTACTGGCGAAATTAAGGAAAGGAGCCGAGGGTAGGTGGGAGAGGTGACCGCCATTAAAGAAGACATGGATATGGATTCTCAGAACTCTCCAGATGCGCCCGCCTCGCATTAAAGGTCCAGGACTCAAATCCAAAGCCAAGGGCCGAGAGTACAGTACTGAAATACAGATTGTTCCAAATCTCTTACGGCAGCAGATCTTTCCTCAGCCGCGGGCAGCAGATTGCATATATTTTATTATTCCTGTCTTGAATATGAAGAGATTTTTATCTCCCAGCATTTATTTCTTTAGACGGACTGTTAGTTGTATTCATTTATAGTTAGTCATTCATAAGAAAAGACGCGAATGTTTTCCACCATTTTGGTTCAAACTGAGTCATTAATTGTGTCCCGTTTCCCTCCTCCTCTAGAAGTTTATGTCTTCTCTATAAATGCTGAAAAATAAGATTTTTGAAAGGTTCCAGATTTCTGTCAGCGGATTGTGCAGCGAGAAGGCTTCTGTATACATTTTGTAACATTTCTGTATGAAGTGTCAGAGCCCGTAGGGTCTCAGTGAGGAGGGGTTATAACTGTATTGAGGATTCTGATCTATGGTTTCTCACAGTATGTAATTTCTCTTATGTGTTAATACATATTCTCATTTCATGCATTTATCTTCTTGTATCATGTTCTAGAATGCGAGTGGCTCACTAGTTTGCAGTAAGGATTCATCTTAAGTGGTGCCCTTTCTGGAATTAGTCAAGCGCTTTAAATAGGCCTAGTCATGATATGCTGTTCCATGTTCACTCTTTCATATTTTCTGCTATATTAGTGGCTTAAGGATTCGTAAATTGGTGCGCCCTTATGCCTGCTAATATCTTCTTATGTTTCCTCACTGCACTCACTTCCTGATATCTGATTTCTGTGATATATTATTTGAATCGGCCCTCTTTACAGTAAGCGGTCTCTTAACTGTCTGATACTTTCATGCTGAAGTTCTACATTGTGTCCCTACATTATTCTTATCCTTGTATCAGCTTCTGAGAGAGATTGGTCCCATTCAAATCTAATTTCCTTGTTTAAAACAAGAGATAGTAAGTGAGTCTTTGGACTGACAACCCAAACTATAAAGGGCTCCTTGCTATATTAAGATGTCCTAGGCACTGGTCTATGGCAACTCTAGGCTGTCTCTAGGAGGGTGACAAAATCATCCACAACATCTTTCTGGCGCCGTTGCCGGGGACCGAATTCAAGAATATCCGTTTCCCTGGGTTCGACATCTCATATTCACTCTCTAATCAGGTGAGCACAGAGAGGTGAAGAGTTGCAGATTTCTCACCTTGGCGACTCCACTGGTCTTTATTTGATAAATTTTATTGGAAGTCCTGGCTTCCCGGAAGCCCCATTTGAGGTCGGATACCTCCCAGCCGAAAACACCCGTGTCTGACCCAGAAAAGATCATTCATAAAAGAGCTTGGAAAGAGAAGAAGTCAGTTCGTTCCGAAAATCCTGATTATTCCGTTGAAGATCATCCGCCCTCTTCTTCTCAAGAAGTTAGAACAGAAAAATCCGAGTTTTACTCAGAAACTCCACGTAGAGGAAATACCTGGATTGAAGGAGAATCTCATCCTGCTTTCGAGGCTGAAGAAATTAAAGAGGTCACAGAAGTAGCTGTTGTTAACCGTGAGTTATTCCCATCTACACCTCAGGCTTCTGTGCAATATATTCCCATTGTTATTCACACTTCACTTCCTCCCACTCTCCTCCCTTCATCTGTATCTCTAATTGTTGTGCAACCCCCGCCTCCCCTAATGGCCAATGTCCCTGCATTTCTTTTGAACAAATACGCTCCTCTGGCCTTGCCCCAGGTGTTAAATGATATGCCACAAGATTACTTGAAGATTTTGCCGAGATTTAATGGTGAAAATGAAGTTGATGCTCAGAAGCACCTCGAGACCTTCTGCTCTTTCGCAGAGAACTTAAATGTTGAACATCTGGATGTGGTCCTGAGGCTATTTGTGCAATCCTTGGAAGGTGAAGCCCGAAAATGGTTCAAGACGTTGGCAAACCATTCAATCACCACCTGGGACCAGATGGAAAATGCTTTTCTCAGGAAGTGGGGAGAAAAGAAAGACCAAGGGCAGTGCCTCGTTGAATTCAATACGCTAAAGAAGAAACACAATGAGGGAGTGGAAGAATTTATCAAAAGGTTTAATAAATTATATCTGAACCTTCTTGCTGATATGAAACCTCAACAAGCTGCAGCCAAAGTTGTTTTCATAGCAGCTTTTGATTCCGATTTCGGTTTCTCTCTGCGGGAAAGAATGCCTGTCACCCTGGATGATGCTCAGATAGATGCTCTAGAGTTGGAGGCAAATTTTGCTGCCACTGGGAAGTTAAAAGGAAAAATAGAACCGGAAACTAGAAGAAAAGGCAAAGAAGAGGTTTCTACCTCTAATCAAGAAAAGGATTCAGATAAAATGGACGAGATAAGCAAGATAATAAAGAAGATGGTTAAGCTAGAACTGGAAGCTAAGAACGCAACTCCCAAAAACTATTATAATGCTCCAAACAGAGGATACAATCCTCAGTACAGAAAGCCTCCATTGCAAATATTGCCAAGGGAAGCGAAAGAACAGCAAGATCAGGTACCTCATCCCTTGTACCTGGAAGGACCGGCAGATGACTCCGCTGGAGACGCAGCTTATAGACTAGAAGATTCAAATCTGGATTTTTCAAATAATGATGATATGGAGTGCCCCCTACAAGAAGAAGACGAAGAAGCAGAGATTGACCATTACTGCAAGCAATTTGCTGATTTCATGGAAGCACAATTCAACGTCAAATATGACCTCAGATCCTCAAGGAAGAGGACCAGAATTCAGGAGCAAGAGGAAGAACCACCTCAGAAAGAAGCATCTGCTCAAAAGGAACCAACAACAAAGAAGAATGCGGAAAAAGGTAAGAACCTTCTGAATACCCCCTTGCAGTCTAATGATCAGATTCCCTCCTCTTCTGAACAAGTTGGTCCTCCTAATGTTGAGTCAGCATCAAAAGAAATCAAGTCTTCAGTCGAGAATAAGGAGTCGAAAGAAGTAGTGATAGAAAAGCCCACATCTGCTTTCAATTTGCAAAAAAAACTTGAGAAGATTAAGATTCCTGTCCCCCTGACTGAATTATTAAAACAGCCTACATATCAGCCTCAAGTTACCTCTTTCATTCTTCCTCCTGAACTACCAATTACACCTGATAGTTTAAATCTTCAAGAAGAAAGACCCATGGTAGTCTTTGGCCCACATGTTGAGGAGATAGACCCTTCCACTCCACCCTTTTATGTATCCCTAGTCATTCATGACCTGCTGCTACACAATTGTATGTTAGATTCTGGGGCTTCCCATAATCTCATGCCTCTCTCTGTCATGGAGCAACTAGGGCTGCAAATTACAAGACCATACAAAGATTTATATTCATTTGATTCTAAAAGGGTTAAGTGCTTGGGAATGATTAAAGATTTAGTAGTCAATTTGGCTCAAATCCCAGCAAAGAGTGTGGTCATGGACATTGTGGTTGCCGATATCCCAGCCCGCTTTGGCATGCTGCTATCAAGGTCTTGGGGTACCAAGATTGGGGGATAAATCAAATTGGATTTAACATATGCTACTGTCCCAGTCTTTGGAGGTCAAGAAAGGAGGTTATACAGGGAGACTAGATTTGTCAAGATGGTAACTAAGGCCGACTGCTCAGATAATTCCCCAGTTTATAACAAAGAGGGAGACTTTTCATGTTTAATGTTGGAAGAAAATTAGGATTATGCACATGAGCCCCTTTTTGGTCAGACTCGAGCTGAGCAGCCTGAAGAAGATCAGGAATCAGGACTCTGGACTTTGCATTTTGATGGAGCTAATTCAAAAGAAGGCAATGGGGCTGGGGTATTGTTGATTTCCCCTACAGGGAGATGGGTGCCACTCTCTTTTAAACTGGAGTATGAAGCTACAAACAATGTAGCTGAATATGAAGCACTATTATTGGGACTCCAGACAGCCAAGAATATGGGTATCCAGTGTTTAAAAGTGTTTGGAGACTCTGAGCTGGTGGTAAGGCAGATTAAAAATGAATGCCAGACTAAGCATCCACGGCTCAGGGCATATAGAAATGAAGTATGGGACATGATAGAGAATTTCTTCTCAGCGTTTAATATACAGTTCATGCCCCGGGAGCAAAACAGAATAGCAGATTCTCTCGCTGTAGCTGCCAGTACCTTTCGTCCTCCTCAGAATCCACTCCTAAGATATGAAGTGGAGGTACGGTACAGACCATCCATTCCAGATTATATAAAGCATTGGCAGGTATTCGAGGATGATGAACAAATGAAAAGATTTATGGATACTGTGGGAGAATTCTCCAATATGGAGATTGACAGTGATGAAGAGGAAGAAGTTGAAAATATTGTTGAACACAAATGGGAAGAAAGAATAGCAGGTAATAAAGTGTTGCAACTGAAAGGTAATGTTATACCTAGAGGATTGGTACCTCTAGAAAGGTTATTTAATAAAAACGATGTTCCCATGCAGCCAAATAAAGTAGCAGAAGAAGATCAAGTGGGAGATTTGAATCTGGGTACTCTCACTGACCCCAAAATTGTTAAATTATCTAAAAGAGTCCCAGAAGGATACAAAGAAAAGTATTTGGAGTTATTTTAATCTTATAAAGATGTATTTGCTTGGTCCTACGAGGACCTAAAAACTTTTGATGTAAATATTATACAGCATAAGATTCCACTGAGGGAAGATGCAAAGCCATACAAGCAGAAGCTCAGACAGATAAACCCCTTGCTGCTTCCCTCAATTGAAAAAGAAATTAAGAAGTTACTGAAGGCCAAGATAATTGTACCACTAAGATACTCTGAATGGGTAGCAAATCTTGTTCCTGTTAGGAAGAAGAATGGAGAAATAAGGCTGTGTGTAGATTTCAGAAATTTGAATAGGGCATCTCTCAAAGATAACTACCCACTGCCCAAGATGGACCACATCCTGCAGAAAGTCGTGGGAGCATCCAGAATGTCAATGATGGATGGATTTT
Organism: Pinus albicaulis; assembly: GCA_034641835.2. Lineage (NCBI taxonomy): Eukaryota > Viridiplantae > Streptophyta > Pinopsida > Pinales > Pinaceae > Pinus > Pinus albicaulis. Next base: position 382,631,651 of record CM076579.1, on the reverse strand, counting down.
CGGGCTACAATCAGGTAGTCGTGTTCCCAGAAGACCAGAAGAAAACTGCATTTACTACACCATAGGGAACCTTTATGTATGCAAGGATGCCTTTCGGATTAATTAATGCAGGAGCTACTTTTCAGAGGGCAATGGACATAGCCTTTGTAGGAGAACAGGACAAGTTCTTGGTGGTGTATCTTGATGATATCACAGTGTTCTCAAAGAATGATGATGAGCATATTGAGCATTTAAGAAGAACTTTTGAAAAATGTAGAAGGTATGGCCTTTCTCTTAACCCCCAAAAATCTTTGTTTGCATTAGATGAAGGAAAACTCTTAGGGCATATTGTGACTAAAGATGGTGTGAAGATTGATCCTAAGAGAGTTGAAGTGATCAATAGCATTCCTTTGCCAAGAAATAAGAAAGAAGTACAGGTGTTTTTAGGTCGGATTAATTTCTTGAGAAGATTTATTCCTAACTACGCTGAGATAGTTAGGCACATAACCAATATGTTGAAAAAGGAAAATGAGGTAAAATGGTCCCAGGAGTCCAGAGATGCATTCACAAGGATAAAACGGGCATTCGCTGAAGCTCCTGTGCTAGCAGGGCCAGATTACAAAAAACTATTTATGATTTTCTCATTTGCTTCACCTCATACCATTGCTGGAGTGTTATTGCAGAAAAATGAAGAGGGATATGAACAGCCCATAGCTTTCTTCAGTCAAGTGCTTTATGATGCTGAATTGAAATATAATATACTGGAGAAGCAGGCATATGCCTTGGTAAAGTCCCTTAAAGCTTTCAGAGTCTATATTTTGCAATCTCACATCACAGCCTACGTCCCTACAGCAGCAGTTAAAGACATTCTGGTTCAAGGAGACAGCGAAGGTAGAAGGGGAAGATGGATTGCAAAAATCCAAGAATATGATTTGGATATAAGGCCTACTAAATTGGTGAAAGGACAGGGACTTGCCAAAATGTTATCTGAATCAGATCATCAAGCTTTGGGCATTAATCTGTCTGTGATAGCAAATGAAGAATCAGAAAAAGAAGAAGAGCAACATGGACTAGAGATGGCTACTCAAAAGATACATGTGAAATATCTGACTAGTCCTTGGTATAAGCAAATAGTTGAATATCTGTTAACACTTAGTTGTCCTCCAGGATGTGACAAGGTGAAATACAGAGCTGTAAGGATGAAATCTCAGAAATATGCAATTGCCAATGGGCAGCTCTATTGGAGAGACCCCCTAGGCATATTACTTTTATGCCTCACAGAAAATGAAGTGCAAAATGTAATGACAGAATTTCATGAGGGGATATGTGGAGGACATTACAGCTGGAGGGCTACCACTCATAAAATCCTGAAGGCTGGTTTTTACTGGCCGAAATTGTATTCAGATACTTTTGCTTGGGTTAGATCGTGCGACAGGTGCCAAAGATTTGCAGAAAGGCAGAAATTAGCAGCATTGCCCTTGATCCCCATCCATGTAAATGAACCATTTCAGAAATGGGGATTGGATTTTATAGGTGAGATACATCCCCCATCGAGTAGCCAACATAAATGGATATTGACCGCCACAGAATATTTCACGAAATGGGTGGAAGCCATACCTACCAGAAATGCTACAGATGCTGTAATAATGAACTTTATAGAAGATAACATCATATCTAGGTTTGGCTGTCCTGCAAGAATTGTAACTGACAATGCGCAAGCCTTCAAGTCGGCCAGGTTCGTAAAATTCTGCCAAAGATACAACATCATCCTCACTCATTCTACAACATATTATCCACAGGGAAATGATCTAGCAGAGTCATCCAATAAAACCCTGGTGAGAGCCCTGAAGAAAACAATAGCTGAAAATCAGAAAAACTGGGACTCTCAATTAAAGTTTGCTCTATGGGAAAACAGGATAACCAGCAAAAGAGCAACAGGGAAGTCACCCTATGAGCTGGTATATGGACGGGCTGCAGTGTTTCCTCTGCAATTAGCATTACCTGTGGCACGTTTCATGCAGGAAAACCAGGAAGAACCAGACAGCATGATCCGAAGAATTAATCAGTTGGTGGAATTGGAGGAAACAAGGAACCAGGTAGATCAGAGACTGATAGAATACCAAGAAAAAATGAAGAATGTCTTCGATCAGCGCGCAAAGGATAGGAATTTTCAAGTTGGAGACCTGGTTCTTAGATGGGATGTACGCAGAGCAGAGAAGGGCAAGCATGCTAAATTCGATCCATTGTGGTTCGGGCCATTCAAAATAGTGAAACTGGGAAGAAACAATACTTTTTCTCTAGAAAACCTGCAGGGTGATTTGTTGGATGCACCCGTGAATGGCCAGTTCCTCAAGCCTTATTTTCAATTCTGACCCGGGCTGGGGATGCTTGATTGTATATATTGTATATAGTTTGTTTTAGCTTTTATTTTTATAAAGGAAAAGAATGTTGATAATTACTTGAAGTAAAAGTGCAGGGGAATTCAAAAATAAGATGAAATGTTTAATGGTCTGCGTGTTCTCGACATGCCCGAGGACGGACATGTCGTCCCCAGATGGAGCCGATGTTGTACATATTCTCCTCTGTCTGTGAATTTTTGCCCTGCTGCTCCATTCAAACCCATTCTTAACCTCTGCCGTGGCCTAAAATCTCATGATTCCTGCTAGATACTACCATCTCCGCCCGAAAATCTGCTTCACAATAGTTATAAATCCAAATTTAAATAATCGGGCCGAGTCCCCAAAGAGGTTTAGCGCTCTCCTACTTCAGCTTCCATGTGACCTGAGTCTAAAAATCGTAATTCAAAGCAAGGAGGGGTTGATTCTCTTAATGATCGGACGCAAGGCTGGCCGCCCGATCTAGTTCAAATCAACGGCGCGGAGAGCAACTTATATGGAGGGCCCGCGCGCGTCGGATCATCGGTATTTCACGGCCCACCATTTTATTGTCCCCCGATGAAAGCGCAGCCGTTGATCTCGTTCCGAGATCAAACGGTCCTAGGTTAATCGCTGTCCCGCCCTCAATCGCGATCGGAACTTCTAAAATGTACCACCCCCGTTCTCCCCGCTCCATCTTCCGATTGCGATCTCCGATTCTGGTCCCACCTCCCGTGGTCGTGTCATCATAGTACATCAGTGTACACCATGTTTCTCCTCCATCATCCACATGTTCCGGTGACGTGTCACATTTTATGAACCTTGGACCCGTTCATTCGTTGTCGCTCCATTGTGTTCTGCATTGTCACCCCCTGTTTCTCCGTTATATTCGCGTGCCTCCTGTCACCCCGCACCTTCTCAATATCTCGCCTGGTCTGTATTGCCGACTCCATGGCCGCTGTTGTATCCACACTCCCTGTCACCGAGTCATTTTCCTCTAATGTTTTGCAGGTTTTGCAGGTTTTAAAACGACTTAGTTGGCGCTTTAACTCACCGCCTCCATTGCAAAGATCTGGAACATACTCGAGGACATATCCTACCGGCGAAATTAAGGAAAGGCGCCGAGGGTAGGTGGGAGAGGTGACCGCCATTAAAGAAGACATGGATATGGATTCTCAGAACTCTCCAGATGCGCCCGCCTCCCATTAAAGGTCCAGGACTCAAATCCAAAGCCAATGGCCGAGAGTACAGTACTGAAATACAGATTGTTCCAAATCTCTTACGGCAGCAGATCTTTCCTCAGCCGCGGGCAGCAGATTGCATATATTTTATTATTCCTGTCTTGAATATGAAGAGATTTTTATCTCCCAGCATTTATTTCTTTAGACGGACTGTTAGTTGTATTCATTTATAGTTAGTCATTCATAAGAAAAGGCGCGAATGTTTTCCTCCATTTTGGTTCAAACTGAGTCATTAATTGTGTCCCGTTTCCCTCCTCCTCTAGAAGTTTCTGTCTTCTCTATAAATGCTGAAAAATAAGATTTTTGAAAGGTTCCAGATTTCTGTCAACGGACTGTGCAGCGAGAAGGCTTCTGTATACATTTTGTAACATTTCTGTATGAAGTGTCAGAGCCCGTAGGGTCTCAATGAGGAGGGGTTATAACTGTATTGAGGATTCTGATCTATGGTATCTCACAGTATGTAATTTCTCTTATGTGTTAATACATATTCTCATTTCATGCATTTATCTTCTTGTATCATGTTCTAGAATGCGAGTGGCTCACTAGTTTGCAGTAAGGATTCATCTTAAGTGGTGCCCTTTCTGGAATTAGTCAAGCGCTTTAAATAGGCCTAGTCATGATATACTGTTCCACGTTCACTCTTTCCATATTTTATGCTATATTAGTGGCTTAAGGATTCGTAAATTGGTGTGCCCTTGTATGCCGGCTAATATCTTCTTATGTTTCCTCACTGCACTCATTTCCTGATATTTGATTTCTGTGATATATTATTTGAATCGGCCCTCTTTACCGTAAGCGGTCTCTTAACTGTCTGATGCTTTCATGCTGAAGTTTTACACATTGTCCCTACATTACTCTTATCTTTGTATCAGCTTCTGAGAGAGATTGGTCCCATTCAAATCTAATTTCCTTGTTTAAAACAAGAGATAGTAAGTGAGTCTTTGGACTGACAACCCAAACTATAAAGGGTTCCTTGCTATATTAAGATGTCCTAGGCACTGGTCTATGGCAACTCTAGGCTGTCTCTAGGAGGGTGACAAAATCATCCACAACAATATGAATGCACGAGTCATGTGAAATTTTCCAGAATATTTGAAGTGTACAAAGTTAGCGTATCAAACTTTTGACAATGATCATAATAAATCTATATTCGTGGAAGCTGTCAAAAAAGAGATTCTGCAACATGTACAACTAGCAGCACTGATGCCATTTCAGAAATATGTTGTTGTTAAATAACTGAAACTGGTTGCACCCTTTCGCAACAACTTATGGTGAATGCATGATAACGGAGCCGAATATCAATAGTAGAATCGAAATGGGTGTTTACACTTCTCGATCAGATTTTCAACCAAATTCCGATGAAATTAGCAAGGCAGTTTTATTATCATCGTTGGCTAACCTGGATAATGAAGAAAGAAAGCAAGCTGTTGCAGATCCAGACTATCGTTTTGGCTGGGAAAACATAGAAATGGCACCCGATTTTATACTTTGTAAGCAGAACGACAAAAATACTCTGTTTGTTGCGTTCAGGTGGGGATTTTCTATTCGAGATATGTTTGCTCTCAAAGTTGCAGGCAAAGATGAATTTTTTACGAGTTACGGTGCAGTGGCCAAAGATTTGCAAGGTTTGTTTCATAATGAGATTTTTCAGAAAATTACCTGCAATCTTCCTAGTATGGGCTTTTTCCAAAATTATAAAGCAGACAAGATAATATTTTCAGGGCATGGCATGGCTGGGGCATTGGCTCATGCTAATCACCCGCGAAGGGACAAAACCCCATGTATCTATTGCCTTTGGCTCGCCCTTTTTCTGTGACAACGATGCCAAGCGGTTCTGTGAAAAAACCATGGAACTCAGTAGACGTATGTTTACACTTGTGAATGATGCTGATCCTGTACCCTGGCTGCTAACATGTATAAGAATGACTGTACGTTGTAATCCAGATGCAGAGGATTTACTTTCTTGCTTGGAGAGAATGAAGCTTAAGGAAATGCAGAGCAAAAAGCAGCCTGGCATGGCTCAGTATGGATATGTTGGACTGTACTATGAGGGAAAGGATTTGATCTCAGTCAATCCAGATGTGAAAGTAGCAAGTGTAAACGCCTGGAAATGTCACCAAGTTGAAAACTATGTGAAAGAGTTAAGTTCTCATACCAGCAGGGGAAGATCTCTAATTAGTAACATCATGGAAATAGGGTCTAAACCTTCTATAGAATCCTGCACTCTCAATATTTGCCATGGTCAAAAGAACTGTGAAGGATTCATAGCCATAAGAGGTGATAATTTGTTAGAGTTGAAAGAATTTCATGTGAAGCCAAAGGTAGGAGATAAGTGGGTTGTTGAACGTTCATGTGACAAAGGCATCCTTCTAAGATCTTTCATAAACATAAGGGAAATCGATACAGACCAAATACATATCTCTGTGGAAATAAGGACTTGCTTCGGCTCAATAGAGGCCGATGTGCAGGTTGAAGATGCATGGAAGAAGAGTTATGTTGCATATGCTTTAAACAGGGCCATGGGAAGACTGTTGTTAATGAAGCAATCAAATGTTTTAACAGAAACTAAAGAGTAGAAGGAGGCGTATGAAGCTCTTGACAATGCTTTTGACAATGCTTTTGAGCATCGGTCAATTGGTATTTCTGCGGAAACCAAGAGGGAACATTTTGGCAGTATGAGAGACCTTCTAACAGAGAAGCTGGGGACGCCGATTCCAAACGGTTTTTTTGCAAAATTTAAGGATGCATTTAGTTTTGCAGAATCGGCGGAAGGGATACGCAGAAAATCAAATGTATTATTTTCTACCGTATTCCGGTCTTGTCCGGAAAATCTATGTTCCGTTATACCTGGTGAATCGTGCATTTCGAGGTCTGCTAATGAAAGTAGCTCCTACTTCTACTGCATCTGTGACAGTGACAATAAACTTGGAACACTGAATTACCTGGCCATTGTGAGAACTATTTATTGCCTTCTGAGCGACACTAAATCACAATATGAGCCACAGAATGATTGGTATTATGAGAGGAAAATCTACGAACATGTTCGCAGTGCAGGTCAGGCTGTGAAGAGTAGACAATGGCTACCGGAGGGCATTGTGAGGGACATTGAAAATCGAGCCTGGAAGATGTTTAAAATAATATATGCATGTGAGTTATTAGAAAGCTTGAGTATCGCAGCATTTATAGGGCCTGAAAACGCTGGTAAGAGTACTCTTATAAATTCAACATTAGGCAATATTGTTGAAGAAGAGGGATTCACCATACACACACGGGCCGCTACCATGCACCGTTTCAGTGATGAGATATTTATAATTGATTTCCCTGGCACTGAAGCGGGTGGAGAAAGAGTTCACCTGTCAAAGGTTTGGGAAAATTATGACAAGGTTGCAGACTTGTGCATAGTGGTGCTTAATTTTGTTGGCGATAATTGTCAAGCTGCGGCGGAGTTTCCAAGTATCGCCCGATCACGAATGTCCAAAGATGTGGTGTTAATTATGAACAAGGTGGATTGCATACTTCATGGTCCGAGGAAATCTAAGGTATGGGATGAGTACAATCCCAAGAAACTTACAGATCTGAGACAGGCATTCGCAGAAAGCTCTCGGTTAGCCCAAAGGAAAGTCTTCCTTTCAGTCTCGAGGGCGAATGAAGAGCTGGAAGAAACAACGTACGAACTGCTTAAAGAGCGAGGCAGCAGCGTCATGCTTAAGGAAGAGATCACAACCACCATAAGGATGTTGATTTCAGAATTGAAGTTCAGAGATCGTTCATGTGAAGTTGAATGATTTGGTAAAACTTTAACCTCTCTTCTAAGTCGATACCTTAAACTGTCCTAGTGTTTTGGAATTGGTGTAGGTTTATCTCAAATTTCAGTTCAGTGTGAATCTTAATCAATCAAGTTCTATAATTTAATTTAATTTCGTCTTCTGGATTTCTAATTTGCGGCCAAAACACTAATGCAGGAGCATAATATCCGCAAAATTAACTTTGTAACCTTAGCCTAAAAGGGTCATGGAATTTTCGAAACCTGAGCCTAGAAGGGTCATGGAATTTTCGAAAGGGGAATGGATTCACCCAAATAAAATTTCTATAAAATTAAAAATAGTGAATTTCCAGTGTCTTAGTTGTAGAAGGAATCTAGGTTGTTAAGGAGAATGCTCTGGGCCATGTTACAAATTGTAAGAAGGACAAATTGTCATGTAGTTGAGGACCGGTACAGTTAAATTAGTGAACTGTTGGAAACAGACTACATCTTTTCTGTTATAATGGTTGATATTTTAGCAAGAAGTAGCTGAGACAAGCAAGCCAGGGGAGGCCTGACAGATAGAGGCAATAGGGCAAAGTGATAGACAGAGGAGAGGGCCAGGGCAGAGCACGCCCATCTTTGTATGATCAGGCCATTGAGGGAACAGTAATATTGTTAATAAGATTCTGTGTATTAAATTTGTAATAGTTCTGTGCTTCTGTGAGTTGATCTCCCCATGATCAATTGGACAAGTGTGTAAGTGTCTGCTCAGAAATCTGTGTGATTTCTGTGATGGTCTGTGAATGATTAATGAATATATGAAGTGTTGCTTAGGAATTCGCGTGCAGTCCCTGTAATACGAAATGGAAATGTTTGAATGCATGAATTGTGATGGCTGAATGGGTTTCTTCTAGTAGTTAAACCTCGTAGAAGGGTTTAATACCTTTCTCGAATTGAAATCGTTGTGATTGATATGAATCAAGCTCTCTGTGTTGTATCAGAGGAACGTGCCAGGGGTTAAACGCAGAGTCAGTATTAAATTGTTAATGTCATTGGAATCGGCATGGAAAGTCCCTGCGTGGTGTTTGTTAACTTCCAGTTCCTGGAAATCGCCATCTGGGCGTAAATGAACCAAAACTTCTGTTGATTAGAGATCCGCACAGAGATCGGCAGACCCTGCGTAAAAGGTAAGAGGGCCCAAGTATTGTTGTTTATTTTGTCAGTTCATACAAAATCAAATTCTGAGCATTAGAATACGAAGGTGTTACAAAGGGATTTGATTCCTTTGGGAAACGAAATCCATTTTGAGACCAAGTTGAGATGTGATTGAGCTCATTGCTCAATGCTAAATCAACGATGGACTGATTTGGTACAGTAGGAACTAGTCTATGTTCCAAGTCAGGTTTGAAATGGGGGTTTGATCGGAGGATTGTATATAAGTTCTGCTCTGGACTTCTCAGATCTATTCGCACCAGAGACAACTGTGATGTAGAGTTACGATCCAGCTCAGTTTTGGGTTCCTCAGATACATTTGCATTTGAAGCAAGGCGTGGCAGAGAAATTTTATACCAAAACCATTACTCATTTGACCAGACCGCATTAGATTTAAGGACCAGAACCATCACTCATACCGCATTAGATTTCTGTAAATCCTGATTTCATCGACCTGGGCGGACTGGTGGAGCAGAAAGCATTACGAGTGTCTGTGATAACGTGTTTTCCATTTTCATCAATCAGTTGAAGAGCTAGTGAAGGAATTCGATCTTCCATAGGGCGGATATCATTAGCTCTAGCAAAGATTGCAGGATACATAGAATTCAAGAGAAAATAATTTCTGTAAAAATGACTGAAAGCAGAGCACGAATGTAAACTCTGGTGTGTTTTAGATTTAATTTGTATTATACATAGTTGCAAAGAATGTGAATGGTGTGGCAAGAAATCAAGTCATAGGAATGGCTTCGTAATTTGGTGTAAAAATAGTCTAACATTGAATATAGAAGAACATAATATATGATAATGCATGGAGTGGATTGATCTTCATCCAGCAACAAGGTTCTAGTATAGCTGTCGGAACCAACCTTAGAGGAAATGACAGATTCAGGCTCAGAAGCTATAAGCCTATGGTTTGCAGGTCAATGAGTCAATTTTTGGAAAAGAGCTATTGGTTTTTAGATATCAATTAGATTCACCCTCAGGAAGTTCGAAGTCTGTAGTTTGCAGATCAAGGATTCAATCTAGGAAAAGAGAAATTGGTTTTTAAATATCAATCAACTGAAGGTTACATGTACATGAGGGGGGAGAAATCAGAGTAACGTAGTGGAGTCCTGGTTCTGACTATGAGAATAACATAATAAAGTTTTACAAGAAGATGTGGACTGGTGACTTTTGAGTTTGAATGGTTGTCCCATGCAAACCTGGTGAGTCAGTGATCTATAAGTGAGTTGAGTCACAACCTGTACCAGTTAGAGAGTTAGAGTCAGAGTTGTAGCTAGAAAGTCTTCAGTTAATGAGTTGTTTTTCAACGAACACTTTTAGATTTAGAATTGTTTGAGGAACTACATTGATTGTTCCAGAGTTAGTAGTCACCTTAAAACCATAATTTTGGTTTTTCTGAGAACTGTTATGAAGGTTCCAGAGTTAGGTGTTGGTTGAGATATTGAGTTCTCCAATATTGGTTTGTGGTTATCCTTAAAAACGAGACATTCAGGTCTTGACTGAGATGTATTTTTGCATTTTAAACTTCCATTCTTAGACTTCCATTCTTAGACTTTGATACATCCCTTCGGATTAAGGGGAAATGTTAGACAACTAATCCTTGGTATTAAGGTATTAAGGTTGAGTTAGTTTGTATTAAAGTGATTGGTTATTAAAGTCCAAAAAACCTCTAAAACTGATTCAACAATTTCTTATATATATTAATATGTACATTATATACATCATTCTTTAAGATCAATATTTAATATGATTGATTTTAATTTCCAATATCGTAAATCTTACATGCATCAAACACACTATCCCTCGCTCTTTTCTCTGGACAAGTTTTTTTTGTTTACTGCTTTCACATATCTTGACTGCTTCTCTCATAAATCCCTTTCATCTCGTCAAAATAATGGAAACAAAAATCATTAGCCCTGGGTTTCTTGCGACAACCTTTACTCTACACTCCCATACCTGGTCTAATTAATGGAAATTTCAACCAATGACCTTTAACCAAAATTTTGGAAAGATGGAAAGTTGAACTAGTGTTTTTTCATTAAACTCAGAAATGATATACATTAAATTTATAGATTGCACATTAAAGTTTAAATTTATATTGCATTTTAAAGTTTTATAAGGATGGATATGCTGTTCAATCTATTTATGCAATCAAATTCAGCAATTTCAACCGATTTGAATAAATTTATAATAAATTTCGGCAGATTAAATCACAGGTTAGATGAGAGAAATTTAAAAAAGATAGTTTTTTGTTTTTGGTAAATTGTTTCTGTATTACAAAGAGAAGATTTACATTAGTTTAGTAAAACTATTGTTTTTGAGTTACCACCTTGTAAACCAGACCAGATCAGAGGCAATTAAGTAGAAAATCAAGAATTTGCAAAATTAGATGAAAATCCGTGAAAAACAGAGACCAAAACCATTTGTTGTCTCACTCATAAGAATACCAATGACACGAAACAAAATTAACAGCCTTGCAGCAAAGTCTGTGCTGAACAAAATTAATCTTAGAATAGAAGTAAAAGAAAACAAACTATAGCCCAACTCCATTTATTTCGTTGCTTGCCAACTACATCTGGGTAATAATATTTTGAGTCTATTTTCTAGCATTCTTGTTTTAATGAAGAAGAGGAATTAGAGAGCAAAGAAGAATGACTTAACATAAAGAGTGAAACACAACTTTTATTGGTTAATTGATTTGTAAATCTGCCAGATATATGAGGGAACATAGAGAGTGAAACTGTAATATTCAATCAGCTCATGGTATTTACCGTGGTATTCGCCCATTTTATTTATTTGGTATTCTCCCATGGTATCAGCTTATGGTATCTACCTTCATTTTTGGAAGGAAAACAATAAAATAAGGTCCATCTAACCTATAATAAGGGATAACCTATAATAAGGGATAAGGACCAGACAAAGTAGATCATCCTGAACTTGTCTATCTAGTTGTGTTTTGTTAGGAACTTGGTGTGGCCGTTATAACTTGATCTTGGGACGATCCATTCAGGGTTCACATTTGTGCTTCAATTTTTTCACTTTCTTGTTCATTGAGCACCCATGTATGCTAAGCCAAGGGCTCCCTTCTTTGCTTGTATTTTGGGCATATCTCATTTTCTGATAATTGAAATAAAGTGCTGCAGTTTCAAATCCAGTTGTGTTCAGTGTTTTTAATGCAATTATTTTTAGTTAGAACACCTAGATATGTCACATCTATGATAATTTTTATTGATTAAGATATTACAGAAACACAACTTTCATTGCTCAATTAATCTATAAATCTCCAAAATATATGAGAAAATGGTGGCAGAGATTCGAGGAAAGAGTTATTCTATGAGAATCAGGGAATGAGTTGTTAAGAATTTTAGAGTTTCCAGCTTTTCCCCTATTGAGAGAGGAAGAGAAAAAGCAATAAGAGAAATAACAAGATGAAAATCACCTCAAGCAAGATGGTTCTTTGACCCGTACCAAACCGTTCTGGACCTTAAATTCATTTCATTCCGTTTTAATTTTCCTTTATTTTTAGGCTGCATTCTTTTAAAGGGTATTAATGTTTTTGACGCAACCTTTTAGTTTCTCCAGGTTTATTATTTCTACGTGTTCGGATTCATACACTGAACACTGTAATATTTTCACTAGACACCTGTATTAAAGAATGCTTTACAGCATTAAAATAAAAAATTTCCCGAAAATAAATTACGGCATTAAAATAAAAACCAGTAACCATAACTTCCACTTTCCACTATGCAGTTTCATTTTGACAATACTAAGACAGCATGTCATGCTGCAATTTCTGGCCTCTAGGATTGTTCTAAAAAACAGTAACGTACATCATGTAAACTCAGTAAGGCGATGTATGCAACCACTTGTGTGTCCAGCTCTGCTCCGGTTTCTTCTCATTTTCAGATTATTACTTGTAAATGTATGAGTAGTGGGTCAGCTGACTTTGGCATGGATCAAGTGTTATATATATATAGATTATTACTTGTAAATGTATGAGTAGTGGGTTAGTTAACTTTGGGATGGATTAAGTGTTATATATACATAAATGGGAAATCATAATTCAGTTATCAAATTAGTTGTGAGACAGGTATTATTGGTTGCTACCTGTGTTGACTCGAAGAAAATTACTTCATATTAATAAGGTAAGTTTTCACTTTTGCAAAATGTTTCTGCGTCATGGATTTTTAACTTATTTCTTTTTGTCAAAGGAAAATGAATATTTAACTGAACAAAAACAGTTTTAGAAAGTTATATATATTTTTTTTTATGTTTGTGTTTGAATAGATTTATTGTAATGTTTTTATAAATATTATTAGCCAAATATAATGAAGAAGTCATATTGCTTCGTGTTTTTCCTTTTTGGCTTAATTCTATATTCATTTTATTTTTGCTGTCATTGTTGGTGGGTTAATTTCAATCTTGGCTTATAATTCAGTTTAATTCTGTATTCACTTTATTTCTGCTGTCATTGTTGGTAGGTTAATTTCAATCTTGGTTTATAATTCAAGAAAAGCAGGCACTTTCAAGCAGAAGAAGATTTCCAAGTAGAAGAAGAGATCCCCAGCTTCAAAGGGCCCTCAAACAAATCCCACTGTCTTATATGGCTACCGTCAGCTATCCAACACTGCTCAGGAAAAGGATATGGAGATAGATCTGCTCACTGAGGCGTTTGGGGAGGACAGACCTCATAATCAGGCTTGATGTTCTATGATAGGCTGGATAGGTTGGAGAGTTGTAGGTAGTGAACCAAGTTTTTAATTTCATTTTTCAATTGTTATTCTGAAAGACTTGATATGGGATTTGAAATTGTTATTCCGAAAGACTTAGAAATGGGTATGGATTTTCCACTAATATAATCAATTTGTTGGTTTCTATTAAGGCAAACCATGGTGGAGAATGTTGTAAATTTGTATGTTATGAAAATTATATTTTTGGTTTAAAAGAAATAAATGAAAATGTTATGTTTTGTTTTAAAATATTTTTTTTAGTAAGGTTGGTAGTACCTTTCTATTTTCAAAACAGCAGGTTACAATCATAGAAGATGTTCAATGGCTTCAATGGCTTCAGCCTGGCCAAAGGAAATCAGGTTTAATGGCTTCAATGGCTTCAGCCTGGCCAAAGGAAATCAGGTTTGTTGGCCACCGAACAACATTATAAGCCGTCAAGAATATTAAGAGTTTATGTCTGTCCATCCAAGCCTTATAGGCCATAAGCTCTGTAAACCATCTAAACTTAAGGCTACAAAAGTAAATGCTATTGGACAATAAGGCTACAAAAGTAAATGCTATTCGACAAGTTCATCATAAAAAAACCAAAAATTTTCTATTTTCTATCCAAAAGCTAATCATCAGACGATTCTACCAGAGCAGGGTCTTTGACACTTGATCCTAAATTTTAGTTTGAGGTAGGCCCTAAAGTTGTCGTTCAATGCAGCTAAGGCGTACATTCTGGTGGTGCAGAATGTAGCTGAAGCGATTGAATTTCTTTTTGGATGACAGTGAGGCTCAACTCAGGTTCGAATTACCTGTTGCTTCAAGTGAAGACGTTATGGCTTTCGCCATAATACATTTCATGAGCCAATAAAGATGCACCGACTGTTTGAAGAGAGAAAGCCGGCCTCGAGTATGCCCATGGTCAGAGACCAACATTGTCCAATCCTCGACCTGAACCTCTTGCTACCTTTAAAGTCAATTTTGTCTCCCAAGATGAAATTATTCTTCACCTGTGTTGGCGAGCCTACGCTATAAGCATGCAGGGTATTTTGCATGTTCTCAACATCGGTTTTATGGCCTCTCTGGCGCAGGGGTTTGTTGGATGACGCCTGTTGGTCTTTACCCTTATTCCTCAACTGCTTGCCGTCACAGCCTCCACGCCCTTGTTTTCCAATACCAGGGGTTGCCTTCACCATACTAACGTTTACTAGACCACCCAAAGGCTACGAGACCACTATAACCCGCACTGGAGGCAAGACCACGGTGCAACAGTCGGAGTGGATAACAGCTTAGGCGGACCTGTAATGTTCAAGCAAACAAACAAACCATTAAATTTGCTCCACCAAACAATTAAAACAATTAGATGCTCTTGTCAACATATAACCACTCCTTCATCCCACCATTCTTTCCTTCGGTGTTACAAGAACCAGAATTTTTGCGAATTAATGAGCGAAGCCAGATAATTAGCAATGAGCCCTTTGAATTCAACCCACCAGGATTTTGAAATTTGGGCATAAACTAAACCCATATCCACATGTCTATCCATAACTTTCCAGGGCAACAAAAACCAGAGGCGAATATACTCATATACATTATAGGGATTTAACATATCCAAGACAGACGAAAGAACCCAAAACATTCCCATTTGAGCAAGTAGACTTTCATAATAAATGGAAATCAACATGACAAACACAAACAATTCATTATTTCCAAACAGTCCAACTTTCGAGCGCGTCAATTTCCTCAAACCCTTGAATTTAGAATGCATGTTCTGAGGAAAAGCCTCCATCCCACTTACCAGGAGAGCCTGAGAAACATACCAGGTTTTACACATAGCATCCATGCTGTGACAGTCTCATGCGTCGTTGCCCTCTCGCTTAACCAACTTCTAGAGCCGACTAACTGGGTTTGCCACCCACCAAAGAAACCAGGTATGAAGCCAAACAAATGTTTACATGCAGAATGTGTCTCCCACCACCTGGAGGGGGAGATAACCACCGTTCGAGACCCGTTTTGACAGGAGTCTTCGGGACCACCAAACCATGAATGTTATCACCGTGTGGAAGCGTGGAAAGGACCGCCTACTTACCCTTTCACATAAACACTTATTAATTACTCTGATCCCTATGTAAATCATCTCCCTCCTCACACTCAGATCATGAAATATTTTATTTTAAAATATTAAAAAAAACTAATATAATTAAAAATGATACATTTAATGTTAGAATATATATTTTATTGGAATTTTACACCAAAAAAATTGTTAATATGTTGTTATTATTTAAAAATAATAATCACAACAACACAGGAAAACAATATGAAAACTAAATATATGTTATTAAAATAATTGAGAATTGTTTGTTAAATTATTAACTAAAAAACATTTTATAATTATTTATAATTATCAATGTGTTTTCTTTAATAGAATGTGTTGGAAATTGTATTACATTAGGTTATTGGAAATTATGAATATATTTTTATATGTATTTCTGTATAGATTTGTTAATATAAAAGTTTTGCTCGTCTATTTTTGTATAGATCTATTAATATAATATATTTTGTTAGTGTTTAAAGAAACAAAAAGTATATATATACATGGAATTAAAAGTTATTGTTTAATATATATGTATGAGAATTAATTATTGAATTATTAATTATAAAAGATTTTATAATTATTAATGTGTTTTATAAGTAGGATGGGTAGGGAGTTTAGTGAATTTACTAGATTTTAAACTAGTGTTATCTATACAAGAGTATGTTAAGTGTGTAATAAAATGTAATTGTCAATGCATTGTTAAAATTATCAACATTACTATTAATATATTATTAAAATGGTTCAAATTGATTATTTCAAAGAAGTTATCAAAGGATTAACTTGCATTTCTAGAGGGGAGGCAAATTCAAGAGGCTATTGGGGATGGTCAAGAAGGATTTCATAGCCTTAAAACTTGGAAGCTAAAAGGGTTGGTTATAAAGCTTGATCTCTCAAAAGCTTACAATAGAGTAAGCTAGTTTTATCTCCGTATGTGGATGACCCACCTTGGATTCAAAGTTCCTTTTATCAGTGGGGTTATGAGTTGCATCTTTTCTATCTCATTTGTGGTTCTTATAAATGGAGCGGCTACCTCTTTTTCCCATGCTCGAAGGGGATTGCGTAAGGGATTTCCTTTATTCCCATTAGTCTTCTTACTTGTGGATGAGGGCTCATTAGATTATTATCAGGCGCTAGAAGGGGAGTTCTAAGAGGTATTGTAGTCACTGAGGTTTGTTTCATCACTCACTTATTATTTTTGGATGATGTCCTATTTTTATGTGATGGGTCTCAGAAGGATGTTGCATCCATAAGGGAGGTGCTCTCTTTATTTGAAAAAGCAACAAGCACACAGGTAAATCATCTGAAGTCTTATATATCCTTTAATGGTCTATATAGGGAGGAATCAAGGTATGCTCAACTTGTCCTTCCTTATCAATTCAAACCCCTTAATGATGGCCTAAAATATTTGGGCTTCTATCTTAAACCAAATCATTACCAAAATACTGATTGGCAATGGCTTCTGGAAAAAATCGAAAACAGGGTAAAGTCCTAGAGTTTCTGATGGCTTCTGGAAAAAATCAAAAATAGGGTAAAGTCCTAGAGTTTCTGATGGCTATCACATGCTGGAAGATTGATTCTCTCTAAATTAGTTCTTGAAGCGATCACAATTTTTTGGTCCTCCCTCTCATGGATCCCCGAAGGTACCCTTTCTTCAGTTCGCAAAATATGTTGTCGTTATTTCTAGGATGGATGGAGGGAGGGTAGATTATCTGCTTGGGTAAAATGGGATAGAATATTTCTACCAAAGGATTGGGGTGGTTGGTGCTTAAAAAACATTCATTTATTTGCAAAGGCCTTGACATCCAAGGTGGGATGGCTTTTGATATCAACCAACAATTTATGGACAAAGTTATGTATCAAAAGTACATTTGGCCTTGGTCTAATGTGGAATGGATCCATGCCCCTGATCGTAGCAGACCAAATGCTTGAGTCATATGGAAGGTGGTAGTCCAATCATTCTAGGTGATAAAAAAGGGTCTCATATGGAAAGTAGGCAATGGTGAACACATTTGAATTGTCACAGACCCATGAGTAGGGAGTGGCACAAATTATCATCTCCCACTTCAACTTACTGAATTCCTTTAGGCACACAGTCAACACACTTTGGCTCAGGTCACAAGTGAGGACAATACATCTATTTGGGGACAAGGTTGGCTCTCTACACTACATCTTCATCTCCCCATGTAATGGGTAGATCAATGCCATTGATTCATTTCTATTTTAAATGCGGCCCATGTTTGCATAAGGAACAAAGAAGATTCTTTGGTCTTGGCGCATGCTTCATCTAGCGATTACAGTCCAAAATTGGTATATGTATTCTTCATTGAAAACAGGAAACCTGCAAACCTCTCATAGTGGTGGAAGAAGTTATGGAAAGTGGATTGTCTTGCAGCAAAACCTCGCCTTTTCCAATGGTGTATTTTGGAGAACTAAGTCCCTATGAGAGACAATATTATCAAGTGTGGCATCATAAGGTTGGGTTGGTGCCCATTATGTAAAAATGATGCAAATGATGTAAATCATCTTTTATTCCCATGCCTGTTTGCTCTAGTTATCTAGTCCTTTGTACACATTTCTCTGGGCTTCACATTTGAATGGCATGGTGAGTCATATATGTCAGCGTGGAAATATTGGTGGAACATTGTCATTCAAAAGAAACTTAGAAGTTTACCATTACTTATATCATGGGGAATCTGGCTAGCTCGGAATGTCGAGGTCTTTCACGACAAAACTTCCATATCAGACAAAGTGGTTGCCCAAACTTTGGTCATCTACTCCATGATCTCAGATTCTGGCTCTCCTCCTCATTCGTATATTATAGTAGATGAAACTATTGACTTTACCTATCCCTGGGCATATTTTGATGGTGCCTCTCTTTGCGAAGGAGATTGCAGGGGTAGGGCTATCCTTCATATATCACACAACCATTCTTTCATGATGAAAAACAATTTCGTATGAGAAACTAATAACTTTACTAGGCTTATGAATTTGAAGTTGCTTATGTCATTTGCCATTGAAAATGGAATTCGTTGAATTCAGATCTTTTGTGACTCAAATATTGTTATTAATTGGTTCAATAACACAACTAGATGTCACATGCACACACTCAACCCCATTTTGGAGGAGATTTATCTATTAAAATGATCATTTGATGAAATCTCTGTCTATCACATTTACAGGGAAAGAAATGGGGTTGCCAATGCTTTGTCTAAGGAGGGTGCTTTGCAAATTATGGGAACATGGCTCATTAATGAGCGAATCAATGATCAGGAGCATGGATTCTATTGCCGACCCTTCATAGAGGGTTCTCTTGTAGAGCAATGAATAATCTTTATATATATATATATATATATATATATATATATATTTTTTTTTTTTCACAAGTTATATATGTTAAATGCTCAGTGCAACTCATATTGCTTTTTTTTTTTCTAGACTATTATTATATTTTTTCACTATGTATTTACACTACATCTTCATCTCCCCATGTAATGGGTAGATCAATGGCATTGATTCATTTCTATTTTAAATGCGGCCCATGTTTGCATAAGGAACAAAGAAGATTCTTTGGTCTTGGCGCATGCTTCATCTAGCGATTACAGTCCAAAATTGGTATATGTATTCTTCATTGAAAACAGGAAACCTGCAAACCTCTCATAGTGGTGGAAGAAGTTATGGAAAGTGGATTGTCTTGCAGCAAAACCTCGCCTTTTCCAATGGTGTATTTTGGAGAACTAAGTCCCTATGAGAGACAATATTATCAAGTGTGGCATCATAAGGTTGGGCTGGTGCCCATTATGTAAAAATGATGCAAATGATGTAAATCATCTTTTATTCCCATGCCTGTTTGCTCTAGTTATCTAGTCCTTTGTACACATTTCTCTGGGCTTCACATTTCAATGGCAGGGTGAGTCATATATGTTAGTGTGGAGATCTTGGTGGAACATTGTCAATCAAAAGAAACTTAGAAGTTTACCATTACTTATCTGATGGGGAATCTGGCTAGCTCAGAATGTTGAGGTCTTTCACGACAAGACTTCCATATCAGACAAAGTGGTTGCTCAAAATTTGGCCATCTACTCCCCGATCTCAGATTTTGACCCTCCTCCTCATTCGTGTATTATAGCAGAAGAAACTATTGACTTTACCTATCCCTGGGCATATTTCGATGGTGCCTCTCTTTTCGAAGGAGATTGCAGGGGCAGGGTTATCCTTCATATATCACACAACCATTCTTTCATGATGAAAAATAGTTTGGGACAAGAAACTAATAACTTTTCTAAGCTTATGAGTTTGAAGTTGCTTATGTTGTTTTCCATTGAAAATAGAATTCGTTGAGTTCGGATCTTTGGTGACTCAAAGATTGTTATTAATTGGTTCAACAACACAACTAGATGTCACATGCACACACTCAACCCCATTTTGGAGGAGATTTATTATTAAAACAATCATTTGATGAAATCTTTGTCTGTCACATTTACAGGGAAAGAAATGGGTTTTCCAATGCTTTGTCTAAGGAGGGTGCTTTGCAAATTATGGGAACATGGTTGACATGAGCGAATCAACATCGTAGCATGGGATTCATTATTGTACCTTCATGTAGGGTTCTCTCAGAGAGCAATGAATAATATATATATATATATATATATATATATATATATATATTTTTTTTTTTTTTTTTTCACAGGTTATATATGTTAAATGCTCAGTGCAACTCATATTGCTTTTTTTTTTTCTAGACTATTATTATATTTTTTCACTATGTATTTATCTTGGATGTCATTTTGTGGATGTATATAGTTTTCTTCTCATGTAGCCATATGTGGTGGTTTTATCACCAATGTTATCGAGTCACATTTAGAATGTAATTTTCATACTTAGTGAAAGTTACGATTTTTTCTTGGAAAAAAAGATACATTATTAAAATGAACTATATTTGTTAATGTGCAACTTACATTATTAAAATGAACTGTATTTGTTAATGTGCAACTTTATGGATCAACCATTTCAATGGCTGATCAAACTTTGTAAATACTAATTTACAAATTAGGTAAGCCATCTAAATTAAATGGTTGGTAAATACCAAGAGGCTTCCATCCATACTAAACACCAAAGTATTTATTTTTATGATACCTCTCAATGTAAGGTTTTTTATTCCTTAAGGTGCAGTCAGTACATATGATGAGTTGACCTGCATCCGTCGGGCCCCTCACGACCTTTCTAATTTCTGGCAATGTCCGCCTCCAAATTTTATCTGAAAAGTAGATTGTTTACGGCAACAAATATTTATTAGTATATGCTTACTATAGGGTTAGGATTGAAGCAGTTACATTATTTAGTGGTGGGCATTATTCCATTGATTTTTATTAGTATATGCTTATGGTAGGATTGAAGCAGGTACATTATTCAGTAGTGGACATTATTTTATTGATTGTTTTGTTTGTGGGATTGAAGTACGTGACCCATAGATTTTACAGGTTTAGTTGCTAGTCTTGAAATTTAGTAGTAAAGTTGAAATTTCAAAATAAATTTATTTATTAAATTTAAAAAAATTTCACACTTCCCAATTCTCTTCACAGTTTCACAAAAAAAAATCTTAGTAGTTTTATTAAATCTTAAACGGCATTCTAAGAAAAATGACCCCTTTCCTTAGCTATGGCTTTAGATTGCCCAAAAAAAGATTTGATGAAGAATGAGAGATGAGTACAAAAGCAAAAAGGAAGTTAGATTTTACGAATCAAATGTGATGGATATAAAGATTAATTAAGTGGTTGATAAAGACATATGAAATGAAATGATATTTTAACGTCTATAAGACTAAAAATAATCTATGGAATTATGAGTTCTCTATTTTTTGCCTTTTATATTTTAGTCTCTTTCTTATTAAACGGCAGTAGAATAATAATGTACCAAAATTTTAATTATCATATATAAGCAATCGTACTTGTAAACAAAAATCTAAATCTTTTCTTTACCATTAAATTTACTCTATCACTGAGTGGCTCTCGTGCCTCCTGTCTACCAAAATTCTATTATAACAATATTCATATAATATAAAATTATTTATATAACAAGCAAAAACAAATATAAAATATCATTTTAAAAAAACATAAAATATTTAATTGATAAACTAGAATGCCATTAAATTTATACCTTCTTTTCAATAAATATATATGATAATTATTAAATAGATGTAACCAAGCAACAATATAATGTAACATTTGTACATACTATTTTTAAAGTAACAATATTTGTATAATAAAAACCTATTTTATAATTTCAGTAAATATCAATTTTTTTTAAAAACCTATTTTATAATTTCAGTCAATATCAAATTTTTTTAAAGATATAATAGATTAAATAAATTTAATTTAATTATTTGCTAACTATTTTAAATTTTAATTTTTTTGTTTTAATTTACAATATTTGTAAAACCAAGAATATTTGCTACATGCAATTTGTGTTAAGATTTATGAGTGGTATGTTCATTTTCTAGAGATGTAATTAATCTGAAAGATATTTATCTAAATTATAGATCACAAAAATCTTAGATCTAATATGTTCATTTTCATTGAAAATATTATTTTAAGTTAAAATATAATTTCAATTTAATGAAAAAATTAATTAATTAAAAAAATAATTTTTAAAATATGTTTTTTAGTTTTATAATTTAGTTTGTTTATCATTTTCTATGTATACGTTTATTTATTGGTTAGTTTTTCTCATTTGTATAAATGCACGTTTCATTTACAACAAGAATAGCTGCGGAGCAGCAAGTCCCTGCCAAGAGGGAGTGGACGTTATTATCCTGAAACTAGAAACATTAAAAATAATGCAAAAAAGAAAAAAGAAAAAATATCCATAGGGAATATAATAAGATATATGTGAAACGCCAGGTCGTTTTATAAAAATAATGCACAAAATAAAATAAAATAAGATATCCATAGGGGCTTATAATAAGCTATATGTGAAACGCCAGGTGGTTTTGTGGAAAGGTTCCAACTGAAGCAGATATTTTACATTACAAGGGCCATATGCATGCCATTTCAAGCAAGATTATTAGTCAATCTGATCGAGAAATTTTTGTATCGTCATCCATTGAAAGCACATAATCTTTTGTTATGTGTGAGATTTTAGAAAATAGAAGAATTCATTACCATATATACATGGGATGCAGCTATCAGGGTCAATCCAACGGCCCCTATCCTGATTGATAAAAGGAAAACAGTAGTTGGTGGATCCTACAGCAAACAGAACTTCAATTGGGACCTCTTTAACAATTCATCAGATAGCCAGGACCTTATTTTCCAATATGAATGACTAATGTTGAACGTCAAAAACATTTTAGTAGTTAGTCTGTAAAATCTACATTGGGTTCTTTGTAGTGATAGATGAGTATCTTCATTGGAGAATTTAATACATCTTTAGATTTTCCAATTCAGTGTTAAAAACTACGTTTGCTAGTAAAATTAGTTAACCTTATGAAATGCTTCAATTGCTTGTGCACGCTTCTTCATAGGCATGTCTCTGTTAATAAATCTATAATTGATGTCTTTCTTTTTAAATATAGTTTGGGTAAATTGACTAAATATAAGAACCTGTAAAGTTGTACATCAGATACAAGTGTAGGTCAAACAGACATTGATTCTTTGATATTTGATCTGAGAGTGCACAAATATGAGATTTCCTAGAAAATCAAATGCACCTTAGCTCCTTTGTCCTCTTCTCTGCACTTGGCCAGATCTGCAAGTAAGGTGACAATTTCCTAGAAAATCAAATGCACCTTAGCTCCTTTGTCCTCTTCTCTGCACTTGGCCAGATCTGCAAGTAAGGTGACAATAGATTATTAAATTAATGTAGGCCCAAAAATTTATCTAATGTTTAATTAAACAAATTATACAAAATTGTTCATTATTGTTTTGTAACACTAAGCATGGAGAACCAAGACGCATGTATTACATGTGTTAGTTATGTATTACAGGTGTTGTTTCCAGGCTTTTTAAACCTACAAAGTGATTGATGCCAAGCGTTATTCCCAGATTTATCTCTCGATTAAGTGTCAATTCAGCGGAGAAATACGCAGATTTATCTATAGACTATGCATATCGGTTAATTTTTTAGATCGATAATTGGTATTGAATGAGCTTCTGGATCAACTCATTCAATGGATAACATTGTTTCTGTTCTGAATCATAAACAATGTGACAATGACAAGAATTTGTAGAATAAGTTTTCTTCAACAAGGATTGAATGCTCTAGGGCTTAGTTTGGTGTGCAAAGAAGCCTGTATAGTTCTTCAATGTTTGTAATCTTAGCAATAGTATGTTGAAAAAGCAGTACACAACAGTCGCTCGTTGAAGCTATCAAGTCAATCGGTGATAAACCATCAATTGCTGGTCAAGACACAAGTTTAACATAAAACCAGTTGATGTTGGCTCAAACAATCCGCTCAGCAATTGACGTTCGGTAGGGCGATGCTGCGGAGAATTTCTGCTACGCATCTCCGTGGCAGATTGAGGTGAACGAAGCCGGCCATCAGGCAGACTGCACGACAATGCTTTCCAACATCTGGCATGAGTCTAGTATTTATGGTGGTGCCGTCCCCCTCTGTCGACATCTCCAGAAAGCGGCTCTCAATAATATAACGGGAAGTGTCTTTGGTCAACGGTCGGTGGATGCCGAGACTGAGAAGAATCGTCGCGAGATGGTGAATGAGGGATTCGAACTGCTTGGAGCATTCAACTGGGTTGACCATTTTCCATGGCTAAGAGTTCTTGACCCTCTCAGAATCCACAGCCGCTGCACTCGGCTTGTTCCCCGTGTCAGATCTTTTGTGAAGGACATCATCGAGGAGCACTGGGAGAATAGCAACACGGCCGATTTAGAGTTTTTGGACGTCCTCCTTTCACTCCAAGGAGAAGATAAACTCCACGACGACGATATGATCGCAATTCTATGGGTAACATAATTAAGCACAATATGATTAATTTTCTGTCAGAACTTCGAATTAAAAGTTTTCATACGAGTCTCACTTAAATAAATAAAAAACCATTGATAAATATAATCAGTCGTGCATTATATTCAGAATTCAAAACTGAATAATACTGAGTTCATCCATACCTTCCATTCGTTGTGTTATAAATATTTATCCAATATGGCAGTTATCCTGGCACAGGAAGGCTCCTCACGGCCGTGAGGCAATGCCCAACAGCCAGAGCTCGCAGACGGCTTCTTTCTGGGCTTTTTTCGATGATGAGAGGATATCAGCTGATTCAACAACGATTCAACAATTGTTCTCTTCACCTCCATTCCCGGAGGGTTTTGCGGGCTTCAGGGATTTTGAGGGCTTCTACTGCAATAGCTTCAAAGCTTTGATGGAGATTCTGTTATCTGACACAGTGCGGTGCAGTTCTGTAAACAAGAAAAAGTGGTTATGCTGCTAATGAAACTGTTGTCTGAGCTAGTGCTGCTCAGACATAAAATATGGTCGATCGATCAAAGTAGTTAATTACTGGAAAGAACAAAGTAAACAAAAGGAAGAAAGTCGGTGAAGAAAACAAGGCGCAGCTAAATTGAAGAGAAAAAGAGAACGAAACGCAACCACTTTCGGGAAACTGGGCAGCCACTTGTAGCAATGAGCAAGACACTGGGCAGCCACTTGACACTTCGCAGCCACTTGTAGCAATGAGCAGGACACTGGCCATCCACTTGTAACAATGGGCTTAGGAGATCTCAGAAGCCTTGGTCACAATATCTCCTTGGAAGCCTTGGTCATAGTACCAATAATGTTTTTAAAAGCAAACAAACAATTAATGTTAACTCAATAATGTTAGCATTAGTTGATTTTGAAAAAATTGGTATCAAATTGGTATCACATAATGCCTTTTACCATAGCTATTGTGCCTCTCTGCCTCGAGAAGAGGCCAAATAAGATGAAAAACTTGCTGATTGGCTAACAAAAAGCAATGTGAAAATTTGTCAACATTTGATAAGGTGCAATATGGTGGAGAATAAGTTTATCGGAATATTTTGGTTAAAACCTTCGGCTTCAAGTTTTGATTACCTTGCATGACTAATACCAAACCAACTAATCGATTACTATAGTCCCTGCCATGCCGCAGGCGGCAGGGACTAATAAGAAGTCACCACAAAACGTACTAAAAGATTAAATTAATTTAAATATAGTGAATTAAATTAATTAAACCAAACTAAACCAAAACGAGATATGTGAAAGAAAAAACTAAGCTAAAATGAGATATGAGGGAGTGAAGAAAACACGTGCAAGAAAATTATACCGTGGAGAGTTGTCCCGTACCCTCAACGCAATATCGTTTATACTTGGAAACTCACTATCATTGGAATTTTTAATCATTCATATATATACTTCTTAGCTGATAAATTTAAAAATAATAATCTATTGTTTATATTTAACACTATTCATTTATATTATATTTTTAACTTTATAAATCCGGTATAAACCATTTTTTTTTAAATAATAAATATTTAGATAAATAATAAATCAATAGTATATATATTTTTAATCAATATTATTTATTGTAGCAATATTTTTTAAAGTGAATTTATAATTTTTTTTTTTTATAACTTATACTTAAACTAGAATTTATGGCAATGCTTAATAACAATCACAAATTATTAGAAAATAAAATAACTACATTTGAAATTGAACTCCAAGAAATGAAAGGTAAAATTCAAGAAATAGAACATAATAAAAAAATAATGGTCGAAGAAAATGACACTTTAAAAAGTGAGATTAAAAATCTAAAAGAACAACTACATAATAACTCAACTCTAAATAACACAAAAAATAACTTAGATATTAAACCCATCAAAGAGGAAATTAATAAATTAATTGTTCTTGATCATGAGCGCCACAAACGAGCCTTAAATCTTATAGTTGCGGGTATAGAAGAACAAAACAATGAAAACACATTAGAAATGGTTAAAGAACAATTAAAAACAAAAGCTCAAATTGAAACAACCTATCCCACGGAAGCAATAAGGGTTGGAAAGATACTTGAGCATAAACATAGACTCATCCGTGTTAAGGTCAGTTGTCATGAACATAAACTAGATATACTCAGGAAATCCCCAAGCCTAAAAGGAACAAGAATATTTATAAATGAAGATCTCATTCCAGAAGACCAAGCTGAACTTAGGAAAGAAGTCCAAAAGGTTAAGGATGCAAGAAAGGTCGGGAAATGGGCAATCATTAGGAATAGGAAAGCTATTATTAGAGATAGAGTCTCAAGCACAAGTGATAAATAGGGATTTGCATCACTCCAGATCCTCTTATGGAATTGTCGTGGCATTCCATGGTGTAAAGGTCCTATATTAAGTTGGATCCTGAGTGATATTGACCTTATTCTCTTAGTTGAAACATTGGCGCATGATGAATCTAGGACCCCTCACCTTGACAATTTCACTCTTTGGTCTGGTTGGAATAAGAAATCCTCTCAGAGAGTTTTTAGTGGTATAGCCTGCTATATAAGGAACAATTTTTCCTCTCACATCCAACTTCATAAAATCAACCCCTTCAATCAATACATTTGGGTGGAAATATCTGATTCTACCACCAATAGGATCTTTCTTGCAATATGCTATTTCACTCCCATCAACTCCACATATTGTAAGAAGAACAACTTGGATAAGAATTGTCCTTTCAATTATTTAGAAAAATACCTCTTCAACCTGAAATGATGTTAATATCCTTCTACTGGGAGACTTTAATGCTAGAACTGCTACTAACCAAGACATTACATTAAGCAACAACTCTAACCCCGACCTCTTGTGGCTTGATGAAGATAATAACTTAGCTAATAAATTCAAGAGAAAATATGAAGACATTATCGAGAACTTATTCGGCATCGAGCTCCTAAAACTTTGCAAATTTTTTGTAATGGTATTAACAAGAGCCCCCTCTTCGATTAGATGACATGTTTCCATGCGCTAGGTAGCAGTGTCGTGGATTATGCAATTTCTAACATCCTTGCCCTCAACCATATTACAAACTTTGAGCTTCTTAATGGATTCAAGTATAACTCTGACCAAAAACCTATGTTTCTATCCCTCAATTTTGGTATGCATACCACCCACATGCAGGAGACCAATGAAAGAAAAAGACACATTCGCTTCGATAGACTCTAAAACCGACCTCTTCTTAAGAGATTTAGAGATGGATTTAGGCCCCATGAATTATAATAATAACATTGATCACATTTATTACCATTTCACTACTATCCTTTCCAACACCATTTGCAAGTTTTCGAATGATATATTGTTTAAGCAGTCTAATAGAACTTCCAATCCATGGTATGACAAAGACTGAAAAATGGCTAGGAAAGTGATCAAAGACGCCCCTAATGAAATCATTAAGCTGCATAATATAAATATATACAAAAATATCATCAAGAGGAAGAAAAGATCATATTTTACTAAAATACAATATTATCTTCTCCACCTTTCTAAAGTCGCACCCAAATTTTTTTGGCCGAATGTCCTTGTTCGTAAAACCAAAGATAACCATTCTATCCCCTTAGAAAACTAGACAACTATCTTAAGAAGTTGTATGACTCTCCAGATACTATGGGCACCACCTTAATCACTCTAATTAAGGAGGATGTATTCTCTCTTCACGACATTGAGTCTGGTATTAATAAGCTTACTAATGGGAAAGCTAAAGATATTTAAGGATACCAAGATTAGATCCTTAAAATGGGAAGAACTATCCTCATTCCTTATTTCCACAAACTTCTCAATTTGGTTGTAACACATGGCTTCCCTCGGCTTTGGATGTAAATCCTTATCGTACTTATATTTAAAAATGGGGACAAGAGTGTTCCATCCAACTACAAGACCATTATGGTTAGCCATATCCTGGCCAAGCTTTATGGGCTCATTTTAGAGAATAAGCTTAGCCTCTGGCTTGAAAGCCAGGGAAAAAGAGCTAAAGGAAAAGCTGGTTATAGGAAACGTCACTTGACTATGGACCATCGCGTCACCCTTAGAATCATTGCAGAGGAATATCGCAATAGTAAGGTCGGTCTCTTCTGTTGCTTTGTGGACTTTAGAAAAGTTTTCAACACTGTCCCACGAGATAAAATTTGGGAGAGACTTAAAGAGATCATGGTCACTCTTGAGCTAAGGATTTTTGTGATCCGTCTCTATGAGACTGTCACTGCCAAGCTTAATACCAACGGGGGGTGGTCTAAAGAAATTAAATGCAATATTGGAGTTAAGCAAGGGTGTCCCCTATCCCATACCCTTTTTTGCATATACATCGATAAGCTAGAGGAGTGTCTAGAAGCTGCGGGGTGCAAGGGCATCGAGCTTGCTAGTGTTCTCATTACTCTTCTCCTCTATGTCGATGATATCATTCTTCTTGCAAAAATCCATGATAACCTTGACAAGCAACTCCAGATTCTTCATGACTACTGCTCGAAGATGGGTATGACAGTTAATACCCACAAGACTAAAGTCATGATCATTAAATCCACAAAGATCACCCATGGTAGTTTCGTGTATAATAACCAGTGCTTAGAGCAGGTTTCTTCTTATAAGTATTTGGGCATTGAATTCCCTCATCATATAAATTGGAATTATAGCATCGAGAAAAGGATTATTGGGGTCTGGAAAGCTTATTATGAGCTTTAAAACAATTGTAAGTCGGTCGATCTTTACATTTGGAGTAAAAATAGGTTCCTCTTAGAGACCCTTGTCACCCCTGTTGTCCTATACGAAAGTGAAGTTTGGGGTTGTAGTATATCCAGAGAGTCATGGAGGAAGATTGAGATGATTTAAAAAAAAATCAAAACCTACAACCTTAAGATCAAGGGAAATACTCCCTATCCTATCCTCTTGATCGAATTTGGGTTTCCCCCCATTGAAAGTATGGTTATGTTTAGATATTTGATGTATAAGAAGAAGCTTGACAACATGGAATAAAAAAGGCTCCCTAAAATTTCTTCTAACTGTAGTCAAAACCCTCACCTTCACCTCAAGTGCGAGTGGCATAAGGATGCCCAGTCCTAGCTCAACCATTGGGGAATTGGGGAGGAGCTCAGTATGGGAAGCAAAGATAATATCAAAAATACTATTACCTCCAAGTTTAAGGACAAGTTGTGGGAGGATCAGGAGTTGGAGGGTAAAAGAAAGCTAAGATACTATAAGGAAGTGATCAACCCCACCCTTGATAATCAGAATTATCTCTCTGTGTTATCCAGCAATACGAAAAAAAATGAACATCACTAAGATAATAACTAATTCCCATGAGCTTCAAAGTGAAACCGGGTGGTGGTCTATTCCCAAGACCCCTTGGAACGATAGAATCTATCAGATTCGCAATTATAAGCAGGTGGAAGATGAAAATAACTTCCTTTTAGACTGCCTAAATCTTACTCACATTTGCTCTCAATTCCCTACCATCTGCCACACTTCCAATCTTCTTGACCTATTAAGCCAACCCGCCTATAGCTATCTTGGAGCACTTATTCCCCTCTCTTTGTCCATAGAAACAAGATTTTGAAGAATCAAACTTAGATTCTTTCTCCTCTCTTAAGGTCTGATAGACCGCATTGGTCTTAATGGATGGTAACCATCATCATCATCATCATATACTTTTTAATTTTATTAAAATTCAAAATTATTAAAAGAATAAAGAAAGATTTGTACTTAAATTGTGTGGCTAACTTCTTTATGAAATTTTATTTCTATTACATCTCTTTTTATTTCGAGATAATCGTACATCGTATTTTGGATAGTTGTCTCGACAACCAAGTCATCAACTCTGCGCGTTTGTGGTTCAACGATCTGAAAGATATAAGGATATATGAGTATTTATGCCATCTGACTATCGTAGTGCAATTCCCATAACATGTATTAATATTCAAATAATATCATTGTACTATGAGTTACCATCATGTCACAAGTTACGAGACATGCCTCTACAAGATTATAAAAATCTAATAATATTACAAACTAGTAATTGCACCAAGAGGCGCAAAGGAACGTTGAAATATGGATTGATGAATATGGAAGGGAAGTGTCTTGGTGTGCTACATGTGGCACATAATGAATGTTAATTGAAGGGGTGGAGAATATGACATTGAAGGGGAAATCGTATGAAATGGACAAGTTATTGATGACATGGAATATTGGCTTTTAAACTATGAAACAATTATTTTTTGTATCATCCCCAGCCAACCAATATGAACTGTCTATGTGGTAAAGATGAATCTTAGTTCCTATTTATTCATTTAGGACCACATCACCCCTAGTCGGGAAAATTTTAGTTCCTAGAAGAGTTCAGTGGTGAGAAAAGGTGGGAGGTCATAGCTTAAGACCTTTATTTGAAGGGCATGCTTTTATCATATTTGAAATATTAATGCTAGGGTTGATGGGAATTAGTGCTTTTAGATGAAATTCCACCTTATTAAGAGAAATAGGATCTATGTGAAATTGTATCAGCAAAATTGGGATTGATGTGAAACTAAATTTTTAAATTGCATTATGAATCTCTAAATGGAAATCTCATGTAAAAAACCCTAAAATGTTTTGTAAAGAATGCAATGAAGATGGATGTGGATGTTTATATGTTTCTAATCGAAATCCTCAACTAAATATGTAAAAATTAGATTGCATTGAAAATTGCGTTGTTTGGATGGTTTACTGCAATATTAAAGTCTTTCATTTACATGAGAGCTCTCTTATATCTTTATACTCTCTATCTGAGCTTTTGTCGTTTGGGAGTTAATAAACTTGAACCTTTTTTGACAAAATTGTGGAGGAAGTATTCAATACTTATCATAACCATTTTCACACAAATGTGGATGAAGTATTCAATACTTATCATAATATTTTTTGACACAATTGTGGATGAAGTAATCAATCATTATCATTTCTTTGTCCACGTATATGACAATGTTTACATTGTTTTTAGAAATCTGTCCTATCAACATGGCTGCAAGTTTCTTGCTTTGGTTTGGGCTAACTACACTGGAGAAATTTATTTGGTTTAGTTCAATCATATCTACCATGGCATTTTAAATTCCTTGTGTTGCATCTCCAAACCTTGAAGGTGAGAAATCCCATGGATTTCTGCTTACAATGAACTTCCATCTGCAAGGAGACAAACTCGAAAATGATTGTGAAAATATTGCATAATCCAATTTTAAGTAAATCATTCCATATGAGTAAAAGGATTTCTAGTGGACATCTCTTAAGATCTATTGAAAATCCAAGTTTGAATCGGCTATAAGGAGATTTCCAATCAAATTGAAAAGGTCCATGCTGTGGTGAGTTGTCATAAGTTGGTCCATTTTTTGTAGGTATGCATGTCTTTGTTTGACATCCAGAACTTGTATCTCTAGATTTGAAAATGTTAAAATCCAACAATGTAATTGGACTCATGCACTGATAAATGTTTTATGATGCGACATATGAGCATTCTACTACACTTTCACATGTAAGAGAAAATGTTTTCCATGGAGATAAAATGCACCAATAAACCCTTTGAATAGTAGTATCAATTTTATCAAAGTAATTAGTAAGATAAGTGAGCAAGATGGTTGTTATCCATGATAACACTTAGGTTTATCTTTGAGTCAATATGGTTAAGTTAGTTGGGGTTTTAATATTTTCTTCAAAATAATCAAATCTAAAAAGGTTATTTCTGTCATAAAATTAGTTTGTGGGGTCATTATGAACTTTAGTAGGGTGTCATCATAAAGTGAAAATAAAAAACTCCATGTGTCTTAGGCTCATTTGGTCATGATTAGAAATTTTACAGTTCAACACACTCTCACAACAACTCTAGTTATAAAAATAGAGTATTTTCTACGAAAGTTCCTGAAACTTCCGTAGAAAATCTACCTTCCCGAACACATTATTTGCTACAAAATTCGGTTTTTCTGCTAATGGTAGGGAAAAGCATAAAGAGTGTCAAAAAGGGTTTTCTCAGAGGTTTTCAGATCATATTGTCTCATGATTTATCCCTATTTTCATTTTCCATCATTTGTGAAACACATACTTCTCGGTCATCATATTCCCATTTCACGTTTTCATCCTGATTTATTGTCTCAAATATGGTCTTATCTTATCCTTGTGAGCTTCTTTGGTTGTATTAGTTTCGGTTTGTTAGTCTTGGAGTCTATCTTGTTGTCTTAGGGTAGATTATATTA
This sequence comes from Pinus albicaulis, assembly GCA_034641835.2. Lineage (NCBI taxonomy): Eukaryota > Viridiplantae > Streptophyta > Pinopsida > Pinales > Pinaceae > Pinus > Pinus albicaulis. Next base: position 382,599,091 of record CM076579.1, on the reverse strand, counting down.
GTGTCAAAGGTCATTGTTTTGTCCCTAAAAAGTTTTTGCAGGTTTCAAGGAAGGGGTTGTTCAATACCTCTTGGAGCCATGGCATCACAAAAGAAGAAATATAAAGGAGGATATGTTTTTAGGTACAAGCCCATGGAAATGAGGCTGCTTGAAGAAGACCCCACCTTCTCCCAAGCGTTTGATAGTGTGGGCTACCTCCGATTTTGTAAAAAATTGTAGGGATATCATGGAAAAGTCTCAAAGGAATTTTCCATCAATTTTACAGGCATAGTGTCAAAAGTAGGCATGTTAAATTTTACTATCTTTTGACACAATTGCGTAAGCCACTCAGATCCCAAGATTAGGAGAGTCATGGTTCAAGGTAAAGAAGTTTAAATTGCAGAATTATGAAGTTGCAGATAGATCAAGAAAGATGCTAAAGAGGACATTGCCTCTTCACATAACAATGAAACATCTATGAAAAAGAAACAGGTGGTTGTAGGCAGAGAGGAGAAGGTTGCAGGGTCAATTCAAAGACCTAGAAGCAAAAATGGAAATGGTACAAGCTGAGTTGTTGAAGAGGGGCCTAAAATTCATTGATGTTACTAATGATTCTCCATAAATATGGTAAGATGACACATTTTTTACTTTATTATGGATTATGTTATTATACAGGCATGTATAGGTTTCTATAAATGTTTTGGAGGTGATAGGAGGAAGAAAGTGCAATCTCAGGAAATTAGGTACTTTCGTAGCAACTCCCAGGCTTAAAGACAAAAATTTGCTACGAAAGTGTTGTAGCTTTCCATGAAGGTAAACATCTACCAAAATTTTAGAAACAAGAAGACTCGAGGCACGTGTTTGAATCATTAACCTCAAGGAAGTCCCTGGAACAGTCATAAAAGTTAAATATTATTGAAATGGTTGATTTTGTCATTTGCTACAAAAGTTCACTACTAAAGCGCCTGTACTGTGTTTTTTTTTTCAGCGTTAGTAGTTTTTAATGATTTTGGGGCAGTCAATACAATGAAGAAGGGGATAAATCATATGATAAGAGCATGCATACTATTATGTCACTTGTTCAAAAGGACAACTCAACAATCAACCTCCATGTGGATAACAACTCATCAAGTCAACAATTGATGTCAGTTCATCAATACAGCTCATCATCTCAACTCTAGCTCATGAGGTCTTAACTCGAGTGCATCAAATATGCAACACCTCAGCAGTGAGTTTGGTTTGATAAAGCTGACAAGCATATTTTGTTAGATTTTTTTTGGAGTTATTTAATGGTCATAGATTCTTGTTTTAATACAAACTTTATCAAAACATAAAATATCCCTATTAATTCTCCTTGTGATGTAATTCTACTAGAATTAGGTATCTAGGTCAAGGCATCAAAGTCTAGCCTAGGTGGTAGACTGTTGTAAAGGGACCTCACTCTATAAATGTGGGAATTTTTCAATTTTAAAGGGTGGATGAATGTTATAAGAGAGCTACCTAGGTAAATTTTCTTTATCAACTAATATACATTTTGTAGCAGACTGTTTTACAACCCAAGATTCTCCTTGGCTTATGTGTTTTATCTCTTCACTTTGTGTATTATTATCTGTTTCATGGTAGTATTATTACTTGCAATCCGTGATCAAATGCTCCAATTTCCTACATATGTTGTGTATGTTGTAAAAGTTTATGTTTTAAGCCAATTTGCCTCATCTTCCATGAATATAGTTGTTTGTAGATTGAATTTCCTTAGCTGACTCCATGCCCAATGGTAGCTATCATACACTCTTCCACCTGCAAAAATCACATAAAAGAAAACCAGAGTTAGTCATATGAAATTTATAAGTTCTTTTTGAGAGAGCCCTCTCAGATTAGAAGGGCTAACTTCCAGTCAAAAGTGGTTTGAAATAGTTATGCTAGGTTGATGGTTGACAAAGCCCAGCTTGTTCCAGCCTGGTGATAATGATGGCAATGCTAAATTTATGAAAATACAACCTTAAGTCCCCTCCATTAGAAAAAACCAAAGTCTAACATGTTTAGTTGCTGCCTAAAAATTGCATGCATTGAGTAGTTGCATGAGATGCATTAACTAGAACTTTGTCTACTATAAATTCTAGTAGCCTTTAAAGATGTGGCCCTCGATAAAGAAACATGTGCTGTAAAATACGATAGTATTCTAGCTTAGTTATATAATGAAATCTATGTTGAATCATTGAAAATAAGCAATATAGAATTAGAAATCACTAGCTACATATTATTTAGAAAGATGAATCCACCATGAGAGAACAACCTGAAGATTCAGCTTAAGACGATCTTTATCAATATCCAATGTATTATTTACAATTGGAGGGTGAGTTGTGTTGTTAGACATAGTGACTAACTGTCTTTCACCTATATTTCCATGATATTATTGTGGACATTCTAGCTGAATTTTGCATCCTTCAGTGGATATAACAAGAATGAATTTCATACCCTAGAAAAAAGATAAAATCTGCATGTGATAGGGTGAAGATATTATAAAATAACATGAAAAAAACATTAATCGAAAGCATCCATAATGACCTTGTAGCCCATGAAGAAGAGCCATAGTAAGTAGTGAATGCATGTTGCAAGTAACTAACACCTATAGATCCTTGGACCAGTAGCTTCAGTGCTCTATTTCGTGCAAAACTGATATGTTGGTTAAGAACCTAGGTAACCGAACAAAATAAAAATGTTAATTGATGGTACCAACTAATAATGCATCACTGATTTAAAAAAATCAACCCTTAGTATTGCGTAATTATAGATTTGGAAATTTGAAAGTAAAAGGCGTTTCAAGAAACATATGTAAAGTGTTGTTAGACATAGTGACTGCATGTCCTTGCCTTATATTTCCACGATATGATTTTGGACATGCTAGCTGAATTTTTCATCCTCCAATGGCTATAACAAGAAAAAATTTCATTCCCTTCCAAGCATATAAAATCTTCATGTGATAGGGCAAAGATAGAATAAAATAACAACAAAAAAACATTTCTGGAAAGCATCCAAAATTCCCTTGTATCCCCTGAAGAAAAGTCATAGCAAGTAGTGAATGTTTGCTACAAGTAACTAACACCTACAAATCCTTGGACCAGTGGCTTCAGTTCTCTATTTCGTGCATCACTAATATGTTGCTTAAAAACCTAGGTAACTATACAAAATAAAAATGTTAATTGATGGTACCAACCAATAATGCATCACTCATTTAAAAAATTCACCCCTTATTATTTCCTAATTACATATTTGGAATTTTTCAAGTAAAAGGCCTTTCAAGAAAGAGATTTAACAACTTTTAGATTAGAGGTGGCTATGCGTCTATTAACTAGGATGGTACATTGAGGAAAGCATAGATTCTCCTAACCTTGGACCGAAAACAAATGTGTGCAACCTACACTTTTATAGAGAGGGCACACCTTTATGACAATTTTTATCATTGTTGTGTAGATTATACTATTCAGTAATTAAATATATGAAGGATTTTCAAAAAACAAGAAATAAATAAGCATGTGATATTAAAAAATAAAGTAACCATTAATATAAACTAGAAATTCCTCTACATTGATGTTGACACCTTCTAGAAATCATTGCTACCTTCAGAATTGGACAACAATGGTGAATGTAGATAGCGTCAATTATAGCAACCAGTCTGTCAATGGGTGTACATATAACATTGTTGTGATCACCTCCTCTGCAGAAAATCATTGTATTGTCTGTGCTCAATCTACCTTTATGGTCATTGTTTGTTTTTTATATAGGTTTTCTCAAACAGGTACCATCAAATTCGAACATGCCCATGTCCTCAAAGGAGTTTTCTAATGCTGCAAGAATGCACATACTAGTTACGTGGATAAGAAAGGGAATAAAAATAATTTAGGCTCTTATTAATTATATTTCATTGATACCTAAAGAAGCAGATTCATAATAATAATTGATTTCAAGAAATATAGTGTAATGACAAATAAAATTACAACAAGTTCCTTGGAATAGGAAGAAGAATACCCCAAAGTTAAAGTTGGATGGATCGGTAGAAGATTTAGCTTTGCCTGAAAAAAAGAATACAAACTTATACAATGAAATAATTTGCAAAACATAATAAGTTTACAGCTTTATGTCATGTTGACAGTGTTTTTATAAAATTTTTAAGGAATTTGTTCTTAAAAACCATGGTAATACACTGCAGAAATGTCCTTGCTTAAGCCGAGGCAAACAATTTCTCTTGACTGTTTCCTTCATTAAAGTTCTTGACTTTGCGAAAAGGAACTTCAATGCAATTAATTTCTATGAAAACATTTGGAAAGTTAGAAGTTATACATATATTAAAAAAAAAAAAACTTAACTAGCAAATTGACCTTGTATGTGTATGGATGAAATATCAAGTACCTTGATGCATCTATGAAGAGGGTAGCACCGAGTCCACAATTATGCGTACAGTTTTATAAAGCTGGTGTTTTGAAATAAATCCCAAATATATTGATATATAAAATTGGTGTTTAAAATAAATCCTAGGTATATTAAGGAAAATTAGGAAAGTATAGCTTGCAAAATAGAGTGTTCTAAAAGATTGCATAATTAATTATAGACAACAATTTTTCAGCATATCAATGCAAAAATATGTTAGCAACAGATGCATCCAACAAAAAATTATATAAAAAAATACATATGTGTAAAGAACCCTTTGAAATACCAATTAAAGTGAAATGTACAATAGAAGATGTTCAGTTGACATGCATTCAAATTAATGGGTGGATAAGAGAAATAGTATACATGTGCAGAAAACCCTTTTAATTACCATTTAAAGTGAAATGTGCAGTAGAAGATGCTCATTGGAAACGCATTCACAATAATTGCTAGATAAGAAAATTGTTGGGCAGTATGTTATGTTCCATATCAACTTCCACACTATAAGTTTTGGCTATATTTCAGATGAAAAAACATAAAGACATATTGTGTTCAATACTAAAAATAAATTTGGAAAATAAACAAGGAACCAGGGTCTCCCTATGAACTTTCACACTATAAATGTTCATTATCTTTCACATTAAAAAGCATAAAGACATATATTGTTCAATATTGAAAAAGGGCATTTTAGAAATAGGGAAGGAACCAGGGACATCATAGTAGCATGAATATCCATGCAAGGATGGCATGTTTTTTATATACATTACTTTAAAGTGAGTACATTTTGAAAAAACAAGATGTATCGTTTTCTTTAAAACTAGAAACATGTCGTGGATTAGAAAAAAAAATTGTTTGAAGTCTTTCAACCAAAGTGCACATTGTTGGTTTCCCAGCAGAGGGAATTCCTAGTCATAAATACAAGATGTTGTGTGGCATCTACAACACTAATTGACATCCATATTTGGGACACGATCAAGATAGTATGCTTGAAGTTGCTTGTTTGCATCCCTTTCATGTACATGGATGAGGACATGCATGAAAGCTTTAATACTTTTAAGTAGTTGGAGAGTTGGACACAACCAATATAGAGGAAAAGTGGGAGGGCGTAGGAACCATGCCTGTATATTCAAAAGAGAAGCCTCTTGTTCATGTGTTTGATGGAAAATATTGTAGAGTTGGGAAACATATTTTTTATCCATATGTTTGTGCAAGCAAAGGGAAAGCATGTAAGTGAACATATATAAATTCACAAATTGAAAGGAAAAGAACATAACAAAAATTAGTAGCAACCATTTCAAAGTGAAAGTATATTATAAATAAAATACGTAAAAGAAACAAAAAAATTGCAAGGTGTTTAGATGAGAGAGAATATGGAAGATGTACAAGTGAAATGAAAATGAAGGAAAGGTACCAATAAGAGAGGGTCTTCAAGGAGTTTGATTAATAGATTTGGAGGCAAGGTATGTTTCTTCTTTTTTTCCTGTGTATGACAAAGGATTTTCTTGCATGCACGAATAACGTGTGAACGAGAAAGTTGGGGAGATGCAAAGATAATTTAGTGATCTAACTCTTGATACAACTGTGAAAGTTAGCCCCTAATGATCATTGTTGCCAATGTCAATTATTGCCTTATCTAGTATCATGCCTTGTGATTTATGGATTGTTAGGCCCCATGCCATTGGAAGGGGCACTTGTGTTTAGGAACCCCTTCTTATGGGGGGGATTGGCACATAATTTGGATTTGAGGCATCCAATGGTGGACCTTTGTAGTGAATAAAACCAACAACAAAAAATGATGAGAGTTTTGGGGGTTTACAACTGGGTGCATATACGATAGAAACAACATTTCCGAGCGAACCATTAACAAGGCTAGCCTCAACCCAAAAGTTGCTTGTAAGTATTACACATTTCCAAATGTAGAGGAGAAATTTTGCAGCTAGTTGATCATCTTCCAAGTTGCTGGTGGGCAGTTGTTTCCGTTGGGAAGCATAGCAATGTGCAATTGGTAGGTTCATTTTTTTTAGCATGAATTTATTGTGTAGTTCAACAACCTAATTTATTGCGTAGAGGTGCATAGAATTGGAGAATGATTGGATCTTTTCTCCAAGAAGGTTGGATTTTGAATGTGTCATAAGAAGCTTCCAATCATCCAATGTGGGGGTTTCATTACAAAGGTTGGAGAGGAGTTGGTGAAATGAAATATGCTTAGGACTTGTTCCTTGTTGGTGAAATACTATAAAAAACGTCACAACTGTATCGAAGCTCTGCCAAAGAGCATTCCCATGAGAAGTTCCTACATACATTGGTGTGTATTTTATAAGTGGAAGTTTGATGAGGTCCCCCACAAGGATTATAGAATGACCACCAAATGGGTTGTTTCTATTGGATGGAAATGCCTCTTGCAAACGATTATAAATTTGAGCAAGAAATTTAGGACCAATGAAGCTCTTTTAATCAATTAGAATGTATTTGACATGCCGAAGTTGTTCTTGAAGGTTCAGTAGGAATTAACCTTCTAAAGGTTGCATAGAGGAAATAGGGATGCAAAGAACAAAGTTTATCATTAGGGAATTTATGTGGAATACTACAACATTGGTTGGAGCAAGAAAAAGGAGGGGTTTTTCTTTATTGGCCGAGTTGGCTAGGAAGGAATTTTTGAGGAATTCAATTAGGAAAGACTTGCCGGTGCCAACAGTGCCTTGGATTATCATTCTTAAAAGTGTGGTGGAGGTAGTGTTGCAGAAGAGGAAGAAAATGATATTGAATGCTATGGTTTTGCTTAGGGACAAGGAGGAAACAAAATGTAGACATGGAGTTGGGATATGGCAGAGTGTTATGGAGGAGCGGTTGAAGTCAATGAAGAAAATGGTTCATTAGGGGAATTTTTAGGTCTAAAATGGGCCTCCTAAGGAAATTATAAAATAATAGTGGAAATAATAAAATAATATTATATTACATCATCAAAATTTAGAGGGGAAAAAGGAAAAACTATTTTTTCAACTCGTATTTTCAACTTATCTTTGTATGGGTTTACTCAAATTTCGAGAGGAAACACTAGTTGGATGCATAAATTTATTCCTCATCCAAGGAGTACTCATGTTTCATACTTTCAATGGACCCTACTACATGAAAAATGAGAAATACATGAAAAACGTGATTGTGATCACGTTTTTTCATGTATTTCTTATTTTTTGTGTAGTAGGGTCCATCTAAAGTATGCAACATGGGTACTGCTTGGATGAGGATTGAATTTTTTCGTTCAACGAGTACTCCCAATAGAGATGTGAGTAAAACCTTAAGGAGATAAGTTGAAAGTACGAGTTGAAAATGTAGTTTTATTATTTTTTAATATTTTTACTTTTTTACTCCAAAAAGGTGAATCATCCCCCTTTGGTTGACATCATCATCTTGAATTCTATTGGTTCTTATAAAGTATATTTTGGTTGTATATTTTTCTTAGGAGGCCCATTTTAGACCTCAAAATTCCCCTAATGGTTTCTTGCAAGTGCGAAGGGATAAGAGAGTGGTCCCAAGTATGCTTTGCATAAAAGCCACAATGGCCAAGCATATCAAGCTCATCAAGGAGAATTTTGTTACCTGGGTGGAGTGGAGAGAGAAATTTACATTCATCCATGTTTATGGTGGGGGGGGGGGGGGGGGGGTGAATTTCATCAGTTGAGAATTTTTTAGTTTGAGAGGTCTGGGCCCAAAGGGGCTCGGTGAAAATGCCACACTTGATACTTGTGTCTATTTTTTTCCCAATATGCAACAATGGCTGCGTCAGTTGTGCAATGCCATTAAGGAGTCTATAAACACTGTTCACCTCACCCAATCATAAAGTTTTATTATCGCCCTTTTAACCAATTATATTTTGACATGTGGAAACTTTTTTAACCTTTTTGACATGACGGGAAACATCAGTGAAGTGAACATTCCGGCGGACAAAATATATAGCGAAAACACCATCACAATGAACGTTTGTTAGGTCCCTATATTACTAGTGTAGTCCCTTATTGTTGTTAGTGTAACCCCCTTAATGTTATTGTTGTACCCCTGTAACCCAAATATTGTTATTATTGTGCCCTTACATTATTATTGTTAGGTTAGCTAGGATTATATTGTGACCCCATGGACTCCTATATATAGAAGGAGGTTTTTTCATTTGTATCATCCAAGAATTGTTCATTTATGTAATGTAAAGGAGTTTTCCCCCTAGAAGTGGATTATTTCTAAGGTGATGATCTCTCTTTTCTTCTATTTTTGGAGCTGGTTTCATAACATTTAGTATTAGAGCTTTGGATTCTAGGGTTTCGCTATTCCAAATAGGTCATTGTGGAATTTTCGCTATAAATGTTTTTATATGAAGGTTCAAATGCTGAAATTTTTATAGAGCAAAGCTGAAATCCTGAGGAAAGTCATGTAAAAATTTCAGATCTTGATTCATAATAGTTTCAGAGATATGATCTATTGAAGTTAGGCTTTGTTCAGGCTCCCAAATTTAACCTAAACAGGTGATTGTGGAATTTTCACTATAATTTTTTTTCTACGAAGGTTTAGAAGCTGAAATTTTTTAGAGCGAAGCCTAAGACCTAAGGAACGTCGTGTAAAAAATTCAGATCTTGGTTCGCAATAGTTTCGTAGATATGATATGTGGAAATTAGGGTTCTTTCAAGCTCCTGAATTTCATCTAAAAGAGGTGACCATGGGAACATCGTCATAACTCTATCTCTAGGCATCGTATTTGAATTCTGTAAAAAGTGACCACAAGGACATGGACTGTAGTTTTCTGTGTATCAATTTCAGAGTCAAAGGAAGAAACAATGACATGTGGCACACCGTACAAGTTCATTGTACTGAACATTAGGGGAATTTTGATGTCTAAAATGGGCCTCCTAAGGAAATTATAAAATAATAGTGGAAATAATAAATAAGATTTGATGGCATCATCAAATTTTAGAGGGAAAAAAGAAAAAACTACTTTTTCAACTCATATTTTCAACTTATCTCCCAAAGTTTTTACTCAAATTTTGAGCGAGAGTACTCGTTGGATGCAAAATTTATTTCCTCATCCAAGGAGCACCCATGTTGCATACTTTCGATGGGTCCTGATACACGAAAGATGTGAAATACATGAAAAACATGATTATAATCACGTTTTTATGTATTTCTCATTTTTCGTATAGCAGGGTCCATCGAAAGTATGCAGGATGGGTACTCCTTGGATGAGAAAATAAATTTTGCATCCAACGAGTACTCCCACTCAAAATTTGAGTAAAAAATTTGGGAGATAAGTTGAAAATACGAGTTGAAAAAGTAGTTTTATTATTTTATTTTTTTTAAATCTTTTTACCCTTTTGCTTAAAAAATGGTGAATCATCCCCCATGGTTGACGTCATCATCTTGAATCCTATTGGTTCTTATAAAGTTTATTTTTTTTCTAAATTTTTCTTAGGAGGCCCATTTTAGACCTCAAAATTCCCCTAATGCCAGTCCATAATTAGGTCATTGTGGGAGATTTGGCAAATATTTGTCTTGAAGAATCAAAATAAGGTCAGACCTGTGGCACTCGAAAGAAGATTTAGACGGCTACTACATGATCGAATTTCAGATATTGAATATCCTAAATCACATAAATAATTCAGTTTCAATGTCGAGCTCCTTAAAAGAAAGAAAAAAGTGTGTATTTTTGTTTCCGAATTACATAAGTCTTGTTTGAAAAATCAGTTTGAATTGATTCCAAGGGAATATTGTAGAATAGATATTAGTATTGGGTTCTAAAATGCCCCCTATAAATAATTCAACACCCATTAAGCCTTTATAAGGCTCTACTATGACTCATGAAGACGAAGAAGTGCAACACGAAATATCAAAATTACAAGAGCGAGCGCACCAAATTTCGCTCTCGCAAAGAGCAACAAAAAATGAAATAGAAGTTTTGAAGAAAGGCGTGGAAGCTAAGATGGATGGATTGAAGAAATGCATGGAAGATAAGATGGATGGCATGGAAGCTGGTGTTACACCATTTTTTTGGTCATCTAACCTATTATCATTAGATAGACCCAAGTACACCATGCAAGACCAATTTTACTCCAAGTAAAATTGCTTCATTATGAAAATAACTTAGTAAATCACCTTTATTAAGTTGTTTATGGTCTAAACAGGAAACCCCATAAGGAAATATTAAATAAATATAAATTCGTTTGATTTTCCTCAAGAAATAATTAGTTAAACAATAGTTTAATTAATATTTCTGGTTATATTTAACCCAAAACAAGGAAATTAATTAGATAAATAATTATTTCTCTTATTATTTTCTAAAGAATAATTGTTTAAATCTTATTTAAATAATATTCTTTGTTAAATATGACTGATGCACCCTTAAATAATTAAATAAATCATTATTTGTTTGATTATTAGTCAACCATATCCTTAAAATGATAAATAAATCATTTATTTATTTATTATTACTTAATCACACCCTTAAAATGATAAATAAATAATTTATTTATTTATTATTTACAAATAAGGGGATTTGACTCAAATCAAATTCCTTTTCCCTCTAACAAATATAATAAAATATTCCATAAAAGTTGGATGTAGATTTGGTTCATAATATTTTAATTATGCACCAATCTCTAGACTAACTCAATATTTTGTTATAAATAGAAGGATTTTCCCATTCATTTGTCACCTTTTGTTGCCAAAGATCACTCTGGATCTCAACTCTTGGTCTGGTTATTGATCCATTATCATAGCCATATTTTTCCATTTTTGTCTGCGTTTTTTACACCATCAAGAGAGAGGAATTCTAAATCTGAAGTGCTGAGGACTTACAAGAACCCATCCCATTAAGGAGAACAGGGAACACCCTCTTGTGTTTTCCTCCCCAGTTGCCATTAATAAAAATCTCATTGGATATATTCTTGTCTTGTCTATTGGATCTATGGAGTAAATCTTATTTTTCTACTGTTTAATGTCTTCTAATGCATAGATCTAGATTTTTGCAGCATTTGTCTTGATCATCTAACTGCAGATCTGAAGATATTAGCAGTGATTTATGCTATTAGGGTTGTTTTTTATGCGTAGCTAAAGTGGTATTTTTTCGTACACCTCGAATCAAGATTCATACTAACAACTTACGACTACACACAGGTTTACGATTACGACCACTGTCATTTTTCTGATCCTTGCATATCCAGCTGCTTCAAAACCTAGGATTTCTCTTCAGCCCCTTGTTTTTTCTTTTTCTGATGTTGTTTTTAACCCATAAAACCCTAAAACGATAAAAATTCCTACTTTTGTGTGTTTTCGGACCTATTGCGCAAGTGACCGACATCAACCACAGCTGAGTCGAAAACTTTTTCTGAAATCTGCTGCCGAGAGTGCTAGAAGTGCAGGTCACACTTTTTAGCCCAAAACCTACGACCTAGACCTCCAGGGCACACTTTAATGCCCAAAAAATGTGACCTCTGCTGAAAACAGGCCAGAAACTGCGACCTAGACTTTTTGTAGGGATTTTTCTGAACGTTTTCTAGGTTTGTCTTAGCATCTGTTCAGGGTTGTCTGACCGCCGTCTCCGCCCGTTTTGGACCTGTACTTGTTCTGTTTTACTCAACTAAGTGGGAACCTATCCCCCTAGGGCTTTAGTACCCTCCACTTTTTGTTGAAGAGTTTTTGCTGCTGTAGGTTGTGGGAAATTTTAGAGTCTTCAGCATTTTTTTCAGATCTGATACCTCACCTTCAGATCCACTTCAGATCGGCTTGTTATCCATCCAAATCTCCTCATCTAGCTTTGTTTTGGTTTTCCTTTAGGGTGCACTCTGCTTCCCTCTTGGAGATAGCCTTTCGCCACTTCTTTTTACAACAATTCTTCCTCGGATTTGTTATTGTTTCTGCACCACTTTCCAGCAGATTTGGTCCTTCAGATCCCTGTCCCATTTGACCTTAGATCTATTGGCTGTTTTAGTGTGTTTTAATTAGTTTTCTCACTCACCTATAGACTATTTGTTGAGAGGCCCACCTCCCTAGGTTTAGATTATTGCATTATTAGCTGTTTATTTTCTGTTTTGCAGACCTACATATTGTCATTTGCAGGTTTATTTACAACCATACAAAAAACTTTTTCTTTTCTCTACAAATGTCTAGGTTTAAAAATTAAAATTTGCACACACACCGTAAGCGAAAAAGGGCTTGGTTAACATTGCCAAGCAAAGACTCTAAAACATTGAAATCAATTGATCCTGCACCTCTTTGCCCTTGTTTCGACATTGTAATCGGTTGATATTGCACCTCCCTGCCCTTGTTGGTCTCTTTTTCCTTTGTGCCATGTGTGTGTTGTCATTGCTAAACCTCCCACGGGCTCTGATTTTCCTCAGGGGGGGGTAGCACCTCCAGCATTTCTTCCCTTCCCAGTAGCACGTATTCAGGGTACAGCGTGTCTCCTCTCTTTGCCCAACCTCCTGTTTACCACACTGTTACCCAACCTCTTCCTTCTGGTACCCCCGATGACCAGATTATCATGATGAAATCCGATCAACCTTCAACCGTAGACATCAATCTTCAGACTCGGTCCCATCAATACAAAAAGCCTCCCACTACGTCTATCCCCGAGCCACCTCCTTCGGTCTCTACAGAGCCTCTTTCGACACCTAATGGCCCCTTGAAGATCCCTCAGCCTAGGGCGGAGGTTCATACTAAGATCCCTAAGGGTCCACTACGCCAAAATGTTGCTTTTGGCAAAGCGGCCCATTCATATAGCATAGTCGATGATTTGGCACAATCCCTCGCTTCCATTTCAACGCTGGAACTCCTCCAATCATGCCCTTCACAACAAAAATCTCTTTTATCTGCCGTGGGCACTGTAGACCCTTCTGACGATCGATTTATTGTCTTTGATGTTGATCGGTTAGAACATCCTCCTCTCCCTGCTTCTGTCGCTTTCCAAATCCCTATCAAGATCCGGAACACCAATGTTTCTCGGTGCATTATTGATGAGGGGGCATCCACCTGTGTGATGCCTACTTCTGTTTGGAAAAAACTCGGATCTCCTGAGTTGGCTTCTTCCACAATCACTCTCCGAACATGGGATGGCCACGCCTCCAAGCCCATTGGCTTATTCCACAATTGTCCTATTACTCTTGCAGGCAAGACGATTTGTGTTGACGTAGAAGTCATAGACGCCCCCTTAGATTACAACATTCTATTGGGTCGTAGCTACACTTATGCGATGTTTTCTGTCCCTTTCGTAGTTCTCTGCAAGATTTCCTTCCCCCATAATGGAAAGATAGTCACCATTGACTAGTTGACGTATTACGAACCGAAGTCTCAGACCTCCCCCGAGTCCACTATTTCTTCGGTGGCCAATAAGCAAACCATCGACCCTTTGACTAGTGTCTCACCCGGCATCTACAAGGAATCCTCCTTGCTTGGTACATTCCCTGGTCTTCCTCCTCCCATCTCTGATCCTAGGTCAACGAATGTTTTCATGATGCAATCGTCTCTGGCTTCTCTCAAGAGGCCCGCCTCGGCTAGTCAGGAGCCCCCTCACCCTCCTTAGTCATCTCCTAGCCCTTTGATGCAGCCTCTTGGACCTCCTCCTCCTGGCCCTTCAGTTGGTACTCGTGAACCTCTTTATCCTCCTGGGTCAGTTCCTCTAGGCCTTAACCATTTAGGAGTCGTCCCACCTGGCCATTTCCCCTCCGGTCAGATACCATTCCTAGTCCCTACACCAGGCATCTATATGGCACTTGTCATGGCCACTCTCTCTCTTCCTAACTTAACCATTGGGCTGCCAGTTTGGTACCTTGATCCTCCAACTGCCACCCTGCCAGGTCAACCTAAACCTTATCTTGCTTTGATCCCAGTTCAACCGGCTCCCTTGACTTCTCCCGTTGTCATAGTGCCTCAGCCACCTCAACAAGATCCGCCTCCTGTTGCGACTGCTTTGGGTAAGAAGGGCAGAGCTCGCGAAAAGGCCTAAAAGGACAAAGATGCCCTGACTAACCCTGTACCTCCTCTTCCTCCAAAGCCCTGCGCTTTGTGTGATGTCATCAGTCATGCCACCCATACTTGTCTCGAGTTGCCCCACATCAAGCCCATGATTAATGTCGTGTTCCCTGAGTCTACGGTCCCTGAAACCTCTGCAACCAAGAACACCAAGACTATTCACACCAAGCACCCTTATGATTTGTGTGGTATCCGTGGCCATTACTCCCATCATTGTCCCCACCTTACACATTACCATGCCTCTTTGGAGGTAGTTCGGGAGTACGAGATGGAACAGAATCAATTCTCTTCTCCCGTGCTTGCACAGTATGCTGTAGGCCATAATGAGGATTTACCCGCTCCTATTGAGATTTCCCCCCTGATGTCGAAATGAGGGAGAATGCAACCACCATCTTCTACCTTTCATCATCCTTGAGACCCTCGACAAAAGCTCCCTCTGAATCTTCTCCTGTTGTTTCACTTGACCTCCTTTCAGCGAACACCCTGGACTCAACATCAGTAGATCCTTTATCTGCTTGTTTTTACGTCATCCCCCGCGACGATGTGCATGTGAGTCTTTCTTCTCATGATGATGAGTCAGGTAGCCTCGCCGCATCATGTGGTCTCCCTTCCTCCTATCCTTCCACCTCTTGTTGTGATGACGACATCATGGAAGCCACGTCCACCGCTGACTTCATATTTCCCACCCATAAACGGGATGCCATCATCCATACCCTTAGTGATTTATGCAGCCTGAGCTCAAGCTACGCCTCCAGTAGTTCCCACACTTCCCCTCACCGGCGACATGTGGAAGTAGACATCCTACCCAAATCACTCCCTTCTGCGGAGTGCATTAGATTTCTACTGTGCACTCAGGTTGCCAGAATTGTTCTTTATCCTCCCATTTATTGTTGTGTGACACCTTTCAGAGGGACCCCCCGTCAAATCCTTATATAGGTTTCACCGATGGTGCAAGTCGCTACTCCCGAAATTTAGCCTCAGCATGTTGGGCCATTTTTACCCCTTTGCATGCGCTTTTTCTTTTGAACGGTGTATGCATTGGTACTACTACCAATAATCAGGCCAAATATGATGTTGTACGAGGTTTATTAGCTGATGCCCTTTCACATCACATCCTCCACCTTCATGTTCATTTAGATTCCCTACTTCTTGTCATGCAATTGAATGGTGTATATCGTGTGTATAATCCTATCCTTTTCAGAAGATATTTACAAGTGAAGCTTTTGATGCGTGAATTTGAAATCATTACTTTCAGTCATGTACCTAGAGCACAAAATCACTATGTAGATAGCATTGCAAACCACATTCTGGATTGGAATTTAACACACACATTTAACACAAGACAATAACATAAAAAATATCAAAACGATGCATATCCATAGTATGTGTCGTATAAAATGTTTTAGAGTTCATCAATTTTGATACATATGACATGCCCATAGCAAGTTACAAAAAATAAAAAATAGGGGCACCATATGCCCCTACACACTAATCACTATCTGGAGGGTCCCAAGCCAACAAATCTGTCCCCGCAACTCATAGATCATACATGCCCTATCTGGCCATCACCATGTGCCGCATGACCCCTCGCCATTCCGAGGGTAAACCAATACATGGCTCTATGTACTGGTCGTCTAAGTCTTGCTAGCCAAGTTCTGAAACACCAGTTAGAAGCCTCTCACATCTATGACGGATATCCTCTAGAAGGGCTACTGCATCCTCATTGTGCTATGCCCTTGCTCCACTAGATCTTGCGGCCCCCGATACTACAGGTCATCCCATATACTCGGTCGGTTTTACCGGTGCTGTATCTGCATACCAAAAGTAAAAGAATCAATACCACATATAATATTCTAGAAACTTTACATGCACATAAAAGATTAGTAATTTTTCACTCACCATTGGGTCCCCATATACGACCAGGTGGCAGTGGCAGATTCGGGTCCCCACAATAACTCATCCCACTATAAGGATTTTCGCTTATATACAGCGGCATCTGATCCTAATGAATAAAGAAATTAGGATGGAACACCTGTCCAACTGCTCCACCTCCTCCTCTGCACAGTAGTCGCCCCCACTGGCGCATCCTAGGTTCTCTCGGGCCTCCATCTGGGAGCTGTATGCAAGGTCAAAGTGTCAGGATCTTCTCAAAGAAGAAAGAGCACAAAACTGTACCATATGCACAGTCATGGTTCACTTGTTGCTTACATAGCGACAACCGTCGTTTCAATGACAACAGCATCATCTGGGCCCACCCATAGTAGGTCTCACTCAAAACAATCTCCAAAAGCATCATTTGACCCCCCGTGATGTGATGGAGTGCCTGGTTTCCCAGGATCCGCAACACTGCTACGGCCACAACATGGGTCTCTAACCTCTCCAAATCCTCGATGGGTATCCAAGTCCCCTTGACTTGGAGACCTGGCCAATAATGGCGCTCTACAAACTTTATGATATTTTTCCCACACAGTAATACTGGCTGAGTATTCCCTACCATCCTAGGTGGTGGAAGACCAGTCAAGAATTATATATCCTGGACCGTCAACTCGATCCGGTGCCCCTGCACTATAAAGACCTCATGGTCGAATCCCAATAGCTGAAAATCCAGGCCAATAAGGGTTCCCTAGCTCTCATCAAAGGGTTCTCCACAAACTTCATAACCCCAAACCTGGCCAAAGCACTGCGGACACCCTGATCCTCCCGGATCTCCGACCGTAATGCACCCAGGTCTCTCTCTCTCTCTAGTTGATCCGTAATTCTGCCATACCTACACAAAACCATCATATTTATCAGTATACAGATAGGAAATACTATTTCTCATCAAAAAACCATAGTGCTCAGCCAAAAGATAGCACAGAAACACCCCTCCTGGACAGGTCACACTTTTTAGGCCTAAACCTGGGACAAGTCGCACTTTTCTAGCCGAAACCTGCTACCCAGGTCACACTTTTTTCCCCAAAAAGTGTGACTTGACCGTGAACAGGAGTAGGGGGTTGTTACTGAGCCTTAGGGACCTAATTTGAACTTTTAATCCACTGAAAATAAAGAGTAGGGTTAGGCCTCTTACCTACAACTGACAGATCTCTATTCCAATAGTCGGTTTGTCCGCTACGATCACTGCAAGATTTAGGGCCTTCTCTCCTCTCCACATTCACTACAACTCCGAATGCAAATGAATGAATTTGGAGGGAAAGTGCCTTATTAAAAGAGAAACCCCTATTTTTTCTTTCGCTTACTGCAGTCCAACCATAGCTCCATTTACCAAACCATCCACACCATTGGAAAGTTCTCACCGAGCCCTCAAATGGGTATATGTTAGTTTTTAGTGATTTGATACTTCACCAGGACACATTTTTCCCATGAAGGGCCACTTCACCCTTCCTCAAAATCGAATTTCTTCACTTGCAACACTCGTACTGGGGGCACCATGTTGCCTCCATACTTGTCCACACTCGTGTTGACTTTCGTCATGAGTTACCATCTTGTACTCATGCTTTTATGGTCCCCATTGGACCCTTTTCCTGTGTGGCAACACCATCGAGTCACCCTTGTTTAGAGCATCCGAGTTGAGTCATCATTGCTTTCATGGAGTCTCTCCTGAGTCCTTTCGCACCCTGCTGTAGTCCTCCATCCTTCATTGCTTGGTCCCTCTCTCGTGTCGCTCATTATGGCCTTCAGTCCCACTGTCCCCTATCCCTCATGATATTGTGTCAGTCGCTGCCAGGTCATCCATGCTATTTATGCTCTAACAAGGGAAGTCGTCCATTCACTACTCATTTCCCCCCATTTTTGTCATCATCATTGGTGTCAGTCTGTCAGTCACTCTACTATTTTCTCTCGTGCCTTAGTTAAGGATCACTTATTTCCTCACGTATGGCAGATCTCCTTCTAACGACATCAGCTCATTCATTCCTGAAGACAGGTCTAGAGGGCAGTGTACCTTGGTTCTAGATTCCACTCTTGTTCGGTGCCTCGGATCAGGTAAAGGGACTCCTTATGGCCCTTTGACTTGATTGTTTCTCAGTTCCAGCTCCTTTTCAGTATGTTCGAGATCCGTATACTCGATGGTCCAGTGATGCAGTAGCTGACATCGGTGACTCCCAGGTGTGTGTGAGATGTCTCAACCCTCATGAGGGGGTGGCCCTACAGGTAGCTCCCCACACACTCGGATGACCTCTTCATCACAACCTTCGATGCAGCTCCATACATTTGATGATGTCGGCCTCAACCACTTGCAGCGCCTTTTTGTTTGCATGTATCAGTCAGATTTTTAGAGCCCTTTCCTGTTTTCAGGGGCATTTGGGTTGTATTTATATCTCATGTACTCAGATATTATTTTACAAGTCCTGGCTATTATACCAGGCACAATATGTATCTGGGATTCATTATCATGTTATTTATCTGGCTCATGTTTATGCCAGCATATCCTATATTATTCTATCTCGTGGTTTTCCGGACGCCTCATTGTTTGTACTATTGCCTCGGAGGGCATAGGTATGCCTCCCCTACTGCCTATAGAAGGTACTCACTCATCAAAGAGACCCGTCGCACCTACAAGTCGCCTCCTCAGGGTCTAGTTCTTTCAGCACTTTGGTTTACTTTATACTTCTCTCTCTTTGACTTCCCCTCGATGTCTAGTGATTGAGTTCTTACAACATACTTCGGTCATACGATTAGCTCCTAACACTCGCATGCTGGGGGACAATCTATTGCACCATTTTTTGGTCATCTAACCTATTATCATTAGATGGAACCAAGTACACCATGCAAGACCAATTTTACTTCAAGTAAAATTGCTTTCACTATGAAAATAACTTAGTAAATCACCTTTATTAAGATGTTTATGGTCTAAACAGGAAACCCCATAAGGAAATATTAAATAAATATAAATTTGTTTGATTTTCCTCAAGAAATAATTAGTTAAATAGTATTTTAATTAATATTTCTGGTTATATTTAACCCAAAACAAGGAAATTAATTAGATAATTAATTATTTATCTTATTATTTTCTAAAGAATAATTGTTTAAATCTTATTTAAATAATATTCTTTGTTAAATATGACTAATTCACCTTTAAATAATTAAATAAATCATTATTTGTTTGATTATTACTCAACCATATCCTTAAAATGATAAATAAATCATTTATTTATTTATTATTACTTAATCACACCCTTAAAATGATAAATAAATCATTTATTTATTTATTATTTACAAATAAGGTGATTTGACTCAAATCAAATTCCTTTTCCCTCCAACAAATATAATAAAATATTCCACAAAAGTTGGATCTAGATTTGGTTAATAATATTTTAATTATGCACCAATCTCTAGACTAAATCAATATTTTGTTATAAATAGAAGGGTTTTCCCATTCATTTGTCACCTTTTTTTGCCTAAAGATCACTCTGGATCTCAACTCTTGGTCTGGCTATTGATCCATTATCATAGCCATATTTTTCCATTTTTTTCTGGGTTTTCTACACCATCAAGAGAGAGGAATTCTAAATCTAAAGTGTTGAGGACTTACAAGAACCCATCCCATTGAGGAGAATAGGGAACACCCTCTTGTGTTTTCCTCCCATGTGCCATTAATAAAAATTTCATTGGATATATTCTTGTCTTGTCTATTGGATCTATGGAGTAAATCTTATTTTTCTACTGTTTAATGTCTTCTAATGCATATATCTAGATTTTTGCAGCATTTTTCTTGATCATCTAACTACATATCTAAAGATATTAGCAGTCATTTATGATGTTAAGGCTGTTTGTTATGCGCAGCTAAAGTGGTATTTTTTCGTACACCTCGAATCAAAATTCATACTAATAGCTGGCATGTAAACTAAGATGGATGACATGGAAGCTAAGATAGATGAAAAAATGAAAGACAACATGGAAAACATGAAGAATGATCTAAAAGAAGACATGGATGGTTTGAAAAAATTGATACAAGAGTTGTTTCTTAATGGAAAAAATATAGTAGAGGAAACTTATGATGAGAAAAAAATAAATGTTAATCGTGATTTCATAAACTCTAATGTTGGATGGAAGAACCACCATATTCCAAAGATGGATATGAAGAAGTTTGATGGCAAGGATCTCGTAACATGGATACTACAGATGGAGCAATATTTTGATCTCAATAATGTGAAAAACACACAAAAGGTACACATTGCAACTTTACATTTATAACAAAATACATTTGTATGGTATCGATGGCTTTGCTCCTGTAAAAAAATTGACACTTAGTCAATTTTTACTGAGGAAATTATAGCACATTATGGGGATACAAAGAGCAACACCTTCTTTAGCCAATTGATAAATCCCAAACAAAAGGGTTCAGTGGTGGAGCACATTGAGGACTTCCCAAAATTGAATATAAGAGTAACTGATATTCTAGAGGAACACAGGATTGATGTCTTCATAGGGAATTTAAAGGATAACATCCAACATTAGGTTCACATTTGGGAACCTAACTCATTGGAGAAGGCATTCAGGTTGGCAAGAAAAAATGAATGTAAAATTATGGCGACAAGGAAGCCTACCACTCACATCTATAAAGATGGAAGTGTTGTTACTCCTATACTTCCACAACCTACAAGGTTTACACAACAACAATTAGAAGAAAGAAGAGCAAAAGGGATTTGCTATAGTTGTGATAGAAAATACACTAAAGGTCACAAGTGTACTGAGAAGAAATTATTTTACATAGATTGTGAAGAGAAGGAAGAAAATGAACAAGAAGCTTAAAAAGAAAAGGATATAGACCAGGAACCAACCCTAGAAGAAGAAGAAATGAGTTCGACCATATTGTGTAATGCATTGGCAGGAATTACCACTCCTCAAACCCTCAATATAGAAGGAAATATCAATAAGAAAAATGTAATAGTGTTGATTGATTCAGGTAGTACCCATAATTTTATTCATTGTAAGGTAGCCAAGGAATTGAATTGTTTCCTATACCCAGCACTAGAATGTCAAGTGATGGTTGCAAATGGAGGAACTATAACGCTTCCAGAAAACATAAATACTAAGCTAACCATGGGGAATATGTATTGAATAGTCCAAAGTTGTCCATTCCAATGGGAGGTGTTGATGTTGTACTAGGAGTACAATAGTTATAATCTTTGGGGACTGTAGCCTTTAATTTTCAAGAAATTTTCTTGAAATTTTTTTCAGAAGGAAAGGAAGTTGAATTACGGGGTATTGCGGGGAGGCCAAGAAACATAATAAGCTCTAATGTCATGACAAATCTTCTAAAGCAGAAAGAAACAAGTGTTCTCAAAATTATGCCTGATTTAGAAGTTCTGCAACATCAAATCATGGCATCTTGATCTCCAAAAAGTCTTGGACAATCATTCCAAGGTGTTTAAAACTCCCAAAGGACTCCCACCTATTTTTGATCATGATCATGCTATTCATTTGATTCCAGGAAGTGTTCATCCAAACATCAAGTCTTATAGATATCCTTATGTCCAAAAGAGTGAAATTGAATGTATGATTGCAGAAATGTTGTAGCCTTGTTACACGAAAATGTCATTCTCACATCTCATCGGACCGTATGAGCTCAATAAAACACTCATACATACCTCCTCTAAAAACATACCTCCTCTAAAGCCTTACAATTCTTGTTCCTCATTCCATGCCCCGAAATGCAGGAAAACCCTGTGCTTCAAAAACCTTTGGGTACGTTAAAGCATTATGAAGCCTACTCGCTATGGCTAAATGTGATGTAATGAAGATAACCATGTTTGTGAACGCATCTCTTCCAAAGGTAGCTGAATACACTCTAAAGTAAAAATGCTGAGTTAAACCAAAAGTTGAATTTTGGTCAATTCTGGAAGGTTCTGGATGAGATTTTTTGGGGATGAGTACGCTTTGGTAAGGTGCATGTATCCCACACCTTAAGGAACTAATCCCTTGATGTGATGAGCCTATCCCTTTGAAGGAGGATTCTATCCCTTTAAAGGTGGAATCCTAACCTCCTCATCTGCTCTATAAAAGGAGGCATTGGGTAGCCTCAAGGGTTAAGT